>RCWM02000007.1:0-500000 GCA_003667255.2 Euschistus heros | reverse complement strand
AATATTGGTACTCTCCTAAGGAGATCAAAAGGGTTTCTAAAATATATTCAGAGTGGAAGGGTAAGGGATAAGTAGGTTAATTATTTTGAGGGTTTTCCTTGGGTTTTCCCTATCACTGATTGAAACTTGTTTTCTACTAATTAGAAATTCGTTTCCAATAGGAACGGAAAAATCCAATTAGTTATAGGGAAACCCCAAGGAAACCTCAATCCGCTAGGCAGCGGATGTTTTCAACAGGGATCAGTGAAATCCATATAATAAAAATTCAATTTTGAATTGGGATTGGTGAATTAATTTCCACTTCTATTGAAATGATTTTATCAAAAAACTATTTTCGAATGTTCTACATTTAACTTCAGTTCTAAAACATTCAAAATTTACAAAAGATAAAGACTTTGTTACATTAATTATGTATACTAAGGTTTTCAAAATTGTAAGACAAGAAATCCAATATTAATACTCACCTATGGAGATCAGACAGGTTTCTGAAATATATAAACGGTGGAAGAGTAAGGGCCATGTAGGTTTATTTTTTTTCTTTTCCTTGGGGTTTCCCTATAACTAATTGGATTTTTCCGTTCCTGTTCATTTCCGACAAACCAATTTCCGATTAGAAGAAAATTTTTTCAATTAGTGGTAGGGAAAACTCAAGTAAAAGCCCTAAAAAAAATAACATATACCTTACTCTTCCACTCTGGATATATTTCAGAAACCCATCTGATCTCCTAAAGTGAGTGCCAATATTCGATTTCTTGTCATACACTTTTGAAAACTTTAGTATATATAATCCATGCTGCAAAGTGCTGATGATTTGAAAATTTTGTATGTTTTAGAGGTGAAGATGAATGTTTAACATCCGAAACTAGTTTTCTAATAAAATAATTCCGATAAAAGTGGCAAGTAATTTATCAATCCCAATTCAAAATTGATTGAAAATATATTCTGTATTTTTTTTTTTTTTTTTTTTTTTTTTATCATTACAAGGATTTCACTGATATATGTTAAAAGCACCTGCTACCTAGGACTCCAACTGGACAAACGTTTAGCTTGAAATCTACACAAGACACTAAGAAAAGAGAAAAAAAAAAACTGCTCGTCGTTTTAAACTTCTTAAACATTTACTAGCCAAATGTTCTACGAAACCGAATAAATGCAAAAGACACATTTAACTGACAGTAATTAGACCTATTTGGACATCGGAGTTGAGATCTGTAACTCCACTAACCGTCTAGTTCATCTCTTATCCAATCCTTGCAAACCAAAATCCCGAATCCTCCTTACTTTTTCACCAATAAACTTATCTATAAAGACCTCAATGTTCCATATGTTGCTGAATTAGCCCAAACGAGATACCTATCCTTTCATAGTAAAATCCATAACCATTCAAACGTTTAATCTCTCAGCTTGTCTCCTATTCTATTCCTGACAACCTTCAGAGACATCCGGAAAGAAGATGGCCTCGGGAAATTCTCATATAGGAACTTAAATATAAATCATTTTTTTTTTTATCCATTTGTTGAAATTAACAACTGTACAAAATACATACATCAAGTAATTGTGTTGATAACGATTACTATAATATGTCCAAACTTGAAAATAATTAGTCATTAGTAGCATAAAAATTCTACACTAGAAGGTCTCTTAGGAAGATAATCGGGAATGGAGTGGGAAGCTAGTTGAGAAACTAGTGGATTTAAGTGATTATTGAGCTTACTATGTCAGGATAGGAATCTGGTTTAGGCTAAATATTCTAAGACTTCTAGGCTAGATCTTTATGGATAAGTTTATAGGTAACAAAGTAAGGTGCATTGAGGATTTTTCGAAGGATTTTCTATTGTAAGGATTGGATACGAGATAAATTGGATGGTTTTGTGGTGCCCCAAAGCTCAACTTTGTACGTCCAAATAGGTCTGATCACAGTCATGTATATAAATCTTTTGTAATAAGTTGGGAGCTTTAAAACTAGTAAATGCTGAAGTAGTCTTTTTAGTCTATTATGTCGTTTTAATATATGTGGAATATATTTAATTTAAAACTAATTTACTAATTTACTATATACATATATTAAATTTTATTTAGATGGGACCAATTAGACAGTCACAGATTGTTCTTGCGTTATATCAATAAGCAAATTTACTTTTTTTATATTTTAACACAGCCTAAAATGTTAATTATTTATAAGTGATACACGCCCTTCTATGAAAGTAGTATTTTATAGAGGTTATGTCCATAGGCCACTGGAGGGACTCTTGTTCCTATCCGATCAATAGATATAAAAAACCCTTATATAGTATTATTTTTAAAATACCCAGAAGTTGTAGATTATGCTATCCTTTGAAAAAAAAACAATATAAAAATATAACGTTAAAATAAAAAAAAGTAAAACTGAAAAATAAACAAATAGGTACATATTTGTTCTCGTATGTTGGCTAACCAACAATATACCGCCCTTGTATAACAAATTTAGTTTCGCAGGATCAAAACTAATTAAATTAATTTACTCAGGGAAGAATCAATCCCATACCAGTCTCAAACCACCAATAAAGACTCCGTAGCAGACTAACAAATAGCCTATAAAGGCGATACTATAAAATGTAACATAATTAAAAAAAAAAAATCGACCGTATTCTGCGTTATCGCAGGCGTCCATCCAGCTACTCTGGAGGGGCATTTTTAATAAATAAATACCAAAAAGTGTTCTCTCTGAAATTCCAGGCACAAAGAACTCTTTTTATATGAGAGAGAGTTTTTTTTTTTTTTTTTTTTTTTTTTTTTTTTTTTTTTTTTTTTTTTTTTTTTTTTTTTTTTTTTTTTTATATTTTAATTTAAACAAGAAACACGACAAAATTAATAAAACTAATAGAAAAAAATATTTTTACGTAAGATAAAAATATAAAAATACCTTTAAACTCTTACAAAGTATTTTGCTTAATTGAATTATAGGATTCTTGAAAGTAAATTTAAATTTTCAATAATTAAACTAGACACCATATTTTTGTTCAGATGCGGTTTTAGTAGTTAATAGTAATCGGTCGTTCTGGGTGGAACGGAACTTGGAACTAATTCCCGCTTTTAACCGGTTTGGAACGAAACGAATCGCCCAAGCTTTTCGTTCCACCTGGAACGAAAACCAACGCCAAAAGATCTCTCGTTTTGTTCCAATCCTGGAAACAGTTCCAAGTTCCGTCCCACGGTGTAGAAGAGTTTAGATTGCATCTCTGGTTTCATTCCACCCAAGGTCGTTCCGATTGCTTGAATAAATAGGAATTATTTGCCATGATAAGAAGTGGACGAACTTCTCAAAGCTCTCATTAAAAAAAAACAACAAAAAAACAGGGAATCCATAACCTTTCTTGAAAAGAGACAGCTGTTAGGTCATATTCAAAAAATTGTTTTTGTAGCAAGCTCTAACTACATAAAATTCTGGGTAACCATTCGGATCAAACAGAGATCACTAATCCCCTTAAAAGTATTTGTCTGATGTTTCAGTCCCGGGTTTTCAGGGAATAATTAGGGATGACATCACATGTCACTAGGCTCTGCCTCAAGGGTGTATATAAAATATTCCCTAAACAATTTTGTTAACTAATATATCTTTAGCTTTTGGAAAAACTCTTTTCCTCATTTTAAAATTCTACTTTAATTCAATCCATTAAATTTTTGTAGTTCATAGTCATAGAAAACATCTTGTTCAGCCACCGAATCAGTTCGGAAAATCAACAAAACTGAAGGTGAGCGAACCGTTCGGTGTTGGTTTCAAAAATGTTTCTCGGAAAGGAAAGAGTTTTTTTTTTTTTTTGAAACTACAAAGGATTAATCGATCTCGACTTTATTCGTGATGGACATACAATGAACTCTGACTTCTTTGGCAAAAAGTTAGAATGAATAGACTGGGAACTGTAGCAGAGTTAGCTTAGCTCGACAGCAAAGGTGTTCTGTTTCAGCGAAACAATATCCTTTTGTACACTTCCTATCAGATCAAGAAGCTTTAAACTTTTGAAGGTATCGAACCTCTTACACACCTAACGTATAATCCAGATGTCGCAGGAAAAAAAGGAAAAAAAAATTATAATTTTGTAGATAAGTTAAAATCGTGGTGCTAACGTTCTTTGACAGCCATATCAAAGAGTGCTATCAGCGTGGGATCAAACAATTGGCAAGAGCATGGCTAATGGCGCTATATAATAATGTACAAAAACTTTGAATATATATATATTTTTTTAACTTTTATTGAATATGTATTACAAAACACTTTAAATGTGGGCAATAAGTAATAATCATGATTATATTCACACAATATGTACAGTAGGAAATAAGTGACACCGAAGAAAAAAAACTATCAAAACATAAAGAATTATGCACTACATAAAGATAAATTATGCTATAAATAAGGTGAAATATGTAATTAAAAAAAAAATTGAAAAATATTAATCGTAAAAATTAAATTGAAACTTAACAATAATACCATTCTTTTGACTTCTTAATATCATTTATTATTAATTAAGCAGTATAATTATGATTATTGAATTAATATCTCTTCTATTGGAAATATTTTATTTGCAAACTAGTTTCGAATTTTAAACATTCATCACCATTTATAAAACATACAAAAATTTAAAAACATCAGCACTTAGTTATATAGATTCCTTTACTGATTGTATATATAGTATATATGTTGTTTGTGTTTATATATTTATATACATTGGTACTCGCCAAAAGATGCAGACGGACTTCTGAAATTCTAACGTATTATTGGGAAAAACCAATCAGTCATAGAGAAAACGGAAAGTATCTGAGCATTTAGTCCACTATAGATCTGATATCTTACAGAACTCCTATTGCCTCCTTAGGTGATTACCAATATATTTAATTTTTGTTTTACATTTTTATTTAAAATAATGCATTTTAATATATATAACAATGTCCTGATGTATTATTATTATTTTTTCTTATTTTAAAAAAAAAATTTTTTTTTTTTTTACACCATTTAAGCTTTCTTTAGGAAAACAAAATATTTTTGTCTACCCTGCCTTAAAGTTAAAATTTAAACCTCATATTACAATTTGAAACGTTTAGCTGGATTTACTTTATACATTTTCTTCTTCTTTCGAGCAATCTGTGGACCACGGTTAACAATGCATTCCTTACTCTTCCGTTCCCTCCAATATTTCTTCATCACCTCTGCCTGATATTTTCTCCTTTCACCTGGCTACTGTCAATTAATTTATGTTTTTACTATTTGCCACCATTATATCTTCAGCTGTGTTAGAAAATTTTCTTTGTCAGTCTTCCCTCATCGATTCTCATTATATGTCCATAAAATGTCAATCTACGTATCCTAATTGCATCACTTAATTTTTCAATATTTTGATTGATTTTATTATGTATCACCATTTATATATATAAAAAAAGAATGAAATACCATTTGTTATTGGAATATTAAAAACAGCTTTGACCACATTAGAAAATACATCACAATAATTCGTTTTAAAACCCTTAACTTTTTCATTACGTTTTCATTAATTTATTTATCTTTTTTTTTTCTTTTTTTTTTTCTTCTTTTTTGTTTTAAGAAAATAATCACAAAGAAACTTTTTCGCCCCTATAATGATGATAACGTGGCATCAAAATAAAAAAAGCTGTATAATACGAGTAGATTTATAAAACGGCTCATTATTCCAGCTTTAGATGTCTTAACCGCACAAGATTAATGGTAACTTAACTTTCAACGCTTTGATTGATGAGGCAAAAATAACCTTAATAATAATTGCATTTTTTTTTTTTATGTAACTAAACAAATTCAATAACAATATATTTCAGGATCAAAAACCCTATAAATGCTTATTAATTACATATTCCGGCCAAAGGTTTGGCGGTAAAAAGATCCTCTAAAAATTAAAAAAAATTAGGTTATATAAAATAACAGGTTATATAAAATAACACATATGTTAAAAAAAAAAAACTCGATTTCTCCCTGATTGAGAAAACCAATAGAACATGGGCATGTCTATCTATAACCTGCTACTATTTCCAATTTACATTTTAGAATTAAAAGGACAAAATTAAATTAATTAATAATTAAATTATATTAACAATTGATGGTTATTAAAAATAAACTAATTGTAAGTATAGAGAAGATAAAGGTTCCAAACATAAAAATGTTTCATTCTAACCAATATAACTCCTAACCGGTCGTTCCTAGAGACTAATGTTACATAACAAAAAATATGATCCATTTAATTTCTTGGAGGAATCTGTCGGCAAATTTTCGATTCAAGCAATACTAATAGAGCTAGAGCCTGTAAAAACGAGGGTGAAAAAAAAACGTTACACCAAAAAATTATAGAACCACAGCCTAAAGATTTATCCGTGTCAAAATAAGAAATCAAAAACAATAGATCATGTATATGCTTACCTTGCATATACGGGTTTGCAAATTCCGTCTCTACTTCCAAGTGTTGCAACCCGGGCAACGCCATTATTGGCGGCTGACAGAGGCGGCCCTTCCCCGTGCAGGGGGTGGGACGATAAGAGGCTACTATCTCCCACTAATAATTAGCCAAGGAACTTATATGATTTCATTCTAAATGGTGAAAGTTAATTACAGTATACTCCCCGTAGGAGCCCGATCGGAGATTAAGATGGCTGGGCCATGTTCAGAGAATGAGCCACAACAGATTGCCAAAATTCATGCTGAATGGGCGTCCCGAAGGAGGCAAGAGAGAAAAAGGAAGGCCTAGATTGCGCTGGAGGGAAGATGTTGAGGCAGACTTAAAGACACTTGGTGTGAGGTATTGGAGGAGAGCAGCTGGTGACAGAAACAAATGGAGGGGAATCGTGGAAGAGGCCAAGGTTCTGCATGGACCGTAGCGCCATTGTTGTTGTTGTTGTTGTTATATGCTTATCTATAATCTAATGCTTTCCCCAGTTTACATTAAAAATAAAATGATCAGATTACTTGAATTCATAATCAAATAATATGACCAATCAATGATTATTAGAAATAAACAAAATTGAGAAAATATGGAGATTTCAAATGTGACTTTTTTTCATTCAAACCAATATGGATCATAAACGGTCGATTCTATCGACAAATGTTGTATGAAAAAAGATATTTTCCATTAAATTTCTGATGAGAAATCTTTCGACAAATTTTCGATCCAAGAAATTTTTCGATCCGAGCACAAATCCATGTCAAAATAAGCAACTGACCAATATTAACATTTTTATGATTTAAATTTAAAAGTTATTCCACTAATCCCTGTTGAACACATCCACTACCTAGGACTCAACTTGGACAAACGTCTTATTTCGAATCCACACACAAGAATAAAACGACAAGAAACTGCTCATCGTTACAGAATACTTCACCATTTACTAAAGAAACGTTCAAAGCTTCCAATAAATTAATAAATTACTCATTTGCATAAGGATGAAAAAAAAACATTACACCTAAGACCTATTTGGACGTTCGGAGTTGAACTTTGGGGCTCTACTAAACCATCCAATTCATCTCGTATCCAATCCTTACAATCCAGAATCCTTCGAAAAATCCTCAATGCACCTTATTTTGTGACCAATAAACTTATCCATAAAGATCTTATTGTTCCCAATGTTGCTGATTTAGCTCAAACCAGATATTTATCCTTCTACAGTAAGCTAAATAACCACTCCAATCCACTAGTCTCTCAACTTGCTTCTCACTCCGTTCCCGATAATCCTTCTAGGTGTCTGAAAAGAAGATGGCCTAGAGACCTTTTAGTGTAGATTTTATTGAAGTGCTACTAGTGAGTAGCTTTCCACAAGTTATTTACATGCCATTGTATTCACTATCAACACATTTACTTGATGTATATTATTTTGTACTGTTGGAAATATTGATGTATGAAAAAAAATAATAATAATAAAAGCTAGAGGGAATCTATTAACTTTCACACAATATTTACGAAATAATTAGATAGAAGGAATGGTGAAAGAAAAAAACTGGTCTTACTGTTTTTCAGTATTCTCCTCTAAGTTCAACACATTTAATATTACGCATTCTATACCCTACAAGATTTCTATACCATGAAAAAAAAATTTTTCTTCTTTGTTAAAAAAATGTTCTTCTACTGCTGCTTGGAGAAAACGCGTAAAAATTCATTGCAGCAGTGCACTCCTGTTTTAGAGCAGCTGAAAGAATTTTTGGAACCCATCCTGCACTAACCTTGTTCATATGCAAATGTTCTTTGATGATCCTCAAAACACTTTTTGAAAGCCCCAACCACGCTGCAATTTCCTTGGTTTTCAGTCGCAGAAGTCAGACAGCAATGCAGATTCCACAAGTTGGATTGTTTTTCAGAAGCGACAGCTTCCAACGGGCTACCGCGACGCGGGTCACCTTCTAGACGTTCCCTCCCTAACTTAAATAATTTTGCCCATTCTTTCACTGTGGAATACGAAAGGTAGGACTGCCTGTATACATAAGCCAAACGCTCTTTAATTTGCTCTGGAGTAAGACCTATAAGGAAACTTATCGACCTTACTACGTATATGGGAATTATATGTTTAAATTTAAACTTGTTTTTTATATAGCTTTAAAATTTTTGAAAATGTGTATAGACATTATGCGCTTATCTTGTAAACGATAAAACTACTTTATCCTAATAACATCATAATCCTTTTTAATACTACTCTCATTCAGCACTAACTTTTCTTTTTTTTTATTAGTTACCAAGTTTAGCTATAACAAAGGAAGTTAAGTGAGAAATTTTAGTTTTAAAACAATTTTTTTTTTTAATTAAACGGATAATAATATTTTAAGTTAATTAGGAACTATACCCTAAATAAAAAGAAAAGTTGAGTGTAGTAAAAAAATTGACGAGATGAACTCGAATATTGTAATGAGAATGATTCGTTTATGATGGTCAATTATTTATTCACGACTTTCAAAGTAACATTAAATTTTGAGAGAGCCATTTGTTTAAATTTTATTTATATAGCATATTATGTAATATTTACTTTATTTTTATATCGGAATAATTTGAGAACTATATAAGTACCTTATTTCTTACTTAAATCTTACACCTGTTAAATAGAAAAATGACAAACAGCAGATTGTTTAAATAGTTTTTTTTTTTTTTTTTTTTTTTTTAATAACTATTTATTGAAATTGACAACTGTACAATATTTATACATCAAGTAAATGTGCTGTTACCGATTACAATAACGTGACAAAACTTGTAAAGAACTACTCATCAGTAGCACTTTTATAAAAATTCTACACTAGAAGGTCTCTGGGCCATCTTCTTTTCAGACGCCACGGAGGATTATCAGGAATGGTGTGGGAAGCAAGTTGAGAAATTAGGGGATTTGAGTGGTTATGGAGCTTGCTATGAACGGATTGATATCTAGTTTGGGCTAAATCTGCAACATATGGAACATTAAGATCTTTATGGATAAGTTTATTGGTGACAAAGTAAGTTGCATTGAGGATTTTTCGAAGGATTTTGGATTGTAAGGATTGGATACGAGATGAATTGGATGGTTTAGACGAGCCCCAAAGCTCAACTCCGTACTTCCAGATAAGTCTAATCACAGTCATGTATATTAGTCTTTTTTAATTAATTGGGAGCTTTGAACGTTTGTCTAGTAAATGTTGAAATAGTCTGTAACGGCGGGCAGCTTCTTGTTGTTTAAATATAAATATAAAACAACTGGCATGTTAGGCATAAGAAAAGATAGTCCCTTCCTTGTCTTAGACATGTTTTTGTATGAGTAGGACTCTCATCCAGTTTCTTTTCTGTCGTAAATAGTATTATAAAACGTTTATTTTATCTCCTGTGTTCATTGACTGTCAGTGTGCATAGTTTTGTAGCTAACATACCATATTGCTAGAGTTATTAGTCTTAATGTCTTGGACTGAAAATTTTGTAATATTTTTATGTTTTCTTGGCTGTGCCGTAAATTTGTGATGCATATGTTCATAGAGATATGGTACTCACTATTTAGAAAACAATACAAATTAAATGTAAGATAGGAATTAATGATCTACACAAAACTACTGAAATTTCAATTAAGTTAACTCATGTTAGTAATTAAGTAAAGAAATCAGATTAACAAGAAACATTGACTTTTTTTTTTTTAAATATTCAATCAACGGATTTCTACAAAATGTAAAAAAATAAAATATAGAAGATAAAAAAATATATATCTTCATAATGAAAGCGTGATTACTCAAATTAGTTATATTATATTTTTTAAAGGCTTGAGTACAAAGGAGCGTTCCGTTTAAAGGGTAAAATGCGCTCTTGTTTTGGAAACAAAACGTAGAGTAATTAGAAGAAAAAGGTTTTTCAGTTATTCATTTCATTTCGGGCTTACAATTTTTTGTTTGCAACTTTCAATCAGTTAAAAGTTTGTACTGTCCCACGTATAGAGTTTTTTGTTTTCATTGTTTATTGAGCATTTCGTTGAACTTATGTGCTTCATTGCTGGTATTTCACAAAGGAAATTTTTTAACTTCAAAGAGCTTTAATGAAGTTAATTATTTAAGAATGAATGACTTTTAACAAATTCATGATTTTTTTGTTTAGGGTATAGGTCAATGAAATAAATTATCAATGAAAACTCACCCCACTTCGAATTACAGCCACAGATGAGAGATATAATCTTTCCAGTCTTCATTTGACTAACGTTTGGAGAGGTTGGGTCTCTAGTATATAGCTTTAATTTTTATTGATAATTTGCTCCTGATTGTTATTGAATTTTTACTTTATTGAATATACCTGTTATTGACTTTTTATTTTATTTAATTTATTTGATCTATGAGGATCATAGAAGAAACATCATAATCGGAACATTATCTTTAATTTTTTACTCTAGCATGCTCTTTTATTAGGGTGTTTGCAGAAGTTAAATGCAGTTCGGGAATATTAGCAAACTTCTAATGCATGTTAAATACTTTATTTAAAAATATCCACTTAAATGGACCTAGGGTCAGTAAGAAATTTTATGTAAGCCGAGAAATTAGTCCTTAATATATCATCAAAGATAAATATTAAGTCTGTATATTGGCTTTTAAGATGTCTTAACCATCACTAGTACGGTGCAGATATTTTATAGCATATCGAGGTTTTTTTATTCCTAACTATTTTTGTACAGCAATTCTTATCCGAAGGTCTAAAAGGAATAATGAAATTTTAATGAAAGCAACAAAACTTTTGTATACATAATAAATTCTTTATTATCATCAACGGTCCATATATCTTTAGTCTAATCTTCTTTTAGCCAATGACAATCGTCTTGATGACATCTATAACGTCTCTCGGATTAAAAACAATCAAAACCAAGTATGAAGTACGTTAGGAGAAGAAGCTAAAGTATATCTAGAGATACAGTTTTGTCATTCAGACTGGAGAAGAAATGACTGGTGACATGCTTTAATTATATGTAATTCTATAATACGAACCCGATTCAAGTTCGAATCATAACCTACGCTCCTTACTGTGTCTTCAACAAAATCTTATATAACGTATCATTTGTCCTTTCCAATTCAAAATCTTTTTAATTATCCAAAGTCTTTGGCACGATTCCTATCCCATTCCGCACATCACTATAATCCTAGCAGGTTAAAAAGGTGGTGGTATCGAGATCTATTATAGAATTCGACATGGAGTCCTGGCAACAACTAGCTTCTCTAATCATGCCCTAGGTGACTGTACTATAGCGCTCCTACTCCAGCCTCCACTGGGTTTGTAATTTAGTTGTGCAGCTGAAAGAGCAGCGCTGGAATCTCATTGGACCTGGCTTGTCACTTCATAAATAGAGGGATAGGTTTTGTTCTAGAATATCTAGGCTGAGTATATATTTTGTATAGGGCGTATTTTGTATATATTTGTGAAATATGTGGCAATGTTTTATCAATAAACCATATGTTTACTGAATGCCCATACTACACCAAAAAGCTAGCCGAATCAGGAATACCTCAAAACATCTCAAAGGCGCTTGGCAACGACGAAAAAATTATTGAAAAAGTAATAGCCCTCCTTTATAGAGAAAAGCTATATTACATAATATAGTTAAATTTTCACCGAGAACAGACGAGCGTTGATGACCAATAAGTTTTACGCTCCAAAACTCTCAAATAAATAAATAAAAATGTATTTTTAGCTTTTAGTTTCATTTTATTTTTTTATTTCGTTCTTTAATTTATTTATTTTACTTCAGTTCCTTTTTTTTATTTTCTTCTATTTTTTGAAACCTATTACAATATTAATAAAAAAATTCATCTAATAACTATGGTTACTACGTTCATGATAACAAGTCAATACTAGTGAAGTAACTAACTACCCATTGGTTGTACTTCAATAAAAGTTCAATATTAGAAGGTCCCAAGATGATCTTCTTTTCAGCCACCTGGAAGGGTTGTCGGGTGTAGAATGGGAAGCAAGTTGAGAGACGAATGGATTTAAATGGGAACGGAGTTGAGGTTCTTTATATTTGTTTTTTTCCTCTATAATTAATTTCTACTATAATTAATACTATTCATTGCCCTGAATCAGTATTGTAATATTTACTTAATAAATTTTTTTTTTTAAAATCTATAAGATGCATTCCTTCCATCATTCAACCTCTAGTATGCATTTTTGATTCTCGATAGAGTATGAATAAACTTAAAATAGCATTCAGATAGAAATGAGATAAGTTAAATAAAAGCAAATCGTAATACTAAAGTCCTGAGCTGGAAGAAAAAAGATTAACCTGTTTCGGTAGATGGAAAGAGTCTCAAACGCCTATACTGAGACATGTGTTCCTTCAATGGGAGGAGACGACTTCAATGCCTGCACTTAACCCTGGATCTTCCTCAGCCTACCCGCCTTCTAATAACATTCTCCTGCTCCACCCAGTTGGGATATTTTCCTTTTAGGTTTGAATAGGGTATTTGCTCCGAATCGAAACAGGTTTCGTTTCCAGTTGGATACTTGATTTCTAATACCGGAAATTGTTTCTAGGTACAATGTAAGATAAAAGATATTTTGTTAGAACGGTCTTCTAAAGAATAATCTTTAGAAGATCAATTACTTCAAAATTTTAAGAAAGATGTGTTCATTGGATCACGTAAATGTATGCATAGATCTAATTTTAGTAAATGTCTTAGGTCATTATCCCGAATCCACTTTGGTATTTCGTGTAAAATTTATTATTTTTATTTTTTTAGTGAAACGCGATTTCTGTGAAGCAATTCCTTACTGTACTTCTAACTTTTTATCTGTTTTCAATGAGTCTAGATGACCACCAACTTTCGCCTTTACAACTCACACTCGTCAACTTCTTTCTGCTTTTTAAAGTTCTTATTTAATAATCCTAATAAATCATTAAATTAATTTTAAACTAAGGACTCTCTCAGATCGGAACTAATGTGGTTGAGGATTGTGAGTACCTACATCATACAAATACAGATAAAAGACAATGCTTAAAGCCATTATCAAGAAATTAGAAGCTTATGGTTTTGTACTCTTTTGGTATTCTCGTTAGCCCTTACCCCATATCTCTCATATTTACTTCAGAAGAGAAGTAGAGTACATCAAAAACGGATCCCATATAATGCGGATTCCAAGAATCGTATTCCGTTAAAGCAACTATACCAATTAAAGAGTAATGTACATAATAGTAGAATATAAAATTTAATATAATATAAAACATTAAAAAAAAAAACCTCCATTCTCAGACTCCCCCCCCCCTACGAATAATATCGCTCATGCAGGGGAACAACAAGGTAACTTGTAAAATTGTAGAAAATGATTTTGTACATAAGACCTAATACCAATTTTATAAATAAAAAAAAAGTAGTAAACATATTTTCAAAAGGTCGACTAAATAGAATTTTGATTATATAATGTATATGCATGAAACTGAAAATTCGTTTTAATATTATTTTTTTTTAGATTTGGTTGTTCAAATAAGATTAAAAAAAACCGGTACCACTGCAACCCATAATGGGTCTAGAATTCAGTAACTAGGTAAGATGTACTGTTTCTGGGACAACGGTTGTGAAAGCAGCGGATTTGTCCAGAATACTTGCTTAACCACCAATTTTTTCAACAATTGAGGGTACCCACATACCCCATTGAGGGTACCCACACGAGCTTGGGTGTGGCCTAGAAGAGTCCCCCGACCCCAAACAACAGAAAATAAATTTTCTGACTTATGTATGGCCCGGGAGCATGGTAGGCATGGTAGTTAAGGGCCTTTGACATGAGGTGAGGTACCGCGCTTCCCAGAAAATAAAAGTAAAAGCTTAAAAAAATGGACTATTAAAAAAAAATACTATGTTATTATTGTTTATTAATTCAATTATAATCAAGGAATGTAATTATGTACTTAATTAACATAGTCGAATCATTTATAAATCTTTATACACTATGTATCTACATTATCGAATTATAAATTGATCCTTTCATTGTTCTTAAGTTGCCCGAAGAAACAATCACCTGAGTGCTATAGATTTCTACAGGTTAATTACCTATGGGGAAGAACCCTTTAGGTACTTAGTATAATCATAGCACACCGAGGGGCACACAAACGAGGAGAAAATGGCCACAAGGGAAATATTTGTGGAATAATTAGAAATAACAGTATAGGCCCAACTTTCTTTTGAGTAATCCCACTTTGTTAAAGGAAGGACAGAACAAAAGCACAACTTAGCAAATGACCGTCCCTTTTTAATTCTTCCTTTCATATCTCCCACTAAATTATAGCATTTAATCATTTATGCAGATTACACTTCTTTTCCAACTTTCTGCTTGCTTTTTTTTTTTTTTCTTTTCTTTTTCCTTTCCTTTCCCCCACTCCCTAACCCTACTGATGCTCCTCTCTGCCTGAGACAAATGTCTTGAGGGTTAAAACTTCCCTTTCCACTTTTATCTTTTGTGATTTACATTAATGTTATGCATGTACCTTTCGGTTCAACGATTTTCCTTTAGCCGCAATTTGTATTTCAAAACGATCCTTAGCATCGTGAATATTTAAGTAGCCAATTTTTTCATAGTGAAAAAAAAGAAACTATATAACTTGATAGATTACTAGCAAAATTCGTCAAAAAGCAGACCGTGTTAAACAAAATTCAATATAAATAATACTAACTAAAAAATAAAAATGTTACAGGACACAAAGCACATGAAATAAAGATTAAATAAATAATTACACATTCATATTTAATTAGAAAAGAATAGAAAGAAAATTTTATTCTAAGACAAAGTCCCTAAAGAATAACATTACATAACACAAAGTATAATTATATCTGGCCTAGGGATTTTTAAAATAAAACAAGATACTTAAATATGAATACAGATCTACATTAGAAATAAAAAAATAAAAAAAATTAAAAAAGAACTATAGATATGTAATAAAGAGAAAAAATAAATATTATAAAAAAAATTATATAGGGAGAATGATAATGGAATAAATTTTTTTTTTTTTAATTTTGCAGGACTTCATCTGGACGAATACTTCCTTGGAACCACATATTAGACTAAAACTACAAGAAGCGCCTCGCTGTTTTCGACTTTTAAAAAATTTACTAGACAAAAGTTCAAACCTTCCAATTAATTACAAGAAACTCATTTACATGACAGTAGTCAGACATATTTAGACATACGGAGAGCTTTGGGGCTCCACTATACCATCCAATTCGTCTCGTACCCAATCCTTACAATTCAAAATAAAAAAATATTTTGACTATTAGAGTCAGCTACAGTTAAAAGCAATGATTTAAAGCGCTTTAAGTAAACAGTAATGCTTTATTTACGAGAAAATCAAAGAAATTTTTAAAAATAATAACACTATAAAGTAAATAAACAAATTGACAGAATATAAGAAATAACAATAAAATTAATTATCAATAACTAAATAAAATAAAAATTCATAATTCATAATTAAATATAATAAAACTATAAAAGTTATTTTAATAAATATAGAACACACGGACAGCGAATATTTTTGAATTTGTGAAATCCCTATAAAAAACCCAGATCCTGTCCTAAAACTGTAAATAGCCACTTTTTAGTTGTTAACAATATGAACAATTTATATTCACGAAATCTTTTTGTTTATGTAAAACAAATTATTGTAAATTTTCTGTTACTTTTTATAAATGTCTTATTTATTTATTTTTATTTAAGTCTCTGAAGGCCCTTGATTGTACATTATTTTTTATTCTTAAGGGACTTAAAGTACCATAATAAATAAAGAACTAAAAAAAATAATAATAATAAAAAAATAAACAATTTTTCCTTGACTGGGAAAATCTATAGAACATGTCTATGCCTCTCTATAACCTGTTGTTTTTTCCAATAAACATTTTAGAATCGGAAGGATCAAATTGCTTTAATTAATAAATAAATAAAATTAAAAATTAATCATTATTCTAAATAAAGTTAGGAAAAAGCAGGGGTTTCAGACGTGACTTTTTTCATTCAAAGTAATATAGCTCCTTAACCATTAGCCCTAGAGACGAATGTTAACTAACAAAAAATATTCTCTATTAAATCCCTGATAGGAAACGTTCGCAAATTTTCTATTCGAGCAGCACCAACAGATCTTTAGTGTGTCAAAATCTTACAATTTTGAGTGTGAAAAAAACTTTACAACAAAAACATATAGACTCCCAGCCATAAGACTCCCAGACTCAGAAAAATAAATAATCTGTATCTAATGCTTTAAAAAAAATGAATGATATGTAAGTTTATCTCCTACTCCATCCTCAATAGTATAATATAATTTCTGAAAAGCCGATGAAGGAAGGAAGGAGAAATGCCTAATAATTCAAACAGTGTGGTCAGCAATGGGCTCCGACTGCCTTATTTATACCTCGACTATTGCCAGGTTCTACTCCGAACCGGCGAGGCCAACTTTCAAACTACTGTTCCTATCCCGACAAAGCTGACTAATTTCCTGTCAGGAGAAAATTGATTGTGCTAAGCCATGATTTGAAACAGGTTCAGCGCAGGAAGCCACTCTAGCCAACACCTCCTTCCTTAATGTTGTATTCATTAATCATAGCTTATAGCTATAATATGTCTATGACTAGATGAATTAATAATAAAGAAATTCAAACTTTTGTGACCACTATAATTATTTAAACAACTATAGTTATTTGAAAATGTTTGAATGTTAATAACAATTTATCTATTTTATTTGTGAGTATTTGGTTAAAAACATTTTGTGTGTTATAGGAAAAACGCAATTTTTTCACAATTATTCACAAAGTTCTATTTATCTATAAAATACACATAACTAAGTACAATGGACACACACAGAGAGAGAAAAAAATAGCTTCCTGGTGATACCCGTACCTAAATTCAGAAACACACTTAACATAAAATGCACTTAACTGACTATACACAATTGCCACATATATTTTAGAAATTTATGGGGAAAATACATTTAATATTGGATAATAGAACAGTTTTACGTTTTATTTCATAGAAATTACATTACCTGTAAAAAACAGTGACAAAGGGCCTAGGTGGATATTTATTTAAATTTATTATTGTTAATTTATTATTATGACTACTTATTATACTTTTTAAATTATACAGAGCTAGAATTATATCTTGTTTAGTTAGTGTTTTTTTTTTTTCTGGTTCCACATTGCTCTTCGAGAGGTTGAGTGTAAAATTTAGTTTAAATTGATGAATAAAGAGATATGGTATCATTTAAATTTACTAAAAAATTTTAAAAGCTTACAACATAGTTTTAGTCAAACATGCTTGTTTGACCTTTGGTTCATTTTAAGCTTTCCTAACCCGAAAACAACCCACAATTAGACTTTTACAATCATGATAATTTTTAGGCAATAATTTAAATGACAGTAATACCAGTAAATAAGTTTCGTAATAATTTATTTATTATTACGTTGATTTGATGTATTTAAATATTTTATTTTACTTCATATTGAAAATATTTTTTGGTAATTTATTTTTTATTTTGTATTTATCAATATTATTTTTTTGTCTTCTCTTCTCATTTTTAAATTGATTATTTACCATTTATTCTCTTATCTCTCTTTCTTGTGTTTGTATATATCTCTGAATAAATGCACACATGCATATATATTCTCTAAAATCCGTTTTAATTTTATGAATTTAAGTTTATTGTTTTATTTTCTATAATTGTTTGTATAAATAAAATACTCGAAAACAGTTATAGCATTAAGATCAGATATTTTTTTTTTCTTGCGAGCCAGAGCGAGGTTTTTAAAGGACATTAATAAAAATGTGGCAAACGTCTTTTCTATCACTCAACACTGCACATTTAAATTATTATTGCAGTAAACTTTACTATTATAAACCTTCTTAGAACTATGAAGATAGTTTTAACCAGCGAGGAGATATACAAATATTGCTATTGAGATAGGGCGGAGCTACAGGCAGGTGGGACCAGCATTCCCCCACCACTATACTACCCAGTTCCCAACTCACCAACAGTATTTTAGACAGCTGCTGATGCAGGTATAGGCAATAAAATTACTTCAAACACAGTATATCATTTTTTTTACTTAATATGAAGGATTTTTATTGAATATAAAAGTTATAATTACCAATAAAAAATCAAACATATCTAAGTATTGAGATACTATTGACAAGGAGTTTATTATAAAAAATTAATTGCATTTAACACCATCACGAACTAAATTTGACTAGGTAAAAGAAAGAATGAAAGAATTTTGCGTTAGGTATTTACCTATGAAAGCTAAGCTGCTTATCATTTTTAGCCCTAGTCTTGTTGTTCTTACATCCAATTGCAGCTCAAAATGACATACTTAATGCGTAATGGATTTATAAACAAAATAAAAACTCAACGATACTAGGTTTACGAAAAAAATAAAAAATTAAAAGCAAACACTTGTAACTTTAGTTGTAACTTTTGAGGTTAGGGTATCATAGTGGAGGGGGAACATATCCCAACCCCACTCCACTCGTGACTGCTCTATTGTATCTCCTAGCTAGTTTTACCATAGCAAAATCTGTTACCGAATGGCGCTAGCTAAATATAGGTCGATTTTTAAACTTCACTAGGAACCACATGTCGCACATCATATGTATAGTGTTTTTTTTATTTTAATATAATTTATAAAAATTTAAAGGAATATAAAATTTTGTATTTATTTTATACAGCTGATGGTTTTTAATTGGCTTCAACAGGATTCACTCTTAATCCGAACCCGCAATAATACTGTACATAATTTTATCATTAAGTCAATATTAAATAAATCTGAACAAACTGCAAATGCTTCGAGAGCGTTCAAAATAATTTAAACAAATGTTGACTAAGATTGTAAAATAATTTTTAATCAGAGGAAGGGCGCACCGCTAAAAATATTTCCTTCCATTGAAAAGGCTTCATTTGCAGACATTTTGAGAGGGAATATGTTTAAGAAGTGCTATTGTTGAGGAGGGTAATAGGAGGGCCATAGAGGGCTAACAGGCCATTGTGTGCCCGCCCATGATTAAGCCAGCTCCCCGCCCCCCCCCCCCCCCCAACGGATTCCGATCGCCCCCCCCCCTCCTTCCATTTCTCCCAAAAATATTCTGTTAGCGTTCGCTAGTCCTTCTATAAAAAAAAAAAAAAAAAAAAAAACCTTTCGGATCGATGACTCCCGGCTTATGAAAACTTTTCTTCGGGTAGAAACAAACAGAGGGAGAGAAATAAATAAAAAAAAGAAGATTGGAATAAGGATAAGAAGATTCGAAAAGTTAACCTTCGGATGTGATTAAACCGCGGCATAGCTCCACGGACTCGTTCTGAATTTAATTTTTCAAAGATAAACCGAACTCGGGCATAGGTAATTTTTAAAGAAATCCTCCAGAAAGTTCTTCTTATTATATTTCGTTCCCAAGTTGGTAGTCTCCAGTTGTAGGTAGCATTAGCTAGTTTCCTTGGGTTCAAGTTTTACTTTTTTTTTTAATTTCTGCATAACTCTTTCTCGATCATGATAACTTTCTCTTACTAACTTATTCAAGACCTCACCTAAAACTACAACTTAGTGCGCCCTACAACTAGACACTCCCTGCTTCTAAAATCTTCCTCGAATCGTAACCATTCCCTTCCTCACCACCCTATTCTTTCTATTCTTCTAATTCATCAGATTTATAAAAAAAAAATTGCTTTCATTGCCATTTCATTATTAAATCCATCAATAACAAGTAGTTTTTGTTCTAAGAGTGACTTTCTAAGAATAATATAAGTGAATTTAGCGATAGCCAAAAGACAAGATTGCTTATCATCTATATATATATACTATTTTATGAAAGGACAAGCTATTTCGTTTTCAACAACTGAACCAATCTATACCTAATTTTGACCACAATATCTTTATAGATCCAGGATTTTTTTAAATTCCCATAGTTCTAGGAAGGTTTAGCTATAATAACATTTACAATTTAAAATTAATTAGGATTTAATCAATTTAAAATTAAGATTTAAATGTACAATGCTGAGTGTCAGAAATGAAGTTTGCTTCACTGTGATATACTTTTAAGGTTAGAAATTTTTACCAATAAGATTGTCATAAGAATATCCCCATCACTTGCATTTGGCTTTTGCTTTAAGTAATGACTCGTTAGAGTAGGTAAAAATTAAGAGAAATATTTTTTGTAGATGATTGTTTTGGTCTCTTTTCTCACTTATACATAGCTAAAAAAACATTCTTGACAACAATGAACAAACACCAAATAGATGAACAATGGAAATTGTTGCCTAATGAAGTGGTCTATCAGAAGAGTGAGTCAATAGTAGACACAATGAGGAAAAGAAAAATGGCTTTTTTTCTGCCATATTTCAAGATTAACGGAAGCCAGACATTGGTTCAAAGAAGTCCAGGATAATTTATAAGAGTTAAAAATAACAATACAACAAATTAAAAACAGAGATGAAAAGAAGCCAAATCAGCTCGGAAGACTTAAATGCTTATAGACTAATTGAAGTGATCCAGTGTGGGCTTAAAGGAAAAAAAAAAAAGAGATTTGTTTAAAATCAAATAGATCCGTATTTTATTATCTTGTACCTATATAGGCGTATTTTTGCTGTATAAGTGTAACTAAATTGGCCAAACTCTATTGCAACAAGCATAACGCTTATTAAATAAAATAATTTCATTCATTCAATCATTCATAATTTGTTCATTTTAATTCTAAAAGGATATTACATGAGATGTGGCTTGCCCCTTTTAACAGTTACTTTTCGGTAACCAGTTACTGTTTTACCTGCGCACATTCTAGCTGTACTCATTCGAAATTAAAACCTTCAAAGATTTTAGTATGATTAAATAAGCCATAAATATTATAAATAGCCTTTAAATAAAACAAACAACAATGTATCATAAAATTATAATAGTAAAAACCTGAGAATCCACAAATAAATCGCAAGTTGCGAGTAAGATTTAATTGAAAATTAATAATATTATGTTATTAATTGTAGAAAAATATATAAATAATGTATGAAGTATATTATTTATATTGATAAATAATTTATGAGTATAAGCTATTTATTTTATGTTTAAAAGTATTATAGAATAATAAATGAACATTCTATGGTTGCTTTTGGTAAAAACGCGGACCGTAGTAAAGAGCAGTGAGGGAATTTCAAAGGCTGGAAAACATCAGGGATAAGTTAGTAAGTGATGATTAAAGGGGAAATTGAGTTGTAATTTCGAATGTCCACCGCTAGAATGCTCGCCGGTAAAACAGTAACTGCTTACCGAAAAGTAACTGTTAAAAGGGGCAAGCCACATCTTCTCAAGTAATACCTCTAAAAGTAAATTGGAAAACAGTAGATAATAGATAGACGTATCCATGATCTGTTGGTTTTCGCAAAGAAAAATTAAGTTTTTCTGTATTTTTACATTTCGACTGTTTCAGTTTTTCACATTACAAGTGCCATGACAAGCGAGGCAAGTAAAAGAAACGAGGAAATGATTGTATAGAGAGTATAATCATGAAAGGTGAATCAGAATGTTCCAGAGGAGAGGATAAGAGGCGGCTGGTTCTAAGCCGGCACCTCTTCTTGTTAATAACAGCAGAAAGGATCCGACCTTTCCAAATTTCCGAGAAGGGACTTAATGAAAGCTTCAAGTTCACCCTTTGCAGCATCTCAGCAGAATTAAATTTCTCTTGACGTTTGATGCTTTAAAATTTTAATGACATGATTAAAGGGATCCAAATGAGTTTCCCTCCTCGAGCCATGAGATTTATTACAACT
Source organism: Euschistus heros (assembly GCA_003667255.2). Lineage (NCBI taxonomy): Eukaryota > Metazoa > Arthropoda > Insecta > Hemiptera > Pentatomidae > Euschistus > Euschistus heros. Next base: position 477,761 of record RCWM02000007.1, on the reverse strand, counting down.
CGTGCAAAATAAATTAATTCGAACCGTACACCAATCCCGGGAGTGGGGAGAGTATCAGCTTCAACGGATCCGGGGCCTTCGCAGACATTTTAAGATGGAATTCATAAAGTCGGTTAATTTTAAGGAAACTGTTTTTGGAATGATCAGTATGTTTAATCCTATTTAAAGTATAAACTATACTTATTTATTTAATTACATGTAATATCATAATGTTGCTATCAAGCTGTTCTCAGATTACTGACAAAGGCATTGATTACACTGGACAACAAAATTTAACTTTCTCTCTGTTAAATGAATTACAATGGCTGTTCCTTTTAGAATTTGGTGCTCTGATTGCAAATTTGAAAACCATTTTTGTCTCAGGGGCAAGATTTTGTGTAATTTCAAGACAAAAAAAAATATAGTGTTAAGACGATCAATTTTATTTAATCAGCTTTCATACCGTAATTTAAATAAAAATGTAGCCTCTGATGATTTCCTCCTGTATTTTGTGGCTGGTGCATCTCATATGTAGATCTTTTTGCTCCCTTCTCAGGTAGGTTCCAATCTTTTAATCTAGATGCCAACAACTTGGCCTGATTTTTTGATAAGTTAAAATCTCGAACTAGATCAGAGTTCAGACTGATTGATTCTGTGAGGTTCTGAAGACTTCATAGAAATCTGGGTCATCAGTATTATCTGATTATCTGTTTCTGATATTAAGGGTGTCTCTTCCTCAGCAATGTTATCTGAATGTAAACTCCAATCTTCAGGTGGCTCTGGGATAGGCAGATCTTCGTTCTGAGGAACAGGCCTAATAGCTGAGGGAAGTTAGGATATTTAATATTCTTTTTAGATTTACTTGTTATTTCAGTGATTTTTGTGATGTAGAAATAACAGTCAGTAGAATGGCCCCGAGGATCTCTCCACACCATAGAAACAGCAAAGGTTATATGTCGTGACTGCTCATTAATCCAGTCACAAAGAAATGTAACACAGGAGGCACAATATATATGAGGTGCACAAAATTTGTCCTGGTCACCAACTTGGCACCCAAAATAAAGGCCATATGATTTTTTAACTAAGGGAGTAATGATTCTTCTTTGACTCTTTAAAGTTAGCTCACCAAACACATAACAAAAATGTTTTTCACAATTTCACGGAATATTGAAGATGCTAAGAGGTTCTGTTCGGACTAAATTAATAGAGGCACCTAACTAGCCCAGCTCACATATGTAGACTGATGAGAGAAGTCCAGAGGGGACTCGAGTCAGGACTCGTATCCAGGGGCTAGTGTTTTGACTGAGCCTGTTGAAACTTGTTGACTGAACATGATTTAAGAGTTCAAACGACTTATTTGTTATCTCTATTTCGTACAATCTTATCGTGCATTGGTGGTGAGCCTTATTTAAAGCAAATAAATAGAATATATTAATCAAGATACATTCATAGCTATGAAATATCATTTTTTTTTTTTACAAAATTTAAAATTACAAACAATATGAGCCCCATGGACAACTTCGATGGTCATATTCGGAATTACCATAGCAAAATACATGAGAGACAGCCACATTTGCCCATTTAACAAAAATACTGTTGACAAATGTTACGACTTGTTGTTGCTACGACAACCCGTCCTTCCTGCCCTAGTTATAGTACACAACAATGTTAAGCTACAATAAATAAACAAACAAAATTATTATTACTGTCGTTTTTATTAACACTCTTATTAACTTGGCCGGTATGTAATGGAATCTTTTAGCGCAATTTTCAGTAATGTGGTGGACTTAAAAAATTTGCATAAATGTCAAGAGCAATACAATCATTTCACAGCTTTGTTCTAATGTCCGCACTAGAATTATCAGAATAAAATACAATATTTAGATAAGTTTACAGGGAAACTGCACCACACTCACAGGAAGTCAGTATATGTTGTTGTTCTTTATCGATTAAAAAATTGTTACTAATGAAAGATAATTAATGAATATAAATAGTAATGATTGTAGCACCACTGAAGTTGAATTTTGAAATAAAAGAACTTCATTTCTCAAAATTATCAAGAAATGTTACATGTAATATCAGTGCGTTAGATGATATGGGAAGTTTGTGTAAACATCACTAAAAGCAGGGCTCTTGATTATAAATACTCGTTTGGACACTAAACATTAAGACAATAAGTTATTGTTAAAAAAAACAACATAAAAAACGCTGTGTTAGCAAACAGAACTAAAAAGTAGAAAATTAAATTTAGAAAAAGCCTGACAAGAAATTATAATTAATTAATTGGATATAAAAGTAAAGAAAACATATGTAATAAGCAAACTAATTCATTTCAAGGTAAAAAAGGGTGGGGTGCTTGATAATAAATGTTACAAAAAAGTTTATGTGTAACTAGTTATAAAAGTAGTTATTATAAAAAATAATAATAACAGTTCAATGGTGTCGGAACGTCCGTCGATTATTGCACCCACCCTTCTTTAGTATAAATTGAATGATTTTCTTTATAACTTGAGTTTTACTTTAATTTTAACCATAATTATTTTTCGTTGAATCATTTAAAATAAAATCATTAATCATTTTTAATTTTCTATGGTCATAAAACAATCTATTTATGCAATAAAAATAATTTATTAATGTTTAGTTCGGTTTGCTATTATAGCGTATTCTTTTGAAACTATAATTAATATGATTGTAGATATGCACGAAAAGTATAAAAAAATTAAAAAGCTACTACACTAGAAAACTGGATTTTTTTTTCGATAACGAAGTTATGGACAGGAACTGAAGTAAAATTCTACCTACCCCCACATTCCCCATTTTGTGAAAGGGTCAGGTGACCACTTTAGAGAGGACGATTATGACCTCCGGTCTGAATTTTTAAAAAAATATTATTTAACAAGCTTCCGTATTGTAACCAGGATATAAAATGAAAATGTTGAAAAAGGTACAGCTTAGAAATATTTATTTTTAAAAAATCAAAATTAATATCCTCTCTTAAACAATTTACAAACCATCATTTTTAGCATAACATTACAATTACATACATTGTCTGTTATTATTTTTTTTATATTCTAGCAAATTTATTATAAAATAAATGCTGTGCTGTGTATGGGGGGGGGGGTTTCTGGGGATCTCGAGGCCAGAATCAAAAGACTATTTAACTGCTTTAACCGTTTTATTTTCGAGATCCCTAGAAGCGCCCACATTTCGCAGTTTATGCGGAGTTAAAGTGGCTTATTCCTTCCTACCGTCGCCAGTATTTCCTGGCATCCTTTCTTTATTTAAAGCGTTCAATCCCATCATCCACCTTACAATTCCGAACTCCTTCAACTCAAATCCTCAATTCTTACCCACCAAACCCGATCCCATCAATCAGATTTGTATACCCCTGCTCATTGCTCAGTTACTTTCGACAGATCATTCGTAATCCGTTCCTCTTCTCTCTGGAACTCCATCCCTCTCAACATTCTTCATTCAGTTAACCTTTCTACTTTCAAATACCACTTCTTTAACCACCTACTATCCACCCAGATCTTGTCCTTCAAAAAACTTTAAATAGCCACTTTTTAGTTGTTATAAACTATAAACTATAATTATAAACAGTTTATATTCAAGAAAACATTATGTTTTTGTAAAAAAAATATAAATTTTCTGTTACTTTTTATTAATATATTTTTTCCGCTCTTTTATTATTATTATTATTATCTGTTACTTTGTTATGAAAATATTATTTCATTTTAAGGCTCTGAAGGCCCTTGATTGTACATTATTTTTTATCCTTAAGGGACTTAAGGTCCCAGAATAAATAAAGAACTTTATTATTATTATTATTGTTTAAAGAAAAAATAAAGCAAAAATAAAAACCAATAACTCGTCACTAGTTATTAAGGAGCCAGTTAACCATTTAGGGGCTGGTCATTCCATTCCATTTTGATTTACTTAATTTCATTCAAACCAAGCAGCCCTAGTTTATACTTATAACCATTCTAATATATATACCATGGAAATTGGAGAATAAGGAGGAACAAAGAATTGGAAGAGCTATTCGGGGAACCGAATACAGTGGCGGTCATCAAGGAAGGAAGGTTAAGGTGGCTGGGACATGTCCAACGGATGCCGGACGGGAGGCTTCCAAAGAGGATGATAAATGACATACCGGAAGAGGAAGGACTAGAATAAGGTGGCAGGATGATGTGGAGGCCAACCTGAAGAATCTAGGAATATGAGGATGGCAAAGAAAAGCTATGAATAAACTCCAATGGTCATCTCTTCTGCCTGAGGCCAAGGCTCATCTAGGGCTGTAGAGCCAAGCAATAAATAAATACATAAATAATATATATATATATATATATATATATATATATATATATATATATATATATATATATATAAAACAAAGGACTTTCATTTAGTTGCTACTAAATTTGTTTTGATACATGTTTTTGTACAATTCCTCACATTTCATTTCATAGATATATTACTTGGTAATATAACACATATTAAATACCAGTAAATAAACAAAAAAAAAATAATTTACTTAAATAGCAGACTACAAATTTTGTATATATTTATTATATCGTTTGAATACTTGAGTGAAAAAAAAAATATATAGTATAATATAGCATAATAAACTTCATCTATATACTTTTAATTTAAAACTTTACTTTTACTAAAGGACTTTGAACCACTACTCGTTGCATAACTATCCGTTATACTATATATAATATTATTAAACACCAATAAAATAAGTAATCTATAATTTAAAAAATATTATAAAATTTACAATATAGAATTCAATGTAATTCCTGGCATAATCAGTTAACAATGGTATGACAGATACGAGGAAAAACAATAACCCTCGGTATCTCTTCCGTAACATTAACCTGACTTTAGATATTCTAGGATTATATTTCACACCCAAGTAATTTTATTATTGAATTTATTTTATAAAGTTAGTTCTCCAACAAAATAATATAAATTTACCATTTTCCTTTGTAGTGAAAACAATTGTAAATATTAGATTTGTCTATATAGCACTAAAAAGTTATCAACATGCTATTGTGGTCATTTCCACGCATTCACTTGTTTTATATACTATATATCGTTGCTAATAATAATAATTGTAATAATGATAGCCTTTTATAATGATCACAACTCAACAAATAAACCTTAAATTCAAATAAATACATTAAAAAATAAAAACAATTTAACATATTTGCAAGTCCAAAATTCTTAACATGTTTACAAATAAAATTACAGCGTGAAGCTGCACGAAGACGACTTAAGGTTGTTTTATTTTATCCGGCACGACACGTAGCGGACCGTAACGTTTTAGACAAGGCAAATATTAGTTTAGTTAGTTTTATAGTGCCTGCGTATATATAGCGGATCGGATCCGGCAAGACACGGCACGTTTCAGACAAGAGATTAAGACATTTCTCGAAAAGAATATTTTGTAGGAGCGGGCACGTGTCGGACCGTGTCTTAACGTGTCTTCTTCGTAGTATAATTTACTTTCCGACTCCGACAGTGCAGTGCTGCAGTAACTTAGTCCCGTTCCAGTTCTTTTTCTAAGTTTAAATTTGATTCCATTTTTTTTTTTTTTTTGCAAAACTGGATGTTGAAAAATTAATTGAGCGCGTAATGAGCATCACATTGAACATTTTATATTAATATAAGAACATAAAAAAAATAAATCTAATCAAAACCATTTGTACAAATTTCTACTCGATGTTCAGAACATGTAGGTTTTCCACATTTAGTGCATGCTTTCTTGACTTTTTTATCTTTTTGTCTTGGACAATAACACACCTGGACTAAACATAATGTCAGAACGCTAGTATGAAGTAATATACTATTAACAAAAAATCATTAAAAAAACAATATCTCCGCTTCGGCTGTGCTCCCGGTCCGTGCTCATACCCGCTTTGTCTGATAATATAAATACACCATGTATTTGTCTGAACCATTACGTGTCTGATCCGGCTATCAAGCGTTTAAGTTTAAGTTTAAGTACTCCGAAACCTGGTGCAAGTAAGAATTCGACGAGCGAAATCTTCCTACTTCTACGAAGCTCTTTTATGACCATCATTCTAAAATGGAAATTTAGAAACGTTTTTGAAATAATAACACTCACTCGAGTCGACAACTGGGAGATGGGGAAGGGTCCAGAAACGGTGAAGTTAATGTTATTTAAGGAAACACCCTGACGGCCGAAGCAGAGATAGAGCCATTTAGAATTCAGGCCCCTCCGTTTTAAGTCTCGAAGCGACGTGGGGGGGGGGGGGGGGGGGAAGAACTGTCAACTAACTGCGGATTAATTAGCAATTCCAAATTAGATCTGTCGATCGTGTGGGGCTGTTGAGCTGGCTAGGCTTAGGGCACTTCTCCAGTTTGAGCCAGACCCAAATCACTTCACCAACGAAAATAATCATTTATACATTCTCGGACATTCAGCTTCATTTATCAATTTATGCAGAACAATTTATTTTAATAAATTAAAAAAATAAATATATTTCTTTTACTATTTCAAATATAGCAATGCCTATTGAAGACTTACCTCATACCTATCGATAGACATAAATTTGATTTGACATTCTTTTATTTTGATCATTTTCGGAGGTTGAAGACCTTCCGCGGGTACTAGCTGCTAGGAATATTTTCAATGTCCATTTAGGTTAAGTATAACGTTTATATTTAGTTAGCTTAGTTACTAAAATTACTTTTGAGTCTAAATTCTAAAAACGATATGAACATACATTTCACAAAGATAAAAAACTACAAGATACCAAAGATAAAGGTTTTTGAATACAAAAAAGTGTTGGCCAGTGAAAAAAGTCCATAACCAATAAAGGAATTTATCATGTTATCGTTGCGTTACATTAATTCATTTTACACTTAAGATCCACATCAGACGTTTCCGTTAACTAAAACATTTACCATCCAAGCGTTCTAAGCTACAAATAAATACAAAAGAATTATTTAGGGGCTCCACTAAACATTTCAATTCTTCTCGTAATCATTCCTTACAGTCCAAAAACCTTCGTAAAATTCAAAATGCTCTTTATCATACAACATACAAACTTATCCATAAAGATCTTAATATTCCATGTGTTGATAATTTCGCCAAAAGCAGAAACCTATCGTTTTATTTAAACTCCAACTCGAATCCACAAGTCTCTCAACCATTACCGATAATTCTCCAAGGCGTCTGTTAAAAGGATGGCTGAGAGACCTTCTAATGTAGAACTTTTATTGAACTTCTACTAGTGAGTAATTCCTTACATTTTATTGAAATGTCATTCTAAACCTTTTCACAAATTCACTTACTGTGTATAATGTATAAAGCGGTAAATATCTGTAAATAATATTTAAAAAAGCTTGAAGATCATGTATAACCAAACTGTTATATATGTCTAGGTCATTATTCCAGGAAAATCATTTCATACTTATTATCATCCCTGCATCATTCCTGATATATCAAGGACAGCTAATTTCTTTAGAGAAAAGAAATACAGTAAAGAACTGAACAGAAGGATAAAAATAGGATGGCATAAATACTGGTCCTTAAAAAAAATCTTTAAGGGTAATTTCGCTATAGAACTAAAAGCAAAAGTCCTGCAGTCTTGTATTTACCCCTCAATCCTGTATGGCGCTAAGACTTGGGCAATAACAAAAAAGGATCAGGCGAAACTAGACACCATCGAACTTTGAAGGAGTGGGCTGGACACCTAGCGAGAGTCAAGGACGAAAGATGGTCGAAAAGCAACACCGAGTGGACACCGATCGGCCAGGTGAGAAGCAGGGGAAGGCAGTACATGAGGTGGAGGGATGAAATTACCCGAAAAGTGGGAACCAACTGGATGAAAGTGGCCCGGGACAGAGACTGCTGTTCAAAATTGTAAAACTAGAGAAAGAAAAAAAAGTTTTGTTTTAGATTTTGTGGTTTTTACAGAATATTGTATTTTTTATTTTATATTGTCACAACTGAGTTTCTATTCAGTAAAATTATTTTGGAGCTGAACTCCATTTTGCCGCGTAAGGGAGAGGCTTTTGTCATAAATATGATGCCAATAAAGCTTTATTATTATTAATATCCCTTAAATCAAAGAATAATATTTTTTTTTGATATCTTGAGACATGTATAAACCAAAAAAAATCACGAGTCAAACGAACCTGCTGCTTCACGAAACGTCCCAGAATAGCCAACTACTGACAGGGAAGAGACAAATCTGACAAAAACAGGAGCCCTCAGGAACGTTAGGCCTTCTGACATGTTCAACTCCACGCATCCTTGTTATTCCTCCCTTGAGGCAGTATTTGTGCTTCACAGAATCTTAAATTTCGAAGGTAAATGCTTTTATAGGTAAACAAATTATTTTAAAATTGGAAAAAACAAAAACATATGAGAACTAATGTAGATATTTTTAATCTGAAAATCTGAAATCTGATATTTATAGTGTGAAAAATATGTAAATCTAAAAATTGTTTTCAAGAATTTCCAAAAACCGGGGTAATTAATTACATGGTCCACTCATTGAACATGTACGATTTAAATATAAAAAATGAATAATATTTATTTATTTAATAAATCGTACTTAATAACAAAAATGTTAATGGTTTAATTATAACTTCTTATGATAAGACCCAAATTTACATTAAAAAACATGAAAACAACGAACGTAGATTTTGATATATTTTTTTAAATTAACAAGCATCAGGATTAAACAAAAAACATTAAAAAAAGACATCGACAATAAGCTTCTTTTTTTTTTTTCTTTGAATGATCATAGGCTTGACTTTTATAAATAAAATTCATTTATATCGATGTGGTCTATTTTACTGAAAAAAATATGATAAAGTACATCATTGGGGCGTGCACAACGATACTACAAGTGTTCTTGTCAAAGGTTTTAACTTTTGAAACAATTAGAGTACAAAGTTGAATAAAATTAAACAAAAAAAAAAAAATCATAATTATGAAATAATTAATTGTTGTTGATTAATATATATTATAATAATATATATATACTAATAATATATATATTAATATAATATATATATTAATATAAAAAAAAAAATCGTCTGAAGAGGGGCAATACAATATTTTTTTTTTTTTTATCTGACAGCCATAAAAATATGATAGTTAACTTTACAACTAACTTATAAAATTAACTATTTTCCTTACGAGTATTTAAACTTATTGTTGCTATTTATTTTTAAAAGCAATCTGATAATGGTTATTATTGTTCTTATGTTTGAACTAAATTTTACTGTCTGCGGGGTGAAAATAACAGGAATTTTAATTTTACCATACTAACTTTAAATTTACCAAATTAACTTTTCAAATTGTTGCAACAACGTCGATTTTAACGTAATTGTTTCATATTTTTTTTTTTTTTTCATTTATTGACATTTACAACTGTACAAAATAATATACAACAATTAAATGTGTTGAGAGTGAATACAATGGCATGTAAATGACTTGTGAAGAACTACTCACTAGTAGCACTTCAATAAAATCTACACTAAAAGGTAGTAGCCATCTTCTTTTCAGACGCCTCGAAGGATTATCTGAAATGGAGAGGGAAGCAAGTTGGGAGACTAGTGGATTAGAGTCGTTTTGGAGCTTACTATGAAAGGATTGGTATCTGGTTTGGGCTAAATCAGAAACATATGGAATATTAAGATCTTTATGGATAAGTTTATTGGACACAAAATAAGGAGCATTGAGGATTTTTCGAAGGATTTTGGATTGTAAGGATTGGGTACGATATGAATTGGATAGTTTAATGGAGTCCCAAAGCTCAACTCCGTACGTCCAAATAGGTCTTATCACAGTCATGTAGATGAGTCTTTTGTAATTTATTGGAAGCTTTGAACGTTTGTCCAGTAAATGTTGAAGTAGTTTGTAACGACGGGAAGTTTCTTGTCACTTTAGTCTTTTATGTGGACTCCAAGTAAGACGTTTGTCCAAGTGCAGTCCTAGGTAGCGAATCTGTTCAACTGAGATTGGTTGAATATCATTAAAGGAATCTGTAAGACAGGAGGTCGTAGGTTTACGACTAAGGAGTGTAAAGTTGAATCAAATAAAAAATAAAAATCGTCTAAAGAGGCGCAACTTTATAATATCACATTTCCATTCGTTCATACAATTTTTTTTTCTTATCTAACAGCCATAAAAATATGATAATTAACTTTACAACTAACTTATAAAATTAACTATTCTCCTTACGAGTATTTAAACTTATTGTTGCTATTTGGTTTTAAAAGCAATCTGATAATGGTTATTATTGCCCTTATGTTTGAACTTAATTTTATTGTCTGCAGGGTGACAATAACAGGAATTTTAATTTTACCATACTAACTTTAAATTTACCAAATTAACTTTTCAAATTGTTGCAACAACATCGATTTTAACGTAATTGTTTCATAATATATAGTCGTTATTTTTTATTTTTTCTATTATTTTATTTATATAATGAATATTTATCTGATTTGAATTATGTACAAATGTTCGCATAAATAAAAGGCTATTTCATCTTCATTACATGTATATATATGTAAATTATTAACTAATCGCGCTTATAATCTCAATATTTAGAATAATTTTTAAACAACTCTTTACTGTTTTTTTTTTTTAATTATATTTTAAATCATATATCAATATTAAACGCTGAGTTAAGGTTAAGGAAGGAGCTTACAATATGGGATGGCAATAAGTTTTCTGTTTGAATTTACCGATTAATATATAACACACAAATACAGAAATCCACTTTATACCTGTATCTGGGAATACCACCAGTTTTGGAAATACCGACCACCTCAACTCGTACCTTTTTCCGAAATTCCACAGGTCAGTTGTGCACTAGAAATATCATAATTTAGTTGTAGATACCAATAGCATATCCATCAGTAACATTGTGAATAATTTTCTACTCTTCCACATTCTGTAATTATGTGTAGTTAATTATTCTAACGCATGTTTTTATATGTTTATATTGTAGCTAACTATATGTTTTTAAAAAAAAGTATAAGTTATGCAAGCTTTTTTTAACCTATTTTTTTCACTGTATGCCATGATTATGAGAACAATCTCAAAACTTCACCAAAATAGGTCAATTTATTTATTGACTGAACCTCAAGAACCTTATTAAAGATATATATGTAATTATTATTATTATTATTATTATTATTTTTTACTTCCATGGTAGACCTGTTTTTGTTCTCAGAGAGAAAATCCAATCAAAATATTTGTTATGCATTCCACCTTTCCGCTTACAAATAAAAATTTCGTATAAAAATACACCCTGATTGATATTTGAATACCGCCACATCTTAATTGAACAATATTAAATATTTAATGCTCCAGATGTCCTGTAAAGGGGATGCACGTTTTAATATAAACTTTATGAATCCATGCCTTTCTCGGAAGGATATGAGCTTCCGATGAGATTAAAAAAATAATTTACATTCTTAAATGTATACGAGTAAGGACCCTTATTGGTAGTACAATGAAATATTCCATTCGGAATTCGTATGTAAGGGGAGAAATGGAACAAAGTCAGAGCCGAATACACGAAACACGAGGCAAGGCAATCTCTTCTGGACTTGGAACCCCCCCCCCCCTGACCCCCTCCCCACCAAGTTATGACCGGTGGAGAACAAAGGGCCCACCGCTGAAATTGTTTCCGCAATCTCCTTAATTGATGTATCTTCGTTTCCTTTTCCCCAGGACACTTTTCTCAACGAATCCAGTCTGAAGGTGGCCTACCCTCAGGGCGTCGTTAGAGCTGAATTTAGAGAAGAACTCCGCCCAGGTAGTTTGGACTACTGAAGTTTGTTTTAGAGCTAATTACAGTGAAAGCAACGAAAAACTAAGTTATGTATGGTTACAGTGATTTAAGTTCTACAATGTAAACATAGAACTACAAGTCATGAAGTCCTGAAAAAAAAGAAAAAAAAAAGAAAAAGGTTTTTAGCAAAACAAAGGTTGAGGGAAATAAGAAAAATATATACTCTTCTAGGAATACTACATTGAAGCTTACTTACTTCCTTTTTATTTTAATTTTTTTGGAACAGTTTGAAAGTTGGCACCGAACAACTCTGGATGGAGTACCTGGCAAGAGTCAAATTAAAATAATAGAAGCTTAAAAAATAAATTTTCTCCTCTTCAGAAACAATAAAATTTTCTTAAATATCTGGCAAAGTTGCTTTGCAACACATCCTAGATTCCACGGTTTCAGGCGATTATAAAAAAATTCAGGATAACCTCCCCGAAAAAAAAAATTACTTTCATTTGTTGAGCCATTGGAGGAGGAGAGATAAATGAGAAAAATTTAGGTTATTAATTATTTTGACAACATATTATTAGTGCGTTTTTTTTTAGTAGAAATGCATATATGTATATGCCCAATTCCACTTATGAAGCACAGACTGACAGTGACATTCAAGCTTCTTTATGAGGATCTCTGGTTACTCAAATCTACAAAAAACCTAAAACTAATTACTACTATCGATCTGCAAATGGAAGATATTTGAATGCCGATTATTGAATGAGCAAGTCAATCGACATGAGGCCACACTCACATTTTCGGTTCAAAAAGTAATCCGAATTTTTACCTGCTAATACTGCAAATTGGACCACCGTGGGACGTCAACATTGGTTTTGAAGAGTTTTCCTCGAAACCAAAATAGGGGTTGCGGCATCAAATCAAATCACAGGCAAAGATAAATGAAATACTAAATGGACGCTTTCTAAATTCCTTCCCATTTATTTTATTTTATTTTCATTTTTATTTATTTTTTAACTCCGTTTAAAGTTGGTACCACAACACCCTGGACGGAGTAAGTGACAATAATCAAATTAAAATAATGGAAGCTAAAAAACAAAAAAATGTTACCCTCTTCAAAAAGAATAAAATTATGGTGAAGATGCTTTGCAAAATATCCTCGATTCCACAGTTTCAGGCATTTGCGAATATCAACAAATTGCAGCGGATAGCCTACCACGCCAAAAAAAGACTCTCACTTCCATTTGTTGAGCCACTAGAGGTGGAGGGGAAACTGAGGGCAAATTCAGTCAGTTAATTATTTCGACTTAACATATTATTGATGTGTTTCGGCATTAGAAATGTATACATATATGCCTAATTTCACTCCTCTTTGAAGCACAGAGCAACAGTGACATCCAATCTTCTTTATGAGGGTTTCTGGTTACTCAAAACTACAAAAACCTAGAAATAATTACTAATATAGATCTGCAAATGGCCGCAATCAAATGAGCAAGCCACACTTCCATTTTCGGTTCATAAAGTAATCTGAATTTTTATCTCCCAATAGTGCGAATTGGACCACTGTACCATAGGAAGTCAAAAATGGTTGTGAAGAGTTCATTTCCTCGAAACCAAAGGATGTTACCAAAAGGATGGTAGTGGCATCATATCAAATCGCTTGCAAAGATGAGGGAAAATAGTTGAAACCTTTGGATTTACTTAAAAGAGTTATGTACCATATGTAAATAGATAAAATCTGAAATAAAACTACACTTACGCGCAAATTATTTCATTACACCTATTACTAATGTACACAATATAAGTTATGTGATGTAAAGTGTGGTGTGAAACTCTGTCTATGTCGGGTTATATGATAAGAGAAAGATCTAACTAGCCAAGTACGATGTATACTTGATATTACTTTACTAAAGAATGACTCTCTTTGACTTGGTCAACTTCAGTGAAACGTACTGATTTAGAAACGGGTGAGAGTGACCCCATCTCTCTCAGAGAGCAGAGGGCGATCCCAAAGCAAACAGGAGGTGGTAGAGACTAAAACAATTTGTTGAACTGGGTCTGTATGCGGTCGAGAGGGGGAGGGGGCAGATCAAAGGGCACCAGCATTGCAAAGTAAGGACACAGGAGGCTACTCTACATCGAATTATATTCTAATCAACCCCTCCCCCTCCGGCAACTGCCCTTATCACAAACAGTTTCCCATATCCTTTAATAAAGTTAGCACTAATGTGGCTACACACCTGGCTTCGTTCGGTTTCCCGCAGGCCTCGTAACGTCTATTCATATATATCTAATAAATAAACCAGTTAACTTCAACGGAACGTTATTATGCGAGTATGATACAATCTGAGTTTTACCTGAATAAAACATAATATCCAAAAAAATACCCAATAAATTACCAAACAAAGACTTACATGGCAATAATTAAACACATTTGGACATACGGATTTGACCTTCAGGGTCCTACTAAACCTTCCAATTCTTCTTTTATTTAATCCTTACGATCCGAATCCCTTCGTAAAATCCTCAATGCTCCTCATTATATCACTAACAAACTGTTTCATAAAGATCTTAATGCTCCTTAATTTAATGATCTTAATTATCCTTCAAGGTTATCCTTTGAGGCGTCTGAAAAGAAGATGGCCGAGAGACCTTCTATTGTAGAGCTTTCATTGTGCTACTGGTAAGTACTTCGTAACATGTTATTGACATGTCATTGCTCATGCACTCATTTTACTCAAATTTACTTGTATACATTATATACAGTTGAAAATATCAATAAATAATTTGAAAAAACCTAAATAAATTAGATATTAACATAGTATATTTTGTATTAGCATGTTATTTTAAAAAAATCTATATAAATATTCCTCTAATCTAGAAGCAATAACGTCCGATCGATTGTTTCGATTGATATGCAGATTTTAAATTACCAGCAATGTAGGAATGAATGATGGACTAGAAGAGCGAACATCTAAAAGAATCGAAAGTGATATTCCATTGCTAACTGTTCGCTTGTTTCATATTTAGGATTTTAGTTGTTGGGAATTTTACATGATTTGAGTTTAAAAATCATTACCCGTTCCCATCAAGAATATAGATTATGTAATTTTCCTTTGCGGTTTATTCAGAACTATGGTTACCGAACATTCACCCTTCTAGTCTGACAACCTTCATATATGGAAATTACCATGTATCTGTAAGCTCTGTTGTTGCAGTAAGAACTTGATATGAGGCGTGGAGATGCAAAAGGGGGTAAATCCACTTTTTATCATTTTTAATTTTTTTAGTTAGCTTCTTAAATAAGGTGGTGAATCGTCCACCCTTCAAAATTTGAACCCATGAGGACTTCCAAACACACATTCACATACACATACACTCAACCCAAACTTTGAAGGGTGACGATTTACCACCTTAATGAGGGCGCTAACTAAAAAAATTAAAAATAATAAAAAGTGGATTTACCTCCTTTTCCTTTTGTGGATTTATCTCCACGCCTCATATGCAGTATCTTAAAATTTATTACAAATATTGGACCATATTATATAATAAATAAAATTATTTTAAATAAATAATATTATATAATATTTTAAATAAATAAATAGTATAATAGATTTCCTTTGCGTTATATTGTTCAATGCTAGTTTAAATAATGTGCTCTCAGATAATGCCAAAAATTAAAAATGTATATCCTGACGGAAGAATGACAGAGAGTGGAAATCCCATATTGCGCTGAAGAGGATGTTGAAGCTGATCTTAAGATCTCTGGTTTGAGTAACTGGTGGAGAGCGGTTGAAGACCGAACAAAATTGAGGGGAATCGTAGAAGAGGAAAAGGTTCTGCATGGACTGTAGGACCATATTCGTTGTAGTTATATCCTTAGGTATAGGTAGTTCAATGGGTAAGGTTCTCGACTGCCATGCCAAATTCGAAGTCGAGGTTGGTAGATCCTCTGTGGGCACTCCCAGACTCTGTAAATTGGGTATCCTTATTAGTGGAAAAACTTAGCGGCTGCGCGTGACTTTGCAAAATCTTCTCTTTTCCCAGCTTTAGGCCCATTAACAGCACATCCCTACCTCAGTACTGAACCCAAGTTTCTTCATGGGCTGTAGTAGTACAGGTTTGTTTTTTATTTTATTATTATTTTTATGTTAATATTCTTCATTTATTTTTATTATGTTACCATTTTATTTTTCAATCAATATACACTACAGGCTTTACCATATAAGTTGTGATGTTTTCTCTTCCTCTTCTCTTCCTAGTACTTCATCATTCTTTCTCACTTGGCCGTCGTCTCTTCATCCGTAATGGTGTATTGTTTTCGTTTGCCAGTTTTAATTTGAGTCTTTTATCTGTACTTCTCAGAATCCTGTTCTATTTTCTCTCTGCAATTTGTTTCATTGTTATATGAAACTCTTCTAAATCATTCTGGACCTCAATGAACCAGTTGTTTTTGGTTTTACTTTTCCAAAATTAATCGATTAATAGTTTTAGTAGTCTGGTCTCTGATAGGCTTGTGGCCGGAAAATGCAATTCTCCTTTTTCGCATTGTATCCGTAATTTATTCATTTTCCTGTTAAACAATTTCTTTAGGTGACAGTCTCTATTGTCCATCTACTTTATGTTTTTTAATGATGATTGTCCTGATGACTCCCCTGTCTATTTTTTTCATTTTACCCGTTGCATATATATTACTATTGCCATTTATTATATTGTATTTATATTTACAGGTATATATTGCCAATAATAATCATTTATATTATAACCAGTTTTTGCTCCTAAAGCGAAACTACAACAAGTAGTACTTCTCGCAATAACAGAACTGAAAACTTAGTCATGCTCAGGTATACTATGATTTCCAAGGTATGTATATTATTTAGCACTGATTACGGATCCAAAAGAAGCTAAAAGCACAAGCTGGATCAAGATGTAAAGTATATTCCTTGTCTGTTAGTAGCAGGGAAAAAGAGGTAAGGATAGCGGGACAGGGAAGTGAGAAAGCACCATCTGATCCTCATAAATTTTACATCTGAAAGGTCGCGAAGGGGAGGATTCCTTAAAGACCGCCTAGAGAGAAACACAAGCACCTGACCCCTCTATATCCTACATCCGAAGACAGCCGAGATAGAAATATACTACTTCGGCTAGGGAGAGAGGAGGGGCCTAGGGTAAATAGAAAGAAAAAGTTAAGATACGAGGAATATTTTTGAAATTTTCTCGGGAGAATTGCTATTTAAGATTTACCAGACAGCAGACGAAGCTAATAAGTTGATTCTCTTATGAGACAATTCGACAAGCCTTATTCGAGAATCATCAGCAGCAGTTCCTGATATTCGCCACATCTCCATGATATCAGGGTATATTGAAGAATTAATTATAGTATATTTGAGGTGTAGAATTATAAAAAGTTCAATTTCCAACTTTTATTTATTTTATTTTTTTAAATAGTTTTTATACTAGAATATCTATAAGTGAAAGTGTTTTTCCCGAAAGAAGTTAAATAACATTGAAATAAAAAATAGCCTGCTCCTAATCTAGTCATCTAGTAAAAATATTTCTGTCGAATGAAAATTATTAAAAATCAAAATGCCGATCCTCAGCTGTTTAATATTGTGTGTAAAAAATATGAACTTTGAACCTTTAGTTGTAAGCAATGATAATGCAGTTTCTTAATAGTCTCTGTCCATCTGTATCACCAACTCATATATTAAAATTGAAAATTGGATGTCTAATTATGCTTTATGTTATCTTCAAACACCTAATCAATCTAAATTTAACCAAGTTATTAATGGCTGCTATGGGTGAAAATATCATCAAAAATATAATTTTCAATTGTTCAATTTAATACAAGATTTTATCGATAAACAAAAAATCAACTATTAGTTAAAAACTATCTAAGATCTTCACTTATGAGAGAGGGCGAAGCCTCGAAGGGGGATGATGAAGTTATATATAAAAGGACAAGCCATTTCCGCGTTCGTGATCACTAAACGCGAAAATTATAGGAACTATTCTGTACCAAATATAACTACATCATCTTCATAGTTCAAGGAAGGTTTAGCAATAATAAAATTTATATATTTCTATTAAATTACTGTTTAAAAAAAAAGCGATAAATATGTGGTGTGTAGTAAAGTGAGCGCCATTTAAGATTACAATGAGGTGTTATATGGCTAGACAAATAAAATACTAACTTCAATTAAATTGTATAGCCAAAAAGCTCAAGCGACAATAGCGTTTTAGTAAAACTAATGAACTATCTGAACCAAATTTTAACTACATCAATAATTCTTGAAAGATTTACAATTTTACAATAATAATAATTTATACTATTATGTAAAAAAGGGACAAGCCATTTTACGTTGTGATCACTAACCACGAATACTATTGAACCAATCCGTATAAATATCAACTATATCATAGCATAGTCACAAGAAGGTTTAGCAGTTCTAAAGATTTTTTAATTGTATTTTTAAAAAAAAGAAAAGATAACAGTGAAGTTTGAAATTGACCGATAGGTGGCTGCCATTCTACGCGAGAGGTTACAAAAGAGCTGAAATTGATGAAAAATACATAAAGAAAATTATTAAAACGATTTAAATTGGTGTGGCGATATGTGGATCCCAGTGAAGCTTGAAAATCGACCGATTGTTAGCGCCATCACAATAGAGTTAACAATGGTAAACTGAACTATCTGTACCGACATCTAAAATAAATAATTTATAATTCTAGGAAGTTTGCAATGGTAAATATACTTTTATAGTTCGAAATTCAACATCCACAACCGATGAAATCAATAAAGGTTATTTTCCGAATACAAATTATTACTAAATCAAAATGTCGATCCTTTGCTGTTTTATATTGTGAAAAATATGATCCTTCTGCTCCTCCTTATAATCCTAAGCACTGATTCATGCAGTTTATTTTCCGCATACTTTCTTATAGTGATCCATCTTGATTACAATCCGTAATGGTGTGCTTTCAAAATCTTCAACCGCCATAATCTGTGCGATTGATAACTAGATTAATACTTGCAGCTATGCGTGAAAAAATCATTGAAGAAATAATTTGCTGAACAAAACAATACAAGAATCTTTTCTAAATAAAACTTTAACTTTTAGTGAAAATTCACTTTACTATGCAGCCGCGACGGGGATGCTAGTATATATATATATATATAAATCGATCATGTTTAGGAATGATCATGTTATTAATAATCCAATAAATTAATAATATGATGATAATTATATATTACCAAACAAAATTAAATAACTGTTAAATTGTTTTATTGATAAAAAACCACATTTGCCTCTAAATATCATAATTCCCGTAGTCAAAAAACCAAATAACCCAACTATATTCCCCTTACAATGCGCTTTTCCATCCATCTCTTAAGTACAAGAACCCAACAGATCAATTTGTATTCTTTATCCTTTAAATAAATGTTCATTTTCCGTGTTTCCATTTTAGATGGAATTCCAAAGGAATCTCGATTCGAAAACGTTCATCTGTAACTTCTTACAAACACTATCTATTTCATAACTTCCTTAATTATCAATCTTCCAAGAAATTTAAAATATAGATATTCATGTTAAATATACTGTATTCATATTGTATTTATTTATTTTTTCTTATTGTCTTTTTCATTTTATAATTTACCGACATTTTTTCTATTTCCTATATAAATTTGTATTTTCTCATTTTAACAAATATTACCGTTCTTAAATATTTCCTTATTTTTATTATATAATATTTTCAAATTATTTATAAAATGTACTTTAATTACATTACATTTATTATCGACGATTTCATGTATTTTTTACTTTAAATTTAATTTTTTTTTTATTATTTATACTATATTCTTTTTTCTTTTTTAATTCTGTATTTGACAATTTCTAGTTTTCAGCCATCATAATAGTCATCAAAGATATGGTCGAAACGTAGGCAATTTTACTATATGTCCTGTTAACTTCATCAATGCTTATTTTTAATACACTTGGCTAATCCCTCTCAATAATCTACATGGCATATTCATCCAATAACCAAACACACCTTGTCATCAAATTTGGTGTTAAAAAAAATAATAAATTTGCTAACTATCTACTTACTATGTGCCCCCTTTAATTAAAATTAACATTAATAATTATTAAGCTACATCTATAATTACTTTTTTTTTTTTTGAGATTTTTGAGCGTAAAACCTAAGGGTCATCAACGCTCATCTGTTCTTAATAGAATGTTAATTTCATTTATACATATTTTACAATATTATTGCCCCTTAGAGAGGAATATTTTGATATATATTCAATAAAGATTTTTTTTTTTTTTTTTAAAGTAATATTAGATGAAACGTTTTTTAGAATTCCTTCTTAAAACGAACAAAAAGGGATTATTACAGTGTTCAAAATAGTCCTCACGTGGAATGAGGCCAATAAAATGGAAGGCTGTGATTTGGATCGACGATTGGTCAAGCGGTCATTATGGCCGCCTTCCATGATCTGTGTGACTCCAGATTTTCCACTAGATTACGCATTGCGCACCGGAGCGGAAGGAACTCTCTAAAATATATCTGATGGGCTATTTTTCAAAATTTCCTATCTCTGGATGTCCAGTGAAATCGTAAATGGTAGGAAAATGGTAGGCAATCTTTGACTTTAAAAAATGTGTAGCTTTAAAAAAAAAATGTGAAATGTATTAAATTTATGAATCAGACGCAATTTAAGTCAGTTTTGTGGAGACTGGTATAATCACATGGTATTTGAAGGTAGCCAAATCTATGATGAATATTAAAATTCAAAGATAAACGTTTAAAACATGCACTTTATAGTTATAAGTATTAGATTGAATTAAACAATATTAAAAAATAAAATACATTGAATTGCAATCATATTTAAACGGAAGATACTGTATATTACAAAAACAAAAAATATATGCATATTTCGTATTTAATTCTATAATCGAAAGATTGGGAAACAAAACGAACTTTTGGTTTTATATTTGCTGAATATTATTTTAATGCATCATCATAAAATCGCTTGATAAAATTTTAGATATGCCAACACAATAAATGTCGAGAATAATTACCCTTTCATTTTCTAGAAACCTTATATTTTAAAACGATATCTGTACAAACTCAAATAACGCCCCACATAGTTTAAAAATAATTTATTTCCCCAACTCCTAGATAATAAATCTTTCGCAAATATGTGAATGGTATGTACTTATGCAATATTTTTTAAATAAGAATATATTTATGTTTTTTTTTTAATTTTTCATTTATTAATTCATTTAAGGTTTCATTTATTTCTGTCAATAATTTTGTAGTAATTTTTTATATATTGATTAAAAAAATATATATTTTGGCCAGACTATAGTACCAGTAATTGTGCATTATACCGATTATTAGAGGAAAGTAATCCCAGAATAAAGTTTATTTTTCATTTCATTTTATATTGGTCTTAATCAGATATCTATGTTTCTGTAATATGATAGTAAAAATCTGAATGAATGATGTAGTAACTAAAGCATTAATAAAAAAATCTCACTAAATCACAATTCATTGCAAACCAACAACTTCCTTTCCTGAGATATCTATTAACTATTTTACACTACTCTCTGATGAAAAAATCCACAAATACCATTGAATACACATTAAAAAAATGGAAACGATAGAAAAATTTCTCTTTTCCTACTACTTCAACAATATTCACTAGAGAATTTTTTATAAATTACAAAAGACTGATATGCATGACAAAAATTAGACCAATTTTGACATACAGAGTTGAACATTGGTGCTCTACTAAACCATATAATTCATTTCAGGGGTTTTAGACGACTAATTATAAACCCTCGTCCTTGAGATTTATTTGAGGGGTCTTTTTAAGCCAGAGAAGAATATAAATTTCTTTAATCTCGCGCATCTTTGTAAATCAATTCTGATTATTCTTCATAATTTATTATAAAGGTTTCACCTGCAGAATAATAATTTGGCCGATTTAGACAAATCACATCGTATACATTTCTTACAATCGAAATCGTTCGGAAAAATTAGAATAGACACATAACAATTTGAGATGTATTCGCTATCATCGTGAAATTTTCAGTCAGATGGTTTTAGAATTTTGACTAGATTGGTCATATCCTAACTATGCGGCGGGAAAATGACTAAGCGGTCATAAATAGTTGTTTGCAGATCCGAAATAAATAATGATTTTTTTCTTTAACACTACAATGAACTTTTTTCTATTTTTTATGAGTGAATATTAATATATATTTTGTAAAATAAAAAAAAGAAATAATACACAATTCAAAAATGAACACTTTTTTTTTTTAATTCAATTTTTTCTTTCAAATGTATGAATGATATATAACAAATAAGTATATAACAAATAAAAGTTTCTGTCATCTCAGCTCAGAAGTTATTTTAAGTATATTTGCTAAAAATGTTTTTTATTAAGTTTTGAAAACCTAATCGCACTAATAAATAGAATGTACATAATATTATTTTTATCGTCTGTATTATAATATTTACAAATTTCGGCATTTTTAATATTCTATATAATCGAACGTTGTTTTTGCCCGCCATCCTCAGTTGTGCGAGTAATCAATGTTTGTTTATATGAGTGTTAATTTGTAGATACTCTTGGTGTATTCTAAAACTTTTTTTATTTCTCTAATACACGTTGAATTCCGATCGTAATGCTCTACAGAAATCTAAACTTAATAGGTGATTTTTTATGGCCTATTCGAGGTCTATCCCGTGCATTTTAATAATTCCCAAATTTGGATAAACCCATATATCTAATTTCATTACCAGTGGCCTCCACCAAGGAAAGCAGTTTTGTTGGCTCGCTCATCCAGTTATGAGGCATATTGGTAAATGGTACAGAAATCAGTAAGCCTATAAAATTTTGGCCTGAAATACATTCTTTTTTTATTTTTTATGTTCTCATTTGTATAGATTTTTTTTTCATTATCATATTTTTTGTATTCATAATGAAAAATATATTAATTTTTATCCTCTGATATGTGTTATATCAGAAATTATTTTTTCTTTAATCTTGTATACAATATTTATTCCCTTAATGATTTCTTTCTTACTTTATTTTTTTTCTACTCTGTTGCTAGTTATCTGTTACCTTCTTATGAGAGTTTGTATATACTTTTATTTATCTTGTCTTATTTTGAAATTCTCGAAGTCAGATATTTTATATAATGCTATTCTTAACGGACATTGTCCTAGAAATCCTAGAAGTTTTTTCTCTATTCTATTCTATAATAAAATATTTTTGAAAGTATCTAATCTTCCATGCCTAATATTTTCAACCCTTATTTAACATTATTTTAATTATTACAATAAAATTGTGTAACATGAGTAGTTCTACCGTTATATAAGTTAGGCGTGTTACGAGGTGACATTTAGAAGAACGTCAGGTATGTTAATTAACCTTGTTCCAATAATTCGCAGTATCCACTTCTCCAAATCTCAGCTGAATAAAGAATTATTTGCATAAGTAAAAAAGAACTATTTTATAGAATAATTATTCCAAGTTTGAAATTAACGCAACAGTCTATAGTAACGCCGAAATTCGACAAGCAATATCGGGCAATAAGATATAGTGTTATTGGTTCCAAATCAAAACAAACAGGTATACTAACGCGATTAAAGCCAATTGCGCCAATATCAAAGCAAACCTTGTATTTAATCCAACAAAGAGGCACGGAGAGGCTAGTTAATAACGTTGATATATCGATCAAAAGGGCAATAACACCGTCACAACTTGCTAATATCTTCTCCAATCTACCGGATTCGCTATCCCTTGTCGGATCACTATCTTCAACAGGATTTCAGTGACTCGCATTAGTTCGATTGGCAGTCCCTCGTTTGTCACTGGTCCGAGAAACAAGAGCAGTTATTGTGCAAGTCTGCTGGATCATGTTGTGAAACTCAGTCCGAGTAGCCTCGAGGATTGGGATCTTATCAAAAGAAAAGCTTAATTGTTATTTATTCTCAAATTGGCACTGTATTTAAGATACACAGAAATTTTTTTTACTATGATATGTAATAGTAAAACAGCTGTTTGTGGATGTAAGGTTTGGAAAAACAGCTCTTTCAAGAATGTGTGAATTTCGTCTTCATAACTCAAAGCTGGTGACAGTATGGAATGATTCTTGTTCCTTGTTCATGATTCTAGAATATTTTAAAAATTAATCAGATATATTTTCTTCTGTGAATAAAACGATGATTTGGTAAATTACTATTATTTGTTTGCTGAGGCTTAAAGAGCATTTTATAACTATGACAGGAGTGATATTATCCTACAGGATCATTTATTCATCAGGGGCTATAGCTCGATAAAGGTCTTGCTTGGCCTTGTGTGCCATCTTTCATCAACTCTTCCTGTACTGTATTGCTCCTATCCAGTTTCTCACACATAGCAATCACCTATTACCAACACCAACAGCCACACTATTACTCCACTCCAGACGAGGTCATCCTCAGCCATTTCTTTAGTCATCCGACAAACGTGCCTACCCCGTCTCAACCTGATGAGCTTCAAAAACTGGAACACAACTGGTTCTTTAAATAAATCTTTGAGCTCCTGGTTTGTTTCTGGTCCACATTTACAACTACTAAGATTTCACTTAGAATCTCAAATGTTTTTAAATTCTGCCCTGATAAATAATGAGGTTATAGACTTTAAATTAACAAATAGAATATTTGCAAGATACACAACAAGCTATATCCTCATAGACCTTCACAGGAGGTCGGGGAATCGGCAACCCTCCTAGAAAATAGAGACGCAGCTGAGCCGTACTACAAAATTTTTCTACCTGGTCCTTAATTTGTAATATTCGGGGTAAATTACATTTTATATGTCAACCCTTTGTAAGAATTTACACTGCTTTTTAATTTAAATTGTTTTTATTGTCACACATCTAACCAATTATCATAAAGTGCATTTTCTTTATAATTAACATACCTTGATTATTAGGCCCCACGCTCATCTCTGGAGAAGAAATTATATATTTAATTTATTTAAACATTATTTATAATTTGTAAGGCAATTAAGTCCCCACTAGCATCCCTTTAGAATAATGCTGATCCGAGCTCCGAAGAAAGCCTGGACAAAGCACCTTTCTAGTTTTAGAGACAGTCCACGTTTCTGAGCCACATATAAGAAATCCTAGAAACAATCCTACAGGTTACTATCCTATTATAGCTGAAATGGGAAGTTCGGGACTCATTCTGTGGGACCATTATGAACTAAGTTTTATTCCTCCAAGGCAGGCTAAAATCGAACTTGAATTAACACTCTAAAACACTACCAAAATGGTAGCTCCGACCAGTACTGAGATCGCGAAGAAATATTATTTTTAACATCTCAGAGGAAGGTCTATAATTAGTTGAGGAGAAAGTTTATGAACAATGAGATTTTCATTGAAATAGGAGAGGCGATAATGTTCATTGTACAAAGCAAACTTTAAATAATTTCTCTGTCCCCATTAAGTACTTAGTATTTTTGTCAATATGAATGTATAAACTAATTTTAGAAGAATGAATAGAGCCGATTATGTTGTTTTGTATCTCATTTTATTTTTTTTTTTTTAATTTTCAAAAAGTGGCTAACCAGAAAAAAAAAAAAAAATAGTTACAGATACATTCTTTATTAAAGCAAGTTAACATAAAGAAGTAAAAGAACGGTGCGGTTCCTGGGAATAAAAATATAAAAATGTATACATCTATTTTCATTAAAAACTAAAATTAATATTTTTGCTTAACATACGAGTGAAATTTAAATGAATACCAATTCTTGCCTTGTATACTTGCAAAAACGTGTTTGTTTTCTTTCTACATCTGCCACAAATTTGCATCTAGTTGTCTTGAAACCGTAATTTGTTCTAATTTATGCAGGGCAAATTTGGCCGACTCCCCCAGCGGGGTTAGTTACCTCCAAGAAACATTGTCCACTTCAAACTGTCAGCCAACACAGCCCCTTCGCCAAGGAGTTGGGAGTAGGCTTTGAATAGGCTGGAGCACAATAGCGTCTTGGATTAGATCTCAGAGCTCTTGTAACACTCTAAATAGTATTAAAACTATTTGTTTTTATAGTTGGTTAAATTTACTAGATATGTCAAAGCTGTTTTTATTGTGTTTTTTTTTGATCGACTGTAATTATAAATTAGGATAAACGCAACATTTTATTGTATAGATATGTTTAATTATTCCTTATTTATTCTCTCTTTCAAAATTTTATTCATACCTGTTATTAGAGTAACAATAAGTGAATTTGATGATATTGTAACAATACAGGCCTTGTAGGCGTGAGGGAAACTAGTACTCAACAGTAGCTCCTCCTGGCATGGATTAAAAAAAAAAAAGGATTTATTTGTGCAAATCTCGCATCCAGCTTCTTTTAAGCTTTCTTAGAGTTTATCCAGGTATGCCCGTAGTGGCCATGTCATTAATGAGTCCATGAAATCTGTATTGAAATCGTCTGTAAAGGTTATGTATCTGTTTGTTTACTGTGGGTACTTGTAAATCTGTGTAAAGTGTGTAGTTTGAAATCTGCCAAGACGATTTCGTGATTAGTCTGTGTATTCTTGATTGGGATATTTGTATTTTTCTAAGGTGCATATTTTTTGCAGTCCTGTATATTTGTGTGGCGTATGTTCATAAGGGTTTAAGTTAGTAAGTGAATGTATTTAGTCGTAGTCAGAAATTTAATGTCGAGTTCTAATATATAATCATAACCTGTACCACTACAACTCCCTGAAGGGTCTTTGATACAGTACTTGGTAAGGTAAGTATTCTTCGAAGATCGATGAAGGGTGATGAAGGTCACCAATCACGCCCAACTACTAGTTTTTCCCTGAGGCACACTTACCCTTAATAAAGTGAGTACCCTTAAATGGGGGAAAAAACTTGGATGTTGAGCGTTTTTAGGCCAAATCTTCTCCTTACATAACCGTTGGCCCTGTAACAGTACATTAATAGTACTTAACTACCCTTCATGGCTAGTAGTAGAACAGGTTTTTTCATTATGTAATACCGTTATAGGAAAAAAAGTTATTTTTCTCTGACATTCTAATTTCTCATATGGTAGTAAATATATGAACGGATCACAATTTGCGGAAGTTGTTAACTCAATTTTTTTTTTTTTTTTTTTTTTTCGATAATCATGTCTTATTACGTTTTCTCACCTGCAGTTCATTGTTCATTATAAGATAGTATAGCTCCTGAGAATGGTTTTTTTTTCTTAAGCAACGAGTTATCAACAGATTTCTTTAAAAACATTAAAGTATGTATAGATCTAGTTTTCCACATTGCAGTAACCCTGCAATGGATGCATATATTTCTACGCGTCCCATCTCTCGACATAACGCGTATTATCATAGATATTTGTACAAAAATGTTTAGTTATACATAATATGAAATATTTTAAAATGATATTGGGAATAACTTTGGGTGAATATTTAATATAAACAATAATCAATCAATGAAATTATAAGTTAATTAATAAATATTAAAAAAAATTAAATTAAAATTAAAATAAACAAGTAGAGTTAGAATCATAGACAAACTGTTCAATAGTTGAGGTCTATATAATCAACATGATTCACAAATGCATCAAATTCA
Source organism: Euschistus heros (assembly GCA_003667255.2). Lineage (NCBI taxonomy): Eukaryota > Metazoa > Arthropoda > Insecta > Hemiptera > Pentatomidae > Euschistus > Euschistus heros. The sequence goes on along the minus strand of RCWM02000007.1, from coordinate 450,351 downwards.
TTAAAATATTTGTCTATGAGATCCTTCTTTGACTTCAAAAAAAGTAAGGATAGATGCACGACAAAAATAAACAATGGATGATAAATAAATATATTTTATATTTTATAAATAAAATATTGAAGTCGGGAGAAGTTCCCACCTGTAACGCAAAAATGCTTCTCCTGAACATTTTAATAAAAGTGAGTTAAAACTTCTTTCCACCAATGGTTTCAAATGTTAGAAATTTATTCCAAAGTTCATCCTATGACCATGAAATTTAAAATGCCATAAAAAATTACACGATAGTAGGCGATTATACGGCAAAATGTTCTGCGTATTCAAGACGTGTATAACTCAAGATTGACTCATACCCCTGGATGAGTAAGTATTGAATAAACTATCCGTAAGGAGGAGAACGGACGCGAAGGGAAGGGAATCGGAGCAGACAGCTGGCAAATGAACGGATGGGGAACATAAACCAATGTTTGGTCGTGCATCTTTTATCTTGTATCCTCAACCAATGTGTGGCTTCTCCTACTCCCTTGCAAATTGATTACTCTCCGGCTGAATCTTTCATAAGCTCCAGTTCTTCGGCTCTCCGGTCGGCAACCTTCTAGTGTCCGTCCGGCTCTAGGGTCCTAAAACACACAAATATTTCTTTCTTTTCTGTGTGTTTTTCATTTTTTCAGAGCGGAGTCTCCTTAGTCAATTTTTATCGGCAAGTTTATTCTCATTTCATACAGGTTAGGCTAAATTTCTTAAGCTCTTCAGTGTCCTTTTTCAATCTATATTTCTTTCATTCTAGTTTTGGGCATTGTTTTTAAATTTTATTGAATCTGTACTAATATATAAAAGGACAAGCCATTTTTCGTTTGTTATCACTGCGCACAAAATCTACTGAACCATCTGTACCATATTTTAACCACATGATCTTCATAGTTCCTGGAAGGTTTAGCAATAATAAAATCTACAGACTTTCGATTAATTAGTTGTTAAAAAAGCGATAATATGTGTATAACAGTGAAGTTTGAAAATTTACCTATAGGTAGCGAGCGCCATTCTACATGAGAGGTTACAAAGATATAGTTAAATAGAGCTTGAAATTAATAATAAAAATTACCTTTATTCAATTAAATTATGAAAAATATTAAAATATGTGGTCGACATGTGGATTCCAGTGAAGAAAAAAAAAAAGACCGATATGTGTTTAGCACCTTTCCGCAATTGAGTTCAAAATTTACCCATTTGCACCAAAGTTTAACTACATCATCTTTATAGTTCTAGAAATTTTTAAAACTTTTTGAGTAGCAGGATTGTGCTTTGCCACACTGTCGAGACCTTCTGGTTGACGTTAAAACTAATCATTCTCGACACTGTTATATACTTGTATGGTTAGAAATTATAAGTCAAATAAAAATAAGTCTCTGCCCCTCTGGATAACCAACTTATAAGTTAAAATTATAAGATGGACGTCCAATTATGCTTTTGCGTAATCTTTAAACACCTAATCAGTGCAATTTTAACCAAGTAAAAAATTAGTGCTATGCGTTAAAATATCATCGACGAAGTAATTCTCATTTGCATACTTCAATACAAGATTTATATCGAAAAACAAATAAACCTCCAATTATGTGATACAATTATTTAAGTTCTTTATTTAAGATACCGGGCGAAGCCGTGATGGCGTATCCTAGTAATTTATATTTTTTAAGGAATTTATTATTTGTTCTATATTGTTACTATTGTCGACAAGAATAGTATGAAAGTTTCTCTGTAAACGTGTTTCATGAAAGTAATTATAACTATGCCATCGACGGCAGTCCTCTAGAATGTGTTTGATTGTTAATTGTATGTTATTCCATGTCTCGCACTTCGGTGGACTGTATTTTGTTAAAAATATGGCCTATTCTAAGTAGTTATAACTTCTTCTATTTTGTTAGCGCGGTTTCAACTTTTCCACATTTTTATTTCATTTTTAACAGCAATCAGTTTTTTTTGTTTCTCAACTTCTTCCCAGAGCTGAACCCAGGTCAGTTTTACTCGATATTTTGAAAAGTGGTTAATTTCGGATAAGGTGTAAAAATTAGTAATATCAATCGATGATAACGCTATTTCGTTTCTTCAGATTTTTCACCATAATACTGTATTTTTCCTCTCTTTTTTTTTTTTTTTATTATTGTGGAATTATTCACCACCACATACATGGTGCATAGGATGGCCCATTACAATTTACAGTTGTTAAATATGTAGTAATTTATCCTATATCTGATTCTATGTGCATATATGTATATGAATGTGTGGTATATATGTGAATAATAGGGGGGGAATAACATAAAAGGAAAAAAAATAAATGAAGTGAAATAGGAAAAGAAGGGGGGGAAAAGAGAGGAAAAGATAGTAAAAGGAATAAATAGGGAAAGGGAAATAATAATAATAATAATAAATAAGAAAAAAAAAAAATAAAAATATATAAAAAAAAAAATTAAAAAAAAAAAAAAAAAAAAAGTTATTAGTTTGTCTATTATTGGTTTTTCTAGAATTAGGTAGTATTAAGTATATATTATATAACTAAATTACAAATTATATTGTTATCTGTAATTGGATTGATGAGTATGCTGTGTGTGTAGCAACCCAATAAAGTTGGGCAGCACTATGTTTATTGTTAATATGTCTCAATAAAGCATATATCTCTCTCTCTCTATCTCTCTCTCTCTCTCTCTCTCTATATATATATATATATATATATATATATATATATATATATATATATATTTATATTCTGCTATATAATTAAGTCCTGTAGTATTTTTTGTGAATTTTTTTGGTGTTAAATCTATTACAGGTAGTTTAATATATATGTGTGGATAATTAAATTCACCGGATGTAGGGTGCAAGTAGCTAATTTTTTCTATTTATCTGCTGGCTCCAATAATGCCCAACGGAGCAGGTAGTCTTTGGTTTTCTTGAAATCCTCTAGTCTGGTTTAAAAATTGGTTTCCATACTGGGTAGTTATTATTAACTTTTAGCCTCCCAATATACACGCAGGCGAGTTGATGCCTTCTTAAAGCATCATCTCCTACAAAAACCTTTATTTATCTTTTCCATTAAAGCTTATTAATCGTTATATGGCCTCCTTTTTTAAGGACATTTAATTCGTCATATTATTTCCTAAATGTTTCCCTGCCCACGCAATCATAATTGCTAATAAAAATTTTTTTGTAGTTCTTTTTTATTGGTCTAGTATACTGTTTTCTTTTTGTTATGTTTATTTTTTATGGGCGGTAGATTCCGGTTACAGGTCTTGGCCTCCTCTAACCGCTCCCTTTTGTCACAATCTTTCAAAAAGGTTTAAACATTCTCCGCTACACAATCCGAACAACTGAGTTTAGGTCTTTCTCATTTTAGTTCTATTCATTGGGCGAGTCATCTATATCTTTGGAATTTCAATATACCAATGTCCCCTGATACCTACTTTGCAAACGCCTCAACTTTATTATCATGACATCAGCCTCTCCGAATTTAATGTGCAGCTCCTTGTCGGTTTGTAGCTTCTACTAATTATTTAGCATTACCACCAAATCATGTTGAAAGTAACCCTTCGTGTAGGAGCTTGTGAATGATTTTCGTCCCAAAAAACTCTTCTCACGGAGTCTTTCTCAATTTAACACTTTTAATTATCAAATTTAAGTTTTTTTAAAAAAAATTTTTAGAGTTTTCTATTATTGTTTTGAGTCCAAAAATATTGAACAAAAACACTTTACAGCAAAATGCTCCCGTAACTCCACCAATTTGGTTCACTTCATCACCAGTGTTGTTGATAAACATTAATAATAAAAGTGCAAATATTTTTAATCATTTTGATAGGTTTCGTAAAAATATAGCTATTAAACTAACAACTTACAAACTATCTATTAACATAATCCTGATTTAGTTTTCAAGTAACATAGGACCTTACAAAACAAAACACACAAGGAAAACTTGAATAGAATGACAAAGCAAAGGAACAAAAGTCCGTATGTAACTTACAATGTTCAATTAAAATTTATTTTATTTTATTGTCCTTGAGTTGTTAATTTTACTAGTGCCTGATAAACTAAATTTCTTTCTCTCCATCATAAAATAGAAATAAATTTTAATTGTATAATAAAGGCAAATATATAAAATAGTTTTAATTATAAATATAAATGAAACTAATGTTTGATATTTATAAAATACAAAAACGAGCGATAACACAATGTTTAAAGTAACATCTTGTTCTAAAAGGTGTCAATAACTTTGTTCAAAGTAGCTCTCCAAGTTGCCTTTTTTTGTCTGATAAAAGATATTAAATTAAAAAATGAGTTTGAGACATGAAACAAAAAAAAAAATGTTACTGAATAGATTGGTAATCAATGTATTACTTATATGAAACAACCCTGCTGCCACATACGCCAGGCCAAGAGGTTCGGACACGTTCATAAAAATCACCTGTAAACACTGATACCATAAAAAGGCTTACATCGGCCAAGGACGGCCAACATGTGCTCTTATCTCGAATGAAGCACATTTTATGTTTAATCCTTACGTGTATAGAACCAACTGGAGGATGCTAGCTTGTAAATTGAGCCTACCTTAAGAATTTTCGTTTTATTAAACGATTAGCGCGTTTGTTCAAAGTATCCCTCATTTAAGGTAGCGGATTATAGCTCAATTTTCCTTCGTTGAAAAATGTTAACAAACAAAAAATAGGGTTTGCGAATTCTTCGATTTATACTCCATAGAGTGGCTTCATCAAAGAATTCTACAAATGGCATCAAACCATAGAGTACTACAGTTTATATTTTGATGATTATAAATCACGTAAGTAGAAGAAAAATAAATATTCATTATTGCAAATAAAAAAGAGATATCATCTGACTCATGTATATACCAATACACTTATATCATATACTTTTGTATACAGGTTTTATTAAAATTAGAAAAAAAGTTACAAATATGTACCTGTTATTTTTTCCTTTTTTTTTTTTTTTTTTTTTTTTTTTTTTTTTTTTTGAAGGAGTTTCCTTATTATTGAGGAGAGGTAGGAAGCAAAGAAGTTCCCTGAAACTCTCGAAAAGTAGAGCATAAAAAAATCTTAAGAAGAAGGAATTAGATTATATTTCCTTAAGTACATTTTAAAACTTGACCCTCTTCCCTCGTCTTGTTAAGATATTAAATTATATTCCTCAATACTTTTAAATAAGTTAATAAAATGATTAGGGAAATATCTCAGTTCGTAAGGAATTATGATTTCAGAGATAAAATATTTTTACGTAGATAACGATCAATTACTCGTATCTCTGATTATATATTTTTTTTTTTTTTTTTTTTTTGACTAACTATTTATTGTTATTTACACCTGTATACATTTTATAAAATAAGTAAATTTGAGAATAATTATTACAATTAAATGACATGTCAGAAACATTAGGAATTACAGTTGTTAAATGTTATTCCAAATACTTAAGACTTTAAACATTTTTTTACTGTATCGGCTTCGGATCCATTTGGGGTCGGATAAAGTCTACTGAAATATCCGGCAAAAATAAAGGTTTTGCAAATTGAACACACCGATAATTAAACGGACAAAGTAAATTACCCGCGAGGTCCATTCATCATATTTTTACACACAATATCAGAAATCAAGGGGTCGACATTTTTATTTGGCAATTATCGATTTCATCTTGTTGGGCTTTATTTTCTTACCATAAAAGTATATAATAGTGTGACATACCTCGTTTCTGCTACTCAAGACTGTACATTTAAATTATAATTATTGTTATAAACTTTATTTATGTAAGCCTTTCAAGCATTATAAAGATGTATTTAAAATTAGATGCAGTTGGTTCAATAGTTTTGCCATTGTAAACTCTGTTACAGAATGGCGCTAGCCACATATCGGTCGATTTTCATACTGCTTTGGGATCCACATGTCGCACCACATATTTATAGTGCTTTTAAAAGCAAATTTCTAGCTTTGTATAACACCGTATCTTTCTAACCCCTCTTGAATAGTCCTAGCCACCTCTCAGTAGATTATCAAACTTCACGTCGCACCACATATTTATCGCTTTTCTATCGCAAATTTTTTTTTTTTTTTTTAATGTATTTATTGAAATTTACAACTGTATACAATATAAAATATGATACATCAAGTAAATGTGATGACATAGATAAAAATGACACGTCACTTGTTTTTAAAGCAACTACATATTGCTAGCACTTATAAAGGTTCTTTATTATGAAGTTTTATATTAGAAGGTCCCGAGGCCATCTTCTTTTCAGGCGCCTCAGAGGATTATCTGAAATGGAATGAGAAGCAAGTTGTGATACTAATGGATTTAAATGGTTGTGGAGTTGGCTATGAAAGGATTGATATCTGGTTTGAGCTAAGTCAGAAACGTAAGGTATATTAAAATCTGTTTGGATAAGTTCGTTCGTGACGAGATAAGGAGCATTAAGGATTTTTAATTGTAAGGATTGGATAATAAATGAATTGGATGGTTTAGTGGAGCCCCAATGCTCAACTCCGTATGTCCAAATTGGTCTAATTATTGTTATGTAAATGGGTCTTTTGTAATTAATTGGAAGGTTGGAGCGTTTATCAAGTAAATGTTGAAGTAGTCAAAAACGAAGGGCAGTTTCTTGTCGTTTTAGTCTTGCATGTGGATTCCAAGTAAGACGTTTGTCCAGATGGAGTCCTAGGTAGCGGATCTGTTCAACGGGGATTAGTGGAACATCGTAAAAGGATACTGTAGGACAGGGTGGTTTACGAAGAAGGGTGAAGGTTATTTGATGGGATTTATTTTGATTCTCCATTTTTGACACCATTCTTGAAGTTTTATGATATGGCATTGTAGTGTCTGGGAGGCAATGAAGGGATCATTGTTTACTGATAATACACACGTGTCATCAGCATACGTGGTGAGGATGGTGCTAGGATGTGTCGGGATGTCAGCTGTATACACCGTGTAGAGGATTGGACCTAGGATACTTCCTTGAGGAACACCTGCAGATTGGGTAAAGAGAGAGGAGTAGGAAAAGTTATGATTAATTTTGAAGGTTCTATCGCTAAGATATGAACGGATGATAAGGAAGTATGTAGGAGGTAGGAATTTACGGAGTTTGTAAAGCAGTCCCGGATGCCAGACTCGGTCAAAAGCTTGTTCTACGTCGTGAAAGGCTCCCGTGCAGTACATTCCGCGCTCCAATGCGGAGAAGACAACGTCCACCACACGATGACATTGCTGGATTGTGGAATGTGATGTTCGGAATTCAAACTGGTAGTCTGGGATTATGTGATTGGAATCTAGGATCGGGTACAAGCGATTTAAGATGAGTTTTTCTAGGATTTTGCCTATAATTGGCAAGAGGGAAATAGGACGAAATGAGGAAGGGTGTTCCAGTGGCTTTTTGGGCTTGGGTACCATTTTACTATGGATACTTTCCAAGGATTAGGAAAATATGTTGTTCGGAGTACAGCGTTATATATGAATGTTAGGAATAGGATGGCTTTCCGAGGAAGGAGTTTTAGGATATGGGATGTAATAAGGTCATGTCCAGGGGTTTTCTTGGTGGGCAATCTTTGGATAATACTTGATATTTCTGAGGGATGGAATGCTTTGGGAGGAGGGGACATTTGAAGTGGGATATTTAATTATGTTTCAATACTTTCAAGGTGATTTGGGTTAAGGATATTAGGATGAGGTTTAAAGGTATTGTAAAGGTGCTGACCGAAAACTATGGCAATTTAATTGAAAATCTATACATTTTATTATTGCTAAACCTTCCATGGACTATGAAGATGATGTAAAAATTGGGTACAGATTGGTTCAGTTGTTATCCCAGTTAGTGATCACAAACGAAAAATGGCTTGTCCTTTTATATAACAGTATAGATATAAATTTATTTGTTGGAGTAAATTCATCGAAGTATTGGGAGCACGTACATAGAAGTTAATGATTGAATAGGAATATTTGAAGTTATCTGTAGAATGTTATTTTTTCATGTACCTTCCTTCACTGTAACGTCTAATTAAGAGGAGAGTTAGGACATAACTCTAATTACAAGTCCATTATCATCTCTAACCATCTCTCTTCATGTTTGCTCGCTAATCCAACCAACTCCGACCACAGCGTTTAATTAAGGCTAAGAAGGTGTACATGTAACCCGGCGGTAACACTTGAGTTATGCCATCACAACACTTCAGCAAACACACCAACATCAGTTACGTTTACTTTACAGTTAGAGGAGCGTGAGCTAATACAACTAGGGGGTGGTTAGCATGAGAGGTATATTCGAGCATCGGGAAGAAATAATCGTCTATTGGGTGTTTTTCATTTAACACCCGCAGTTATTTTTAGCATGAAAACAAAACACATATATTAGAATAAATAATAATATTTGGTGACTGTACAATTTTTAAGGTGCGGTTGGTCAGTGAGTAAGAAAATCCTGACTTGATATTTCAAGGAGATAGGGAAACCTCCTGGAGCACACTTCGAGGTTGAGAATAATTTTGGCTAAATCCATTCACAACTTCATCCACCAAACCCTCACATCGATATGAATCTAACAACGCCCCTCTTGTATTTTTGTGATTTTATAATTATTCTCTTCTTTTTTTTTAGGTCTGTGTTGTTGAATCAAGGAAACATTCAGAGCATTTGACAGTATAAAATTTGAAGTTGTATATAACTTTTTTTTTTCTTCTATTCAGTAAGCTTTTCAAAAACTTGATATAATAGTTGTTGTTCATGGGAGAAAGTATCATTTGTATTTTGTGATAAAACTATGCATAACAGGGTCTGATTAGTTCCAGTTAGGCACTGCATGCATGATACATTGTATAATTTATATACATTAGCGACCTTTATATACATTTATTTTGAACAATAAATTACAGCTGCGGACATCGAACGAAAAAAACCTATTTCCTTTCCTTTTGCATTAAAATAATTTTTCTAAAAGGCACATTGCTTAATATAACATAAATCTATCATTTTATAAATAAAACCAACAATATCTGGCACCGTTTTTGTGCTGTAGGTGAAATTAGGCTGTACAGAAGGTTAGATGTACCATATGGTTTAATGTGCCAAACATTTTCTTAATTTTTTACTCCTTCTAAATCTCAGATGTTTTAATGCAATGCATTGTAGGCAGTACCTTTAACGATTTTTTTCTTTATTACATTTTTAAAAGTGAACAGGTGGCTATTTGCAGTTTTCCTATTTCTTTTCCTTTTGGATTAAAATAATTTTTCAAAAAGGCACATGGCTTAATATTCTATTTTGTTGAAGATCATTGGGGAAATAGTAAACGTTAGGGATGGTATCTGATCGGAGAAAGTCGGAGCTATGATGGATCGGGGGTAGAAGACAATCTATCTTCTTCCGGATCCAGATTCTACTTTTTGCCTCCTCTTTCTGAAGCTAAGTGCTGGCTCTATAGTCCCTCTCTTCATGGCCCTGGCTTTGTCTCTTTCTCCAAAAGCATCCCTCGAGCCACTTAGATTCCAGCAGGTGTAACTTCTAGCTTTTGTTTTCTGCCATCTCCTAGGTCTCAAGGCGGTTTTTTAAAGGTCTTAAAAGAGACATCTGTTTTTTGAAAATATATGGTCCGTCACTGAACTATTTGCTATTTAATTGAGCCCATAGGCATTAAAACGATAAAAATAATGCAACAAGGTTCATTACTTTTCGCTGCTATCTACACAATGTTTATTTACCAAAACTGTAAATGATGGGGTAAATATACATGTTATTTTTAAGATTGGTGAATTACACTGTTCTGGATCAGAATACTCCCCGTGTAAATTTTTTGTTTTATTATGTGTGCTGAACACGAATCCGAAGTCAAACATTTTTTTTCAAATTTGAGTTTCAGGTCTAAAAATAAGGTGTTCAGCATTATAAGCTTTAACAAAAAAAAAAAAAAAAAAAAAAAAAAAATTGCTTTTATAATATAAGGTCATGGGTTGCAGTTTGTCCTCAAAAATTCATTTTTTTGCATTCCCATTTGAATTTATTGCCACCAAACCTTAGAGCAGCTTTAAATGAACACGGAGAACGATTTCATTAAGAGATAGCCCAAATGGAAAAAAAGGTAAAACGGTATGAGATGACTGCCACTATGTTGGCACTACAATGGAAGACACGTAATATAGAGTACAAAAGGAAAAAAACATACACATTAATTATTTTCAGTATAAAATATTATTGTTTTATATATTAGTTTTTCAAAAAAAAAAAAGAAAAAAAAGTGTTATAAAAATCTACGAAAAAAAATGCTATTTCAGTTGTGTTTTATTTTTATTTTTTTTTTTTTTTTTTTTTTTTTTTTTTTTTTTTTTTTTTTTTTTTTTTTTTATTTTTATTTTTTTAAACAACCTCTAATCTCAAAATAATGGGGCTTGGTAGAATTATTTTACTATTGATTTAAATTCAGCACTCTTGTAAACATAAAATTAACAAAAACTTTTCATGGGTGTGAAAAGCAATAAATGAAATTAAAAACACGCTATTTCAGGTTTTTCAAAAATAACGTATAATTTATAAAAAATGATGCTAGATGGATTTTGTTGCCTTCAGATTCGATTTTTTTTTTTTTTTTTTTTTTTTTTTTTTTTTCCAGAACTGTGTTAGGTGCCTCTTTTATTGGTATTGTTTACTCAAAGACTAGTTACAAATGCTAATTATTCATCATCAGATCTAAAAACATACGAAAATTCAAAGCATCAGCACTTTTCTATACAGATTTCTGCTACAGTTGTTCCAAGTACTTAAAACATGAAAAATCTTACAGGAATTTTTAACCTGGTTAAAATTGCACTTATTAGGTGTTGGGAAATTACTTAAAACAATAATTGGACATCCAATTCCTGATTTTAATGTATCAGTTGGCAATCCGAATAGACAAAGACTATTACGAAACTCACGTGGAAAATGGACAGGAAGCTAAGGACAGAAATTTTAATTTGTTAAAAATTTCTCTTTGGCAGAAGTAATTTTATGATTCCGTCTGATTACATTTTAATCGCTAAACATAAAAGTATATGATTGCGTGGCAAACCTCGTTTCTTTCACTCAACATTGTGCATTTAAATTTTTATAATTGCTAAACATTTTTATAAATATGAAGATAATGAAGATGTAGTTAAAATACTGTACTGGTGCTAACCACATATCATTCGATTTCAAACGTCATTGACTATAATCCACACGTCACATCACATATTAAAATCTATTGTAATAATTTAATTGAATATGAGTAAATTTCATTATCAATTTCAAGCTCTATATAACACTGTACCATTTTAATCTCTCTTACAGAATGCCGCTCGCCACCTATCAGTCAATTTTTAAGCTTCACTGCTATCCACATATTTTTTATTTTTTAATAACATATTAATTAAGAATTAGTAGATTATATTATTGCTGAGCCTTCCTGGAACTATTAACATGATGTGGTTAATATTTGGTACATATTGGTACATTATTTTTTGTGGTAAATCGCAAACGAAAAATGGCTTGTCCTTTTACATAATAGTATAGATTTTATTGTTGATTTACCACATAACGCAAATAAAATACAATCTTCAATTAAAAAAAATAAATAGATTCTTTAATAAATTCATTCAGTTTAAATTAATGCCGCCATAAAAAATAAATATTTAATTGCAAGTTTTTGGGATACAACCGAAATAACAGAAACTTTTAAAAAGGTATAAACGGAAGATAAATAAAAACACCAAACCCTGCCTGGAAAAAACTTATTAGGTGGAAATTATAATTCGCTGGGGGAGGTATACGCTCCCATTCCTACCAAGGCATACTCAAGCTAATGTGCTCTGGACAAAGGCAGCCCTGGGGCTTTGTGTCCCAGCTCCTGTGTTTTTAAGCCGGGGTTTTGTCCTCAGCAATGCCCCGACAAAAACTTCCTGAATGGGAAATAGTTAAAAATGGAATTATCATATCTTTATCTTATATTACTAGTTAAAAATAAAATTTTGAATATCGAAGAACCTTGTCGAAAAGAAGTCTATTTAAAGACTTTTTATAAATTGATTTATTTTATTTTTTGATTTTTTTGATTTTCAGAACTCTTACATATTATTTTCTTTATATGTTTATATTCGCACAGAAATATAAAGATAAGATTAAACGACACTCGGCATATACTATCCATTTTATTCAAGAATTTTTTTTTAAATAACAATTTATTGAAATGTACAACCGTACAAAATTTATACATCAAGTAAATGTGCTGTTAACTATTACAATAACGTGATAAAACTTGAAAAGAACTACTCATCAGTGACACTTCAATAAAAATTCTACACTAGAAGGTCTCTGGACCATCTTCTTTTCAGACGACTCGGAGGATTATCATGATTTGGGAAGCAAGTTGAAAAATTAGGGAATTTGAGTGGTTATGCAGCTTACTATGAAAGGATAGATATCTGGTTTGGGCTAACTCAGCAACAAATGGAACATTAAGAACTTTATGGATAAGTTTATTGGTGACAAAGTAAGGTGCATTGAGGATTTTTTGAAGGATTTTGGATTGGATTGGAGATGAAGGATTGGATACGATATGAATTGGATGTTTTAGTGGAGCCCCAAAGCTCAATTCCGTACGTCCAGATAGGTCTAATCACAGTCATGTATATTAGTCTTTTGTAATTAATTGGGAGCTTTGAACGTTTGTCTAGTAAATGTTGAAGTAGTCTGTAACGAAGGGCAACTTCTTGTCGTTTTAGTCTTGTATGTGGATTCCAAAATAGACGTTTGTCCAATTGGAGTCATAGGTAGCGGATCTGTTCAACAGGGATCAGTGGAATATTATTAAAGGATACTGTAGGGCAGGAAGTCGTGGGTTTACGACGAAGGGTAAAGGTTATTTTGTGAGATTTTTTTGTATTTATTTTGATTATTCATTTTGGACACCATTCTTGAAGGGTCTGGATATGGGATTGGAATGATTTAAGAACTATAATTACATGTTTCGGAAAATCATTTCTACCATCTTTAGAAACTGTTACCTAAAAAATTTTAACACCGGCACTCTATAAAGTATTTACATTACATAGTATTAACAATCATATTTTCTTATTCGTGCCTTACTTACAATAAATTACTGCAATTATATGAACATCTTCACATACCTATGTACTATCTAGCAATGAATTATGAAGTTAAAATAACTATTTTCACAATGTTTACATTTTTATTTATTTTTGACTTTTTTTTTTTATATATAAATCACGAATATTAATAATTTATTTAAATTATTATTAAAAACCTAATTGTAGACATTTTTTTTTTGTAATTTATAATTTATAAATATTAATATAATCAACCTATTTTATCTGTATCCGTTTTGAAACGTATTATATTTTCTATTGTTGTGTCGTATATATAACGTATATTATATGCCTAGTTTTGTGCAATTGTTAATATTAAAAATTTTAATAAAATCTAAAAATTAAAAATATTAATAACAGACTAGATAACAATGAAACAGCCTAGATTAAGGGATTGCGGGAGGTATTTAGACCTCATAATATTTGAAGGTAATATAATGTACTTTAACTTCTTATTTTATTTATTGATATTTACAATTGAATATAATAGATGTATCAAATAAATTTGCGAAAGGAAAATTAAAATAACTAAACAAAGGCTTAGCGAACTCGAAGGTTCAAACCTCAAAACCTAGATCCACAAGATCAGCCATGACGCAATTCTCCCATTTACGTCTTGGTTTACCCCTCGGTCATTTAGATAACGACTCAAAACTGATTTTTTTTTTTCTCTCGGAATTCGGTCATTACTAAACCTAACGACTTAACCGTCGCGCTGCTATTACCAGAACTATATTTGCCGGATATAACTCGCGCAGTTCCGGATTGCGAAGCCTTCTAAATTATCCCGTCGCTTCATCCTTTTTTGGTACAATATTCTAACCCGTACTTTATTTTACAAAATTTTAAGGCTCTCCCTTAATGTATACGGCCAGATCTCGCCTCCGTAGAGAACTGTTGGTAGAATAATAGTCATTATAATTAAATAATGAATGAATTATAGTTAAATAATAAATAAATTATAGTTAAATAATAAATTATCTTAATAAATTATTAAATAAGAAATTATCATAAGAAATCATTATGTACTAAATTATCCTAATTAATTATTTAATAATAAATTATCACAATAAATTATTAAATAATAAGTTATCATAATTAATTAATAAATAGTAAATTATATAATTTTAAATAATTAATTATATAGTTGTAATAAAATATAGGTTATAAAAAGTCAATAATTTCAAAGCAGTTTATTTGTGACGTATAAGAAGCAATGAGGACTTTACAAAGGTTTTTTTATTGAATGGATTGGATACGAGAAAAATTGGGAAAAAAGGCAGTTTCCTGTCATTTATGTCTTTAATGTAGGTTCCAAGTAAGATTTGTATAAAATTCCATAAAGCAGATATGTTCAACAAGGAACAGTGTAGTTTTCAAAAATTTAAATAATATGATACTTTAAATTTACTCAAACATTATCATTTTTTTATAAATGCAAAAGAAATTATAAGCTAAGCTTGTAAGCTCTAATTAGAAAATCTTAGAGAAGAAAAGAGACCCCTCAAAACAAAGAGGAAGATGGTATTACTTTTAAGATAATTAACTTTGAAATATGGGTTTACGATCCATTTTTCACCATATTCCAAATTCACATAATTAGGATATTAAATTTCCCATAATCTCAGGTGGGGCCAAATATAAGTCTTGAAAGAGGACAACATTATAGAAGAAAATGAAACAGATAACGAAGGACATTGTGACGCCCAGCCTTGATCTTACTAGATAAAATAATCTTTATTGTAAACTGCGTGCAGACACCATGTAACTTTATTATCATATATTCCATAGGATCTTACTTTAAAAACTAAATATTATTCAAATGATTTCTAGACAATATTATGGTGCTGATAAATAAAATATAGTAAGCAATGATTATTAATTAATTATCCCAATATTTGTATTTCTAACAATGTTTAGTAACCTCCAAACTGTGAAGATGTATAGATAGAAAAAAGCGGTGTCTCTATCTAAAACATATTTTAGAGATAGAAGACAATTTTTCATCCACTGAGGTATAATTCGGGGAAAACCTACTACCCTTTACTAATAGTTTTATAATAATGCTACAAGTAATTAAAAATTTGATCTACTGGAACAGTTAAAACATGTCAAAAGATAAATAATAAAGAGAATGTTTAAGAAGTAGATGCGATGATTGTGTTATGCCTTGTAAGTTAGACTTTGCCAGAACTTTTTTTTTTTTAATAGTTTTTTTGATTTTAAGGTAATCAATACATTTTTCTATGATCACTACTTTCAATATGGCCAGAATACAGTATGTTTGTCGTAGATAGCACAGTTGAAGTAATCGATCACTTACTGCCATTTAAGCCTCAGAAGAACAGGTGAGTTCACCCGTTGAGGTGTTATTAACGGGCGAAGAGGTGTCATCCCATAGATACAAAGACAAATCAGGCATCTGTGAGCAGACACCTCTGCGCCTATTAACGGCTTCGAATCGAGAGAATTCTGATGCTTTTCATCGAGATGACGATTCACCCTCAATTTTAAAAGCTCCTTACAGAGACTCCATAAATTAACTGATTAACCTCATCCAACCTTTATCTAGTAATCTGCTGACATTAAAGTTCTACTTTTCAGCCAAAACATAATATTTATTAATCATAACGGTACTACTTCGTCAGCCTTATATAATATTTCCTGCTCGAGTTGCAGACATCCAGGAAGGACCTCGCATCTGCGGCCACTAGGTCGAACCATCGGAGTCGTGGTGTTCCTCTCTTCTTGATCTAAAATTGTATTTTTTTTATCAAGAATTCTGCTAGGATTATGGACAGAGACTGTATCATATGCCCTTCAATCAGAGAAACCTCTTACTTTTCACTACCCTTATTATTGCTTACAGGGAAAAAAACCTACGGTTAGCCAAAATCTATCAAACATTCTATGTAATACTCTAGCAAATATTACAAGCAAGCGGTTTTCAGAACTGGGCTTAGTTAAAATTGCAAGCTCCCAATTAATTACGAAAGACTAATTTAGGTTTCACTAAAATCAAACGTTAAATGTTTAAAATTTTACTTTTTTTTTTTTTTAACTCCACTGATCTCCTTGAACATATCCCCTACCTAGGAATCCATTTGAACAAGCGTCTTAATTCGGATCAACACAAAAGTCTTAAACAACAAGAATATGAAAAGCAGATTTTCGTCTACTCCAACATTAGCCAACTACTCAAAGCTTCCTATTATAGTGCTTTCACTTATGAAATGCAGCTGAACTGCGCATTCGCGAACTTCTGGAAGGGTTTCCTTCACCTGCAAGCGGTTCCACCATTTGCACATTACTTGCTGACCCTTGGTTGACAATAAACGAAGTGCACAATGGTTAAGAGCTCATGAAATTGGCATAAAAATAACCAAGGAAGAGATGAAGTAAAAGCTAAGAAAAAAAAACTTAATAGATCATATTTTGAAAGAACATCGGGTGACCGTTGTTGTTTTTTTCGTTTTTTAAATTTACCCTATTATCATACAGATGGATATAACAAGGACAACTTTAAATTCTAATTTAAAGGAAAAGAAAAAGCTAACTGAAAAGGTTTTTAATGGATAAAATGTTGTGATCACGTAGGAAAAATTGAAAATGAAGATAAAGTCTAACTTTTAATTAATAAGAGAATTCATGTACTGATGAGAGTAATATAGTTATTGACTCAGAATGACCTATAACTATTATAGTACATTATTCAATCTGAAATATTTACATCTACTTGCCGTTACTAACATATAATAATTTTATATTGTACACAATACAACAACACTTATGCACTTGTATTTATAACGAACTTAAAAACCATTTATCAACATACTAAAATATAAATAACAATTTATAATGTAGATGAAAACCTTCCGAGGATAAGGTTATAAACAATTAGGATTAATGAATTAATTGCCAATTCTACGAGGATTATTTTATTAGAATACTAGTTTTGAATGCTTAACATTCATCTTCAGTTCTAAAACATTTTGAGTCTTATTACTGTACGCTCTTGTATGTTCTTTTACTCTTTGATTTACCGATCGTCTATTTTTTCTAAATACTAATGCTAAATACACGGGAAAAACTGGACGATCGGTAAATCAAAGAGTAAAAGAACATATAAGAGAATACAATAATAAGACCCAAAATTTCAATTTCGCTATCCATCTAGATGGAAATAACCATAAATTTATCAAAGACTCCAGAGTAGAAATAATACATCAAGTAGAAAATAGCCTAATATTACATATTTATGAATTAGCTTTTTCTCAGTTTTTCTTGGCTTTTTTATGTAGGGAATATCCCTCATGTGATTTTTCAGAGGTAATATAGGTCACGCCACTTTTTCCCGTCACTGCACGATATAACTGAATGGACTATAATTAAAATAGGCTCATTTATATGGTATAAATAAATCCGATTTGGGCATACGGAGCTGAGCTTTGAGGCTTCCCGATCAGGTCTTACCATTTACAATTCTTCGCACCATCCTCGACGCTCATTATTATGTCAGAAATAAACTTATCGTGATCTAAACGTCCCAGATGTTGCAGATTTGGCCGAAACAAGATAGCTATTTTATGACAAACTCAAATTCAATATAATCCCAACTTGCTTTTACTCGGTTCCTGACCACACTCAGAGTCATCAGAAAAGAATATGGCCTATTGACTCTTAATGTAGAATATTTATTGAAGTGCTGCTTATGGGTGATTCTTCACAAGTTTTTGACAAGCCATTGTAATCTTTTTACTGCACATTTAAGTGAAACAATTTAAATAAAATCATTTCCTTAAAAAAAAACAAAAAAAAAACACCAACCTCAGACAACAAACTGCACTGTCTAGTCCTCATCAATTATTGGGCCTTTGTAGATATATTTGTTTTTTCCTGCAAGCGAACAGCTATATTGATGCCGAATAATTCACTCGGACACAGTATCGTGACCTATAAATTTGGAAATTCGTAAAACTGCTGTAAAGTTATTGAAAATCGGAGGATTTATTTCCTAGAGAGCATGATTCCTCTATGGAAGACATATAATGGAAAAATACAGTAGCTCCTAGCCAACGGGCAAAAACATGTTTGCCGAGTGACCGTTGGGGAAAACAAAGAAATATAGAGCAGTAACGATGGAACTTGTGCTCAGTTGAGAAGAGCAATAAAACTGATGTGACTCGGACGGTTTGATGGCCGGATATAAGTTCTGGGATGTCCATGTCCAGTTTGACGGTCTCTATCAAAGTTACGTTCATTTCCGAAGAACGTTCGGTGTAATAGAGAAAGGAAGATGGATGGTGAATTGTAGATAATGCTCCAAGATAAGATTAATCGGAATCTGATATATATATATTTGAACAAATAAAATAAACAATACAAGTAGGGATGGCCAACGCAAGAAAAATATCGATATTGCATATCGACAATTTCTTGAACTCTGGATAACAATGCACAATCTTTTTTATGAAATGCCTAAATATTTCTATAATGTTACAATGATATTCCTGTTTATTTATTTATATTTTTGTTTTATTCAATTTATTTATTAACTTAAACAATAACAACATTATTTCAAATAGTTTAATATTTAAAAGTAGCTCTCCCTAGCCCCTAACATTAAAAACTTTCCCTTATTTGAACCAATATTATAAGGTTGTTACTTTTTTTTTTTTTTTCATGTATTTTTATAATATAAAGATATTATATTAACCCACGTATGTAAAGATAAAGTAACCTACGTATCAATGTGACAAATATTTGAAAGAAAAAGTATCGAAGTAAAAATATCGGACTATCAACTAAAAATATCGATATTTTTGGTATATTCTGAATATATCTAAATACAAAGGGAAAATAATAAAAACAATTGTTTTACAGCCAAAGAATCTTGGATGAACAATGACGCAAAAAAATTAACAAAAATAGAAAATAGCCTAAAATTTATGAATCATTAGAAATTATGAAATCGTTCAAATCCAATCAAAACTTTTTTTTAAATGACCAGATAAACATTTCCAATAGCCCCATTTTAAATTTGTTTTCAATAGGAACGGAAAAATCCGATGAGTCATAAGGGATATCCCATAGTTAATCCCAAACATTTTAACCAAACTGGCCCCTCCGCTTTCTAAGGTGGATATATTTCAGATAAATATTTCCTATAGTCCCATTTTTTTCCAATAAAAACGGAAAAAACCCAACAAGCCATAGGGAGAACCTGAGGATTTAACCTACCCTTTCTTGTTTTACTCCAACCCCTCCTGTTTTTAATATCTTTCAGAAGTCTATTTTGCTTCCTTAGGTAACTGCAAATATAGTTGATTACTTGTCTTACATTTAAAAATGATTAATATATATATAATCTATGTAACAAAGTGCTGATCCTCTGAAAATTTTACATGTTTTAGAACTTATGATTTTAACTAAAAACCAGCAGAGCTCGAGCGTGTCGAAAAAACACTTAAAATATGTAGGAAAAACGTGAATTTTTTATGCAAACCAATATAATTCCTATTATGGTAGGTCATAGTGCGACAAATATTATACAGGGTATCTCTTAAAAAAATATTGGGTGAAACGAGATCAAAAATGTATCAAAATACCGCAGACCTCACCTTTCTATTCCAATTCGTTGCAGATATACGATAAATCAAATACTTTTTTGAGGAAACCACGTTTTTGTCCATAAAAGCTGTAATATCTCCATTTCATTTAAATATTTTTCAAATTTTGACCACATTTTCGGATTTAGCATTACATTTTTATAATAGCTGAGTACCTGTAACTTTGAATTTTACAAACTTGGTATCTAAAGAACAGTTTGATCTTCACCTTATTGCGGAAGTCACAATGTCTTATTTACTTCAACGCTCACCATTTTTCGATAAAACTATCCACAAAACGTTAAATCTTACAAAAACTTTCAAATTTAATCAGCTTTCGAATGATATGTTAAACGTAATGATTTTGTTTCAATTTCATAGAGAAATTTACTTTCGAAACCGAAAAAACATGGTGTCCTCATTTGGCATACAAATCAGTTACTTGTGTAAATAAAACATTATGACAATCCCTTAATGAAAATGTGTGTTTTAAACATAATAAACTCTTCATTGGAATAAAAAGGAAAAAAAAATTATTGTTAAATAGAAAATAAAGGAAAACTGTCAATAAAGCGATACCAGATCAGAGGATCTTATGTTATTACATTTATTTATTTATTACTATAATTTAGGATTTATTTTAGCTTTTCAATGTAAGGTTTAAAACTCAATGATAATGAACATAAACCTCAATTTTGCTATTAGCTTCTGAATGCAGATGATATTAAAGAATATCACTTTTTACACTAAGAGATACTCACCCTGTATAACAAGAAATAGTCTCCATTAAATTCCTGATCAGGGAAACGCAAATTTTCGATCCTAGCAATACGAACAGAATACGTAACCCTAGAAAACTATAGCCAAAAAACATATTCACGTCAAAAAATATAGTGAATGTATAATACTGAATAAGTAACGCACAATATTTATTGGAGACTTATTAGGTTTGGAGAATCAAAGCAACTAATTAAAAAAAAATCCCGTCATTAAATGAATCAAAAGGGAAAAGAGCGACTCAGATCGTGAATGAAAAATGACCCGTTTCAAAGAATATGAACTGAACTTTGTTATTAATGAGCCCTATTATTCTGAAATTAACAAAGAGACAGTAATAAGTTGCCTCCCCCCCCCCCAACGGTGATAGACATTTACGGAATCTTAAACGTTAATAAATTCTCGTTAGGGAAATACTACCCCGAAGAGGGCTAATACATTTTTGAGACGGAGAGAAGAGAAATTGTCGCCGTGGCGATGTATATTACATGAAGAGGGGGGGGGGGGGGGGTAATTGAACTTGTGTCCGCCAGCGCCATCCACTCAGGCTAAGATACTCTGACAGGATCGCGAACATTAAACTCCTCCATGAAGGCTAGGATCCTTCAAACCTGTTTCTGAATAAAAAATTCTAAAGAAATAAAATTACATTCAGTCTCTTGTATGCTACTTCATTTATTCTCAACATTGCATTAGCCTTTCTGGAGAAAAAACAAAAAAAAAAACTATAATAATGAACATCTAACATTATCTACACCAACGTTAATTCGGAATAAAACTGCATGTTTCATCAACCATTTTTCATCATTCTGATTGCATCTTTAAATATATGAAGGGTACAGGGGAAAAACCATCAGAATCCAACTGAGTAGTAACAATATAAAATAAAACATACAACATTCATTAGAAACCACAAAAACAAAACATTTTTTTTTTCTTCTATAGTTTATTTACAACTTTGAACCAACAGACTCTGTCCCTGGCTGCTTTCATCCAGTTGGTTCCCACTCGTGGACTATAATTTCATCCCTCCAACTCATGTATTGTCTTCCCCTGCTTCTCACTTGGCCGATCGTTGTCCACTCAGTGCTTCTTTTCGACCATATTTCGTCCTTGACTCTGGCTAGGTGTCCAGCCCACTTCCATTTCAGTTTTTGGACCTCCTTGCTGAGGCTTTTAACTTTTACACGAGTTAGGATATCTGGGTTTTTAATGTTCTCACATCTTTGGATTCCCGCTATACTCCTTAAAAGTTTCATTTGGATGGTGTCTAGTTTCACCTGTTCCTTCTTTGTTATTGCCCAAGTCTGAGCGCCATATTGAGGGGTAAATACAAGACTCTAGGACTTTCGCTTTTAGTTCTATAGTGAAATTACCCTTAAAGATTTTTTTTAAGGACCAGTATTTATGCCATTCTATTTTGATCCTTCTGTCCAGTTCTTTACCATATTTTTTTTTCTAAAGAAATTTCTAGTCCTAGATATATGGATTGATTCGAGCATTCTGATATATGTTCTCTTATTGTTATATGCTGCTCTTTTGTATTTGTAAATACTTTCAATGTTCGGTAGTTTATTTGTGAACCATATTTTCTGCTCTTATCAATCAGATCATTGACCATTTTAAACAAATCAGTTTTTCTAGGAGCAAATAAACAAATGCCATCTGCAAACCTAAAATTATTTAAGCACTTACCATTTATTTGAATGCCTTTTCCTTCCCATTCAAATTCCTTAAAGAACTTATTAATGAGGCTGTTAAAGAGAATTGGTGATAGAGGGCATCCTTGGTGGAGTTTAGAAGTCTATTATAAACATTAAAAAAATTTATACCATAAGTTGTTCCTTTGATATCCAGATAACTTGAAACTTTCAAATGCGTTTTTCTCAAAACGATTTCAACATGACTGATAGTTTTTCCCCTGCACCCTTCATATGTAATTCACTTAACGCAAGGCTTGACGAAATTTCATGTAAAAAAACTGGCCACATTGAACCTGTCGGCTAAAGAAAGAATAACATGGAATATGTTTTAGGGATGGACCTTGGCCATCAATGCACATATATTTTATATCTGTAGGAGATAAATTTTAAGATTAAATAGGTTGCTGACCGTATGTGCCCTTGAATTCTTTATTTTTTTTTGTTACCTATGTGGTATTAAATTATTAACAATTAATGGTTATTCGAAATAAACAGAGTTGGCAGACATTGTGGGATCACAACCCACCAAGTAAGCTCATGTTAATTAAGAAAGAAGTAAAACCATGGAGCAGTTCCTGCCGTACTGATCGCAGAGAAGAAGTGATCTTAAAGCGATTAAGAATTAGCCATTCAAGAACTACACACCTCCACCTTATAACCAGAGAGGCTCCTCCCAAAAGTCAAATGTGTGGCAATGGTTTTTCAACTACACCAAAAGGTTGACTGAATCAGGAATACCTCCAGACATTTCAAACTGGGAAACGATGAAAATATGATTGAAAAAGTGATAGCTCTCATTTACGGAGAAAAACTACATTATAAAATGTATATAAATGAAATTGACCTTCTATTAAGAACAGATGAGCGTTGACGACCCTTATGTTTTACGCTCAAAAATTTCAAATAAATAAAAAATAATAAATATTTATCTATCGACTATTTTATACGTTGAAAATCTTCATAAAAAGTCACATATAAATTATTCTAAAATTGATATGTACAAATCATTATTAATACTAAAACTGCTATATGACTAATGACCCATTTCGGAAATTAGGGTAGAAGTTCATGGAAAAACCAAACATTACTTTGCTTTTTGACTACTTTCATCAATTACATTATCAAAAGTGTTTTTTCAATATCCACTCCTTACAGTTGGTTTTATACTGGGAAATTGTAGTAGGAAATACATGAAACATTGATAGTTTTAGTTTTAAAATTATAACTATAATATTTAAAACCTATATAATATTTTACAATAATTTTTGCTCGCTTAGGTGAGTATGAACATGTTACAACATATTTCTTGTCTTACATTTTTAAAACTAATAGGTAAAATTTGTGTAAAGTGCCGATGTTCTGAGTTTTTGTATAATGATGAATGTGATGATGAATTTTTAACCTTCAAAACTAGTCTTAAAAAAAAAATAAATTCAATAGAAGCAGCAAATAATTCTCCAATACTGTTGCGGCTATGTAATGTATGTATGTTTATGTATGTATGTATGTATGTGTGTATATATATATATATATATATATATATATACAGAGAGAGAGAGAGGGAGAGAGAGAGGGATAGAGAGAGGGAGGGAGGGAGGGGGAGAGATAGAGAGAGAGAGAGAGAGAGAGAGAGAGAGAGAGAGAGAGAGAGAGAGAGAGAGAGAGAGAGAGAGAGAGAGAGAGAGAGAGAGAGAGAGAGAGAGAGAGAGAGAGAGAGAGAGAGAGAGAGAGAGAGAGAGAGAGAGAGAGAGAGAGAGAGAGAGAGAGAGAGAGAGAGAGAGAGAGAGAGAGAGAGAGAGAGAGAGAGAAACTGCCCTAAATCGGACCCATGGTCTTCTTACACTGCATTCTCTTGAACTATATCGTGACCGATTGTAAAGCCTTTATATCTATCTATCTAGCTATCTATCTATCTATATATATATATAATATAAGTTGAGCGTAAAAGAAAACTTAAAAAAAAAGAATTAAAAGGAGAATGAAACACACTTGATAACTGTTGAAATACAACTAACTGTTTATTGCTCTGAGGCGACTTTATATACAGTTACATTTGTTTGTTGTGACTATGTATAGGATTAAGCTTAATATAGCCCTGCTTCGGACCTTGACTTCCCCCCTCCAGTTTATGACTAAGTTCCATAAACTTTATACTTTAGGCACTTAATACCAATGAGGTAGGTAGACTACTTCCCCATATGGTCAAAGGCCGAAGCAGATAACAACATCTTAATCCTACCCTTGTCACTAATTTTACAAATATCAAAGTCAATATTTATAATACTTACACCTAAGACATAAAAAAAAATTCTAAACTTTATTTACAGAAAAAATCCTAAATCTAACTTAAGACTAAACACTTACACACAAAATAAAATAAAATTGCTTCTTGCACTAGGAACACACACACAAAATCAAATGAACACAATGTGTACAAAAGTAACTTTCTCCACTTATACAATACTACAATATATACGTCTCGCTAAAGATATCAAATCAACCATTTTTACAAGAAATAAAGCAATTACTCTATAGTGAACAAACAAAACAAAAAAAAATATATTTCCACAGTATTTTACAAAAACCAAAACTACTCTGTAACCAAAAAAAAAACTCTTTCTCTCTCTCCCGTTGTCAACAACGGGACACTCACAGAATAAGCTGTTCCTCAATTGGGAACCGTAGTTGCTCAATGTGCACATTTCTCCGCTTCCGCGGCTCTCTGACGCTCTCTAATGTCACGACATTGTGCTCTCTTATAGCAATCACTCGGAATGGCCCTTCATACAGACAGATCTCTTTGCCACGATTGGTAATCTTTTTCCGGTACACCACCGTTCCGATTTTTAGTTTGCCGGTGACGTCCCGCATCCGGACGTTTTCCCTCTCCACTCTCTGCTGTTTCTCTTTCATTATGCGCCCTCGCGCCTTCCCCCATAATTTTCCAAACGCCCAATGTTGGTTGGTTATAAAGTTAACCATTTCCTCTCCCACTACAGTGTCCCTAAAGTCCCGGCGTCTTTCCCGGAGCCCGAACACGATTTCCACTGGAGAATACCCTGTCGCGGTGTGGATCGAGTTATTATATGCAGCGATCGCCTTCTCCATCGCGACATCCGGTTCTAAGCCCTTATCTACTTGATAAATCCGGAGATGTTCGCTTAGGGTACTGTGTAACCTCTCAACACCCCCTCTGCCCTTGGGATGCCCTGGGGTATTAACGTGCCACCTGATATCGAGTTCCTTGGCCTCTGCCCTAACCTGAGCGTTATCCAACTCGAGACCCCCATCCGATGAAATTCGATCCGGGACTCCGTAAACTTTGAACCATGCCCGCAAAGCTCCTAATACAGACTCCGCGGACTTGCTCTGCACCAAACAAGCTTGCGCGATTTTACTAAAGGTATCCAGGATCGTGACCCACCGCCAGCCCCTCCATGTAAATGTGTCGACCTGGTGGTCCGACAATGGGAACGCAACCGTGGGCGTCTCCTCTTGAACCCAACCTGGGGGATGCCGGTCGTATTTCGTGGTGAGGCACACCTCCCACCACCCCAACGACCTCTTGAATCGTACGCCTCATTCCCCACCAGAAATACCTCCGTTTCAATGCTTGAAGAGTCTCCTGTGTTCCCCGGTGGTTGGTCTTTCCCTTGAAAGGGTTATCTCTTTTTTCCGGTCTACCTCTAGGACCACTTCTACAGACCTCGCACACCTAATAAACGTTCGGTCGACCCCGATCTTCTCCTCCCCCTCCAAAGCCTCTTGACCCTGTCCCAAATAGTTGCGTTGCCAATATACATATGATAAGTTTTCCCTGGTTTTGTTACCCCATTTAAAAGTTTTATCATGGGCTCCTCTCTAATTCCCGGTTCTGTCCAGACGGTGACGATATTACTCCTCCCATACTTAGAAAAGTCCGCCTTCGGGAGACCCTCGGTTCTGGTTTTCCAGATAATTTGCTCCCTTTTATCATTAATAATTTCGTCCACTTCCTCCATATCTGTGGGCCTCTCATCCGCGGAACTCTCATCTTCTTGGGTCTCGTTTCGATCTTCTTGGGGTTCATTACGATCTTAGTGGGGATCGTTTCCGCCACTTTGCGTGTCCTCTTCACCCTCCCCATCCGGTGTCCAATCGCGCAGAAACTGGCGGATATCCCCTGACGTCCCTGCCTCCTCCTCGACGGCGTTAATCATGACAGCGCGCGATAGCCAGTCGGCAACCACGTTCTCTCTCCCTGGTTTGTACACTATCTCGAAATTGTATTGGCTGAGGAATTCCTTTATGACAGGCCATGGTGTCTCTTCATCCGCCTGTATGAGGTTCGGGACACCTCTCTTTATGCGGCATACTAGGTCCGCCCTCAAAGATTCCGCGTCGTGCGCGTCCAGGAGTGCTTCGGCTCTTTTTACTTCAATTCGTGTCATTACACGATCTACGCTCTTAAGGAAATGGTTCAGCTCACCCATCTCTCCAATGAACCGTTCTATGTCTGATACTGCCTTCCGGAGATCTTGAGCCGTGGCTGCTCTCACCTTCAGCCAAGCAAGGGTGTTAGCGTGTGCCTCCGCCATTGTTTCTCTTGGTATCGCAGTCTCTGTATTAAGCTGAAGAACGGCTGGCTTCAAAACGTTCTCCATCTACTCACTCTAGACCGAAAGTAAAAAGAAAAGGAAAAAATTTTCCTACCTTTGGTCTTCTCTCCCCGTCGTCCCGGGTTTCGGCACCAGATAAGTTGAGCGTAAAAGAAAACTTAAAAAAAAAAAGAATTAAAAGGAGAATGAAACACACTTGATAACTGTTGAAATACAACTGACTGTTTATTGCTGTGAGGCGGATTTATATAGTTACATTTGTTTGTTGTGACTACGTATAGGATTAAGCTTGATATAGCCCTGCTTCGGACCTTAAATGGCATGGTTTAACGTTAATGTTTATCATCAAACCATTTCATTTACATCTTTGTTTCATAAATGTATACACTTTTAGTCTATTGAAATTTCATTTTAGATTTCAATAAGATAGTGGGAAAAACTGACCAAAGAAAGTGGAGTCCTTCTAAAATGACGAAAGCAATTGAAGCAATTCGGAAAAAGAAGATGGCATGGAAGAAGGCTAGTAAATATTTTAATGTTCCGAAAACAACGCTCATGAGGTTGTCCAACAAAACGTATGGTATACCTGAAGAGGCAGCAAAAAAAAAAAAAAAAAAAAAAATGAGGCAAACCTACAGTTTTGGGCAATGATCTTGAAGAAGAACTGGTTCGCTATTGCCTTGCTATGTAACATTAGGTTATGTGCATTATGTGCTCACTGTGGGCCCATGTGGATTGTGCTGGAGCTGAAAAAGATGTGTATATCTGCGATTATTGTGGATTAGGTATTAAATTATGTTTCTGTTTAAAATACATTCAGTATCATGTTTTGAGAATAAAATCTTCATTTTATAGTATTATATTGTATTCTGATGGTTGTATTATACTTAAATTTTAAACCAGATTGAATATTCTTTGATTTAATACCATTTTTAAAATTTTGATTATGTTTACAAAGGGTCCGATTTTGACAAACATCACAAATTGAGAAAGTGTAAGGTTTTATAAAATAATTTTTTTTTCTACTAATTTTTAATTAGATTATCTAAAAGTTAAAGTTAAATGATGCTCAACATTACAAAGTAAATATTACATGCTTTTAAAACATAATTTTTTAACATAAATTAAAAAAAATGTGAATTTTGTCTGTAAATAAAGTTGCTGCAGTTAATAAAATGGCTGAACACATAACAATTTTGAACTTGGCTATTTTTAGAAAGTCAATAGCTCACCTTCTTTGTTTGAATAAAGGCGTGTCCCAACTCATCGATTTGACAGAAGGCCGCTCCACCATCTACATATGTAGATACAAATACATATGTATGTAGCTCACTCCGAGCCCCTCTGTTTATTCCAACATTAACAGAGTTGCATTTTAATATATATTAAATCGTCTGTGGTTCGTGAATAAATTAAATTTGATCATTTTCTTAATAATAAATAAGATATGGACTTGTTTGTTCATATCCACAATTAATTGTATAAGTTAATTAAAAACATATTAGAGGATTATTTTCAAAAATCGAAGAGAAATTTGTAATTAAAACTTTTTATAGCTAAGCCTTATGTAGTAGTCTACATAAACCTAAGCAGTGTACTAAATATGGTTTTCTTTTAAATTTCATTTGTAGACTATTATTTTATTTTTATACTTAATAGAAATTGTTTCTACTTATTATTCATTTATATACTATGTATTCCTGTTGCCATTTTTTTCCTTAAAAAATTACCGCCTGTGTTTGTGTTTATCATGGTACATGCATTGTTTAATGACTTCTGGGAAATACCTAGCCTCAGATCCCAGAATAATCTCACAAGGGGAC
This sequence comes from Euschistus heros, assembly GCA_003667255.2. Taxonomy (NCBI): domain Eukaryota; kingdom Metazoa; phylum Arthropoda; class Insecta; order Hemiptera; family Pentatomidae; genus Euschistus; species Euschistus heros. The sequence continues at coordinate 421,697 of RCWM02000007.1, read as the reverse complement.
GTTTTGACTTGTAACTCACGATTTGAATGCCGATTTTTGTGTAGGTAGTTCGACCTACAATAATACAATTGGGAGCCGTGAAAAAAATAAAATATGAAAATCACGTTTTATTATTATTATTTTTTTTTTCGAATGGGCCAACAGAGGACCACGTGCCAATTTCAATTCTTTCTTCCATGTTCTTTTCTTTTCTTCCAGTATGCTTTCATCTGTTCACCATGTTTCCTCTTTCTGTCCTCAGACCATTTTGCACCAGTCCTTTTCACTTTCCTGCCCTGGAATCCCTCCATTTTCAATACTTTTCGCCGAAAGTCTTCTCTATTATTTATTTCCTCCATTTTTATATTGTTTTTTTTTTCTAAATCCCTTTTTACTTCATTGACCCAGTTTGTTGTCGATTTTATTTTTTTATTTATTTATTTATTTTTCTTGACGCAACATGATAGTAGAAAATCTTGATCTAGTGATGGGGCTCACTAGGTGTTTGGGAATATTAATTAATAATATCTCTTTTTCTTATTAACCAGTTACAATAAAATAATTGTTACAGTAAAATATAGGTTAACGGACGGAGGGAGACACTCTCACAGAAACCGAGTTAGTCCTTGTAAAAAGATGTACCAAGTTAAAATTAATATAATTTTAATACTGCTTTCGTATAAACTTGTAAATCTTGACACCAAGGATGATCATTAAATTGTAAATTATTTCTGGATGAAATTTTAATAAATTATAAATCAACGGCAAAGCTGTTATTCATCATTCTCTAAGGCAGAATATTTAATTTAATTTTCTAATATTACAGTTTTTTTTTGGATTTTACAATTTCATGAATATCACGCTCCACCATTCATAATAAATTTCGTTTTCCAGAGATTTTCCCTGGGAACTGCCATGTTAATAAACTGTAAGTACATTGCACGAGCCATAAGTAAGAGTTATAATAGCCCCTTGTTTTAATAATTTAGCACTAGACTAAGAACTAAAACAACCATGTTTATGGCTCCATACAACCGGGGTAAGATGGCTACTGAAGACCAGGCGGATTGGTCTTAAATTTATAACTAGCCCCGCCTCTCGAAAATATTGCCATCCCGAACATAAAAGTTACACCAACATACGGCTATAATAAACACTAAAATCCAACGATAAAAAAACAAGACGTTAACTTTGCCTTTAAATAAGTGCCTTACTACGTCTCTATTTCACATAGAGGAGGGAGGTTCTTGCACTGAGCCCTTCGGATCTTTATTGAAGGGAAATAAGCTGAGAGGAAATACCTCTTATAAAAGAAAACTTTACTCATCTTAAATATAACCGAAAACAATTTAGATGTACACTGGCAAAAAAAAAAAAAAAAAAAAAAAAAAAATTGTACCTAATCGAATTTTTTTTAAGATCAAAAGTTTTTTGTTAGGTGTTTAAATTCCCGTTCATGAGAAGTTACCTTTCAAAACTGAACAGTACACAGTAAATGGTCAGAGATGCAGTCTATGTATATTAAATACATACATATTTAAATAAAAAAACTTTATATTTGGAGTGCCGACGTTTGACCTGTCTTCTTCAGGGCTAAAACAACAAAAAATGGACGTGACCAAGATGATAAAAAAAGAATAATTCAATGTAAATTAGTGCAAATTAGTGGGTTTTTTATCAACTTGGTCACATCCATTTTTTGTTATTTTAGCCTTGAATAAGACAGATCGAAACTGAAAAAGTAGGATTAACGTAGGTGCAGCGTTTTATGAAACGGGGTTTCAAAACCGGTTTTCTAGAAACGCTGTTTGCACCAACCTAAGTTAATCCTATCTTTCAATTTCAAGCAACTTCGTTTCCATGTTTCTAGAAACGCTTTTATTAAAAACCGGTTTCTCCAGTGTGCATCGCGCATCTTAAAATATCATACTGCATTGTCTTGATGGCCATAAGATGTGAATACAATTATGTACCTTTAAAAAGTTTGTTATTAGTATCTTGCCAGGAAAATATACAGCATTTTGCACTATTTCAATCAAATCAGTTTCTATTGATGTATCTTAAATAATCAGCATTATCGAATAGATTAGATAATATATTGATAAATTGGTTTATACAATATGAACCAAAAAAATAAAAATTAAAAACGAAATGAAACTATATCATCAAATTTGCCAATTTTCATTATTGATGTTTTTCATTGCGTTTTGAAATGTAAAATTCGTATTGAATATTTTATTATTGATAATATTATTGTATAAAACTATGAACAAAAATAGGTCCACCTGTATTATTATTTGTTGATTAAAAAATTTAATTTTTTATTTATTTAACACCTAGGCTGTTGAGTAAGAGGCCATTCGAATTTTGGCTGCTCAATAAAATTTTACCATACTGTTACTGTCCACGCAAAAGAAGTTAAAATGAAGTGCAGCGCAATGAAATTTTGAAATTTTATTTTGATTAAAATATAGCTTCTCGTTAATTTTTAAGACACTAAATAAGCGCATTAAGACAATATACGGCCTCATTAAGAGTATCACGCGAAAAGATAGTTTGGGATATCCCTGAGCGAGAAAAGATGAGCCAGGGAACTTACACAAAGTCTCGGAGGGCCAATAAATGGAAATAACGTAAATACTCCTAAAGGGCTAAAAGACTAAAGGACCTTTAAAGACCTAGGGCCCAGAATTAGGTGGAGTTACTATGAACCTGTCTTCAGGGCACTAGGACAATTTTTTTTTTTTTTTTAACTTTGAAATGTACGTATTAAAAAATTATGTTTTGTGCAGTCTCCTTTTCAATCTGGTATATCAAAAGTCCTTACCACTATCAACAGTTTGTATTTTCCATTACAACATTAAAACGTTTCTACGTTTCATTTATCTTAAGTGTGAATGTACTAGTAGAACCATAAGTTGGGAATAGATTGGGGAGTATGTTTGGGGGACTAGCAGATTGGAATGGGTATGTAGTTTTTCAGGGTAGGATAGGCATCTTGTTAAGGGCGAATATGTAACATATGGGAAATTTAGTTCGTAATAGCTAAGTTTATCTGTTACATAATAAGGAGCACTGAGGATTTTACAAAGGATTTTGAATTGCAAGGATTGGATAGGAGAAGAATTGATGGAGCCCCAAAGCTCAACTCCCTATGTCCAAATGTGTCGTAACCGTTAAGTATTTACCAATTCAATCCTAATTAGTGAAATTTGAATAATTACCAATTTGTAACGATTGTTAACTATTTTGAAGGCAAGCGTACATATTCAAAAATATTTAAATTGCTTTTGTTTTGTTTTTATTTTTATAGGTATAAAATTGAATAAAAGTTTTCTGTTTTTTAACCCCGTGTTATGTTTTTGAATGATGAAGCTTCATAACAATATATCAATTATGGTGTACTGTAGTTTAGTACACTGAGCCCTAAAAAGGGTTAATTATATATTAGTTAATAATATTATAATATAATATATGCATGTAATTAATTGTTAAATCAAAAGATATGAACCAATGGAATAGAATATTAAGAATTTTCTTAGTGGTAAGTACACAATTTACATTATAAAATATTGACATTTATTATCTAATAATGTTTTTGGTCTTAGCCGGCATTGCAAGAACCTCTTCTACCTGGAGAAAAAAATACTAAATTCAAAACATTTTTTGAATGTTGCAAACACAAAAAATACCGCTTACATATCTCACACCTGAAACGTGTGATTTTTTTTTTTTCAGTTTGTAAACATGGCATATTTTTTTAAAGGCTCTTGAATTTCATCTTGATCTTGTTATTTCTCTTGATGCAATTCTTCAAGCCTAACATTTTTTAAAGCTTCATTTTGTAGTTCTCCTTCCACTTATGCACGCCTTATTTGTGCGTGTTCCTGTGAAAGTTATTCAAAAAGCTTTCTGAGATATCTTCTTCTTTTAACATTATTGTTGGTGTAAAATAAAAGATTTTAATGTAATAAAACGTAAGCGGATGGGGGTGTTCCACAGATACAAGGAACTTTTTTTTACCTTACTGTTTGCCTCGGTCAAGAATGTGCTAGGGTTGAGTAAAAAGGAGAGGATAGAAAAAAGTGGAAGTCCCGTGACCGACAAGGATCAAAGAAAATTAAACATTCACGTATTTGATAAAATGCGCCGAAGGAAGGTTGTGTATGAATTTCTTTAGCACGATTTTCTTTGTTCAAAAACGTTTCCTTTGTACTTTGCTGAAAAATTATTTACCTGCCTATCCTATCCCATTAGACAGATAGCATGGTACTGGGGTACACATCTTTTATGGATTTGTCAAAACTGATTTTCTTTAGAGGTGCCGCGGACTCATAGACTTTTAATATAAAATAATAATCTTTAGCTTGTTTGTTAAGTGGATACTTTTTATTTTTTTTTATTTGTGGGATTTGACGACCTTAGATCATATACCGATACCCAATACATGGGACCGCCAGTATTCACAGTCTTCCCAATCTCCTTCCGCTAATCCTCACCATTACCTCCTCAACTTCTTGAACCCATGTTTGCCACCAATCTCTTTTTTGCCCTTCTTCAGAGACGTAGTTGAATATCTTCTTTGGCCATCTTTCTGGTCTTCTTAGACGGTCATACCACAGAAACTACTTGGTATGAATGTTGTGAACCATAGTGGATATTAGCTAAGTAAATTATAGACCCATGAGGATTATAAAGAAATTCACTCACGAATTTCAATTACGCCATTGCTTTTTTAAAATTATAATGTTGTAACTTGTGCTAACTAAAAATTATTGATAAAACCTTGACTAAGTAGTAATTTATTTAGGCGGTAGGGATGGTGGTTGGCTTATCGCTAAACAACGGATATTTGGCTTAACTGCTATCAAGATAATGTTTGATAATAAACAACAGATTGTTGTTGATGGGACATAACAGATCTATGTGCTCTACATAGGGCAGACAGGGCGGGTTATAACCTGTAGGTTATAGTAATATTCCAGGCCGTGTTCTGAGATTCATTTTGCAGGAAGGTCACGAAAAAAAAAAAAAAGGGATTAAAATCGACCCCACTCCCTTCTCGATGGATTGTAAATTTCATAATTACTTACCGATAAAAATCAATATCTCTCTGAGTGCGAAAAACAATAGATCATGGTTAAGTCTATCTACAATCTACTGATTTTTAGTAAATTATATTTTTGATTTGTAAGGATCAAACTACTTTAATTGATAATTAAATTAAATAGAGGGTTTCAGGCGTGACATTTTTCATTCAACCCAATATAGCTCTTAAACGGTAGCTACTAGTGACAAATGTTATATAACAAAAATATTATAAAACTCTGATAAGGAAACTTTGATAAGAGAAACTAAACAAATCCGTTACCTAAGACTCCATCTGGACCAATGACTTACTTGGAATTTACATACCAGACTTAAGAAACAAGTAACTGCTCGTCGTTTCCGACTGATCCAGCATTTATTAGACAAGTGTTCAAAGCTCTCAAAAAATTATAAAAGACTTATTTATTTATTTATTTTTGGCGCTGCTGCCCTCAACCATGTTGGGCCATCTCAACCATATTTAATTCATCTCTAACATTCTAGTTAAGGAACCACGTTTTAGCGCCATATGTAAGGATGCTTTCAATCAATGATCGAAATATCCGTTTCTTATTATTTTTTAGTTAAGTCCTGCTCCAGAATCCGGATGCAAGATAGACATTCCACATATGCTCTGATATTTCCCTTTCACATCCTTCTACCCCCTCCAGAATCGAGCCCAAACATTTAAATTCTACCAGTTCATTCCATACACACATGTACTCGGTTTTATTCAAATTAAATTAAAATTTATTAAAATTAAAATCTTCATTCCCCAGGCTTGTAGCATTGCATCAGCTTTCACATCATCAACATCAAGTCTTCCCAGTGCTGAGTCATAACCACCCGATCGTCCGCGAAGAAGATTGTACATAAAATCCTGTTCAATAAGTATACACATTCTTTTACACACAAAATTAATGGATGTATTTTATATATTTATATTTTTTATAAACCTCAAATACATTTTTTTTTTTTTAATTGTTAGAATCGTTAGTATAACGGAAATTTAACTCCGTGCGTTTGGAAGAATACTCAAACGTGGCTAACAGGGATTCGGAGGATTAAAGAAATTTATGCTTTTCTCTTACTGAAGAAGAGCCCTCATATAAATCTTAAGGACGAGGAATTATAATTAGTCATCTAAAACCCCACCCCGAGGCGGTGGCTGCGGAAGTGTTCCCGGCTCGGGCGACTTTATCCTCAAGGAAATATTAGATAAGCCGAAGGTAATAAATAAAATCTAAATGACGCTCTAAGACCGCTATATATTAGCAAGTTGTTAGGAGTCGCACTTTTCCACTTTCTCTAGATTTTGCTTTTCAGATATGCAGGGACATTTCTGTAATAGTCAATAGTATCTACTCATGCTTACTTTGAGTACTTTAATACTTGGTTAATACTCTGAATTAACCACAAAGAAGTATATAAAAACCACAAAGATATAAAGTTCCTTCTTCGAGAGGAAGATAATGAGGCGAATATACGGTCCAATCTGCACAAAACGCTTGGAGCATAAGGAGTAACCAAGAACTGCACCAAGTAATCAAACATGCTGATATTGTACAGTTTATAAAATCAAAAAGAACAAGCTGGCTTGGATACAAGTCGAAAGAATGACAAGTGACAGAATGGTGAAGAGGGATATGGGAGAGAGCTTTCAAGGGATACCAAAAGAGAGGAAACCTAGAAAATAATGTTAATGAGGATTTGAGAATATTTGGAAGAAGCTGGATAGGATAGAATGGAGCACAATTGTGCCAATGGTCAAGGTCCACCCGGACTGTAGTGCTAAAAAAAAAAAAAAAAAAAAAAAAAAAGAGCTAAGAAAGTCATTTAAATATTTATATTTTATTTTTAAGTATTTTTGTAGCTATTGATTTATATTGCCCTTACTCGTTTCTCAGAGGCATAAATGCCTATAGTACAATTAATAAATATCCTTCATTGAGTAGGTGATAAATAAAGGTTATAATTATAACAATTGTAACGACAGTCCTTAGTTATTTCGAATAGGGCAGAAAGGAAGGGTTGTCCTACAGGTTACCAACCTATTTAAACAGGGCGGGAAGGACAAGACACTAACATATATTAAAAAAGAAAAGCAACAAGCATGCAAACAAAGAAATCAAAATTCAAGAAAAGAAATTTAAAGGTCAGATGGAAGGGGTATACCCCTTTTAAGATATATTCAAATAATAAGAAGGGGTATTTAGATAGTGGAAGTAGATGCTAAAAGGGCGCAGAGCGGTCTTAGAAAAGTACCATGATAGAAGAGCGAAACCAGTTACACATGGACCCTTCGATCCAAGCTCAGACCCATTAAACCATAGATAAATATTTTACATAAACAAAATAACTAGGGTACCTTATTTCAGATGCCTTGAAGAGTTATAGGAAATTAAAAAGTAAGTAAGTTAGGAGACTAGTGAATTCAGGTGGGTATGTAGCATGTTTGAAGGATAGTTATCTTGTTTAGGCCAAATCTGCAACATAGGGGTTATTCTGGACATTCTATATGGATAAGTTTATTTGTGAAATAATCAGGAGTATTGAGGATTTTTGGTTTTTATAGGACTTCATTTGAGCAAACGTTAAAGTGGCAAAATATTGTTAAAATATTAAAATATTTGCATGACAATTATTCTGAGCTTAAAATTGATAATTAACATCTTCTCTAAATGAATATTGAGGCGCGGTAGCTTAGTGGGTAAGGCACTTGACTACCATGCTCCCGGGCCCGAGTTCGAGCCCGACTGAAGGCAGAAAATTTATTTTCTGTTATTTCGGCCGTGGATCGAATTCGAGGTTGGGAGACCCTCCTGGGGCACACCCAGCCTCCTAAAAAAGTGGGTACCCTTAATTGGGGGAAAACCTGGCGGTTGAGCGTGAATTCTGGCCAAATCACCTCCTTTCACAACCGTTGGCTCAGAAACAGTACACCCTACCTAAGTACTGAACCCCAGACCCTTCATGGGTTGTGGTACAGGTTATTATTTGATCTATTTATCCAATTCATCTCGTATTGAATACTTACAAACTAAAATCCTCCTTAGAATTCTTGGTACCTTATATTTTACTAACTTATTCACTACTATGTTATATAAAGCTGATTCAGACTAAACTATTTAGTTAATTTTTCATAATAAACATTATAACATGCTTCCCATGTGATTTCCTATAATCCTTGTAGGTTCCTGAAAAGAATATTGCCTCGGGATCTTCTATTCTTCGACTTTATTCAAGTGTTACCAATATGTAGTTGCTTTACAAGTCAAGATTTTCTTGAAATATATAATTATAAAGTTAAATAATAATTATCAATAACTTTTACATTAGAAGGTCTCTTGGCCAATTTCTTTTCAGACGCTTCGGAGGATTATCGAGAATGGAGTGAGAAACAAGTTGGGAGACTAGTGGATTCGAATAGGTATGAAATTTACTATGAAAGGATAGGTATTTGATTTGGGCCAAATCACCAACGTATGAAACAGTTAAATCTTCATAGATAGGTTTATTTATGGCATGATAAGGAGCGTTAAGGATTTTACAAAGGGATTTTGGGTTGTAAGGATAGGATACGAAAAGAATTGGAAGGTCTAGTGGAGCTAAAATGCCTAACTTTGTATGGCTGAATTGGTCTGATTACTGTTACGCAAGTAAGTCGTTCGTAATTAATCAGTCAGTAGATTTGAAAGCTTATCCAGTAAATGTTGTAGTAGGCTAAAGTGACGAGCAGTTTCTTGTCGTTTAAGCTTTCGTATCATAATTAAATTCGAACATCTTAATAATCAAGTATGTTCAAAGTTCTCTGTTGAGTATTGATTTTTATTAAAACGAACAAGACAGGCTGGTAAACTCACAAAATTTGATTTGAACCACGTTGAATAGCAAACACTTAATCAAATTTGGAAGTGGCTTCTGAGGTGGGCTACCATTTAGACGAACTAATCTGCATCCGAACTAATGAGATCTATTAATAAAGGCAGCTGGCAGAATACCAACCAGCCTACAATCCTACACGCCGTTCTCTCTGATTTAGTAGTCTGAGGTTAGCTCCGTCGTCTATGTGGGACCGGCAGTCACGAATTTAAGGTGTGTACAGGCTTTAGTGGGGTAGAGAATTTGTTGAAAACTGTTTATTCCATTAAAGTTGAAGTTATTTATGTTACATATTTAAATATAAAAAAGTTACTGTCGAATTCCCCTTAATAATGAATGAGTACAACCCTTATATTAGGTAATATACTGGACGTACCTTAACGCGGTCCACACATTCAACAAAGTAAACAGTTGCACGAAGAAAACTCTTAATAATAAAATTCGGGTTCTTAAAAAAAAAAAAATCAGATTCTCCCGAACTGAGAAAATAGATCACAGACATGTCTATCTATAATCTACTGCTTTTCCCAATTTAGATTTTAGAATTAAAATCCCCTAGTCTCTCAACTTGCTTCCTATTCTATTCCCGATAACACTCTGAGGCATCTGAAAAGAAGATGGCCTAGAGACCTTCTAGTGTAGAATAGTGCTACTCATGAGTAGTTCTTTTCAAGTTTTGTCATGTAATTGTAATCATTAACAACATATTTACTAGATGTATATATTTGTACAGTTGTAAATTTCAAGAAATGAGAAATAAAAAAATTAAAATGATCAAATTACTTCTATTAATAATAAAAAGTTTAAATAGCAATAAATCATTAATCGAAATAAACTAAGTTGACAGAAAGTAGGCGGTTCCAAACTGTTGGTTCTAGTGATAAATGTTATATAACAATAAAATATCCTCTGTTAAATTTCCGTGCAGGAAACTTTTCGATCCGAGGAAAAAACTGGAGCGTGTCAAATAAAACACCAACACTTAAAAAATGTAGGAAAAACCGGACATTTTTTTATTCAAACCAATATAGCTCATGAAAGGTAGGAGCTAGTGACAAATGTTTTATAAAAATATATATATATATATATATATATATATATATATATATATATATATATATATATATATTCCATTAAATTTCTAAAGAGGTAATTATCGGCAAATTTTCGATCCGAGAAACAACAGCAAATCTAGATACAAAATGGTATATTTTTGAGTTTGAAAAAAACGTTAAACCAATAAATGTAAAGATCCCCAAGAGTACATAACCATGTCAAAAAGATATTGATAACAATTTACTGATAGTAACCTAAAAACAAAACAAGCAACATTAGGATAAATCACTAGTTATGGGCAGGTTTTTACGTTTTTAACAAAAATAAGCCTTTGCTTGTTAGATCTGTTAGTTGTTTCTTCGTTAGATCCTTTCGAGAGACGTTTCACGGAAGGGCTTATGACAAGTGTTCTTGCTCCTGAAAAAATGTAGATTGTCCCTGGTTTAATTGTATTATCTTAAAAGTAAAATACGATAACGTTTACTAGTATTGGTCATGGGTGACAATGTTAGGTCTATCAGTGACCATAACTAGTTATCATCAGTGTATAAATGTATAATGGTCAATTGCTTTTACGATTTCATTTTTTCTTCAATATGCTTTTTTAGAATCTTCTTTTTTTACAGTAAATAATTATTTGTAACTATGCCTAAAAGACGATATTCGTACTCTGAACATGATGGCACACAGGCAAAAGAAGAAATTCTTAAAGGGGCTTTTGTAAAATCTATAGCGAAAAAGTATGTGTTTTTGAAATGGATGTTTTTCTTACTTGAAATATCTAGTATCAATGTTATTACTCCCTTTTATCATAACAGGTACAAAATCCCAAGGATGACGTTAACTCGAAGATTAAAGGGCACAGGAAGGTTTCCGTGTGGTGGCTGACCCCATTTTGTCCGCTGAAGAGGAGGACCTCCTAGAGAAATGGATTATTCATTGCTCTAGACGGGGGTTTCCCGAACGAAAAATTGATTTATTCTTGGGCGTCAAAGTACTAGCAATATTTCGAACCGACAATGTAAATTTAAAGATGGTATGCCCAGTGACGGATGGTATAGGGGTTTTCTCCGTCGCGACCCAAATGTCTCCAGTAGAACCACTGAAGCCGTATCACTAGCCAGCTCTTGTGTGTCTCATAAAGACATCCGTGGTTGGTTTGACTCAGTGGAAAATATTTTGAAGGAAGTACACGTCTTTGATGTTTTGTGTCACCCATCGCGGATTTTTAATGGTGACGAGCCTGGATTTCTTTTAAATCCCGGAAGCAGCAGTCAAACTGTAATAAAGTGTTTTCGGATTTTTATTTTTGATTAATTAATCCTTAATTTTTTATTAACCTCAAATGTTTGATATGTACTCATTAATAGTGAATTTTAAGATAGTAAAAACAATTGTTTTCAAAATTTTGGCTCATATGACCATAACTAGTTTTTACTATGACCATAACTCATACACTGTGCCCATAACTGGTATTTTTAGGATATTTGCATTAAAACTGAAAAATCTATTTCAAGAAAAAATACAGAGCTTTAGTAAATTTACCATTTAATAGAACAAGAATTTGTGAATCTAAATATGTAAAAAAAAATAGTAATCTGCGAAACAGTCTAGACGATATCCTCTTTTGCATCAATCAATTTCCTTAACTATGACCATAACCCGTGATTTATCCTATATAAAAATTATTTAAATTAATCTTTTATGCCCACTTTTGATTTTCAATTGAAATCTGCATATGGATGGTTAGGGAGGCGTGGAGAGGGACTAGTGAAGTTTTAACAGCCCAATAGTAGAGCGAACACTAAATGTTCATCAGCGGACGAGTGCCTACCGGTCGCTATTGACTAAGTGTCATTCATTATTCTGCTAATTATATCATCAGCTGTCTCTTACAGTCTGTCCGTCTGTTCTCGATGTTTTATTATATCACTGTCTGTCCAGCTGTGAGGGGGTTAACGGGGGTATGGTGGGGGGAGGCCAGATAACGCCGTACCATTGTAACGTCTCTTGTGAATTGGCGCTCGCCACCTATCGGTCGATTTTTAAACCTTTACAGGAATCCACATATCGCATGTTTAAAAATATTCAGTTGAAAATCATTAAATTTTATCATTGCTAAACCATCCAAGAACTGTAGTTAAATTTTGGTACAGCCTAGATCCGTTGTTACGGTGGTTAGAAATCACAAAAGTAAAATGGCTTTTCCTTTTATATAATAATAATAATAATAATAATAATAAAGTTCTTTATTTATTCTGGGACCTTAAGTCCCTTAAGAATAAAAAATAATGTACAATCAAGGGCCTTCAGAGCCTTAAAATAAAATAATATTTACATAACAAAGTAACAGATAATAATAATAATAATAATAATAATAATAAAAAAAAGCAGAAAGAAGATATTAATAAAAAGTAACAGAAAATTTATATTAATTTTTTACAAAAAAAAAAAAAAAAAAAAAAAAAGATTTCTTAAATATATACTGTTTATAATTATAGTTTATAGTTTATAACAACTAGAAAGTGGCTATTGTCAGTTTTTGGAGGAAAGGATCTGGGTGGATAGTAGGTGGTTAAAGAAGTGGTATTTGAAAGTAGAAAGGTTAATTGAATGACGAATGTTGAGAGGGATGGAGTTCCAGAGAGAAGAGGATCGGATTACGAAAGATCTGTCGAAAGTGGCTGAGCAATGAGCAGGAGTATGCAAATCTGATTGACGAGATCGGGTTTGGCGGGTAAGAATTGAGGATTTGAGTTGAAGGAGTTCGGAAATGTAAGGTGGATGATGGGATTGAACGGTTTGAAAAAGTAAGGATGCCAGGAAATACTGGCGACGGTGGGAAGGAATAAGCCACTTTAACTCCGCATAAAACTGCGAAACGTGGGCGCTCCTCGGGATCCCGAAAATAAAGCGGATAAAGCAGTTAAATAGTCTTTTGATTTTGGCCTCGAGATCCCCAGAAACACCCCCATAGACAGCACAGCAGTAGTCAAAGTCTAGCAAATATACTTGCATAGATAAATCGTAAAGCTTAGTTCTATTCTGATTATGTAGCGTTATCATTTCTAATAGGAAGAGCATTACTTGAACATTATTATTTATCGGTAACCAGAATTAATCAATTTAATAATAATATTGAACAATCATTAAAATGAATAGAAAGAACAAAAAAATTGAAATAATGAAGAGCTACTATACAATACGATATGGATGATTCATATCATTTATATGACACTATCTAAAAAATTAGGAAACGTTTGATACGTATTTACAAATTTTTCGAAAAATAAATTTTTAAAGTTTTAACTAAAAAAAAAAAAATGAAGAATCATACATCAGTATTTAATGATTGAAGTAATATTTTTTCGTATTATTAATGAAGTATATGAAGTGATTACTTACGACTACAGAAAGAATTAACCAGTTCGCTCACCTGGAAAATAAAATTCACATTAAATTAACAAGCATTTAGAATGTGTATTAAATATTTTTTTTTTTTTTAATTTGGAGATTATTTCTTTGTAATTTATTAAGATCTGTATGTATCCGATTGGTAAATCACAGGTGTTACAGTGAAAAATTAATATAGAAGTTGTATTTAATATGTGTTACCTAGAACTCCACTTGAACAAACGTCTAACTTGGAATCCACATACAAGACTAAAACGACGAGAAACTGCCCGTCGTTACAGACTACTTCAACATTTCCTAGACGTTCAAAGCTCCCAATTAATTACAAAAGACTTATTTACATGACTGTTATAAGACCTATTTCGACGTACTATTTGGAGTTGATCTTTGGGTCTCTACTAAACCATCCAATTCATCTCGTATCCAATCTTTACAATCCAAAATCCTTCGAAAAATCCTAAATGCTCCTTACTTTGTAAACTTATCAACAAAGATCTTAATGTTCCATATGTTGCTGATTTAGCCAAAACCAGATACCTATCCTTCCATAGTAAGCTCCATAGCCACTCCAATCCACTAGTCTCCCAACTTGTTTCCTCCTCCATCCCTGATGATCCTCCGAGGCGTCTAAAAAGAAGATGGCCTAGAGACCTTTTAGTGTAGATTTTATTGAAGTGCTTCTAGTGTGTAGTTCTTCACAAGTTATGTACACGCTATTGTATTCACTGTCAACACATTTACTTGTTGTATATTATTTTGTACAGTTGTAAATATCAATAAATGAAAAAATAAAAATATGTGCGTACACTATATTATGCACAACTTTGGCATTAATATTTTTTAAGAAAAAAAATACACATAACGTCATCCCAAAATTACGTTGTGCTATATCCCAAAACCCTTGTTTTGGAAAATGACATTTAAAGTTTATTTCATAGAGTACTTTTTTATTTTGGGATAATATGTAAATGCATTTGCAGTTAAATATTCCCAGTATATTAGATAATATTTTACTACATCAAACTTACATCCTGATTGCATTGATTTAAAACTAAAACGATTTTATTCCTTCGGATATAGACCAAAAATGGCTATTTTTGCATAACCTTTAAAGTAATACGGGATATATAACATTTTCATAATAAATTTTATTATTAAAAACATAAAAAAAATAAGCAAATGTAAATAAAGTGAAAGTATATAATTTATTTTATCTCTTTCGGTTTTGCCTTCCTTGACTTAGGAGTTGTTTCTGGTTTATTTTATGGATATAAAACAAAATGAACGGTATATAGAACACTATAATTGCTCAAGCTATCAACAGAACAAGATAATTCTTTAAAGTAGATACAAAACTTGGGTTATAGAACCTTTATTTACTGAATACTCGATTATGGGCTGAGATAATACTGTTATTTAAATTGATATATAACAAGGATTTTTTTTTTCTAAATTTTTGGTGTATATAACTCTATATACCCTAAAAATGGACTTAGAACAAGATAATTCTGTCATCATTGTTCATATTGATTCTTAATATTTCAGATTGATTTGAAGGCCATTAATTTATGAATTTTTCTGTTTGTTACGATTAAACATAATTATCATTTTTACTTTTAAATACTGCTTACTCCGTAAAAATGTTCGCAGATCTGATATAAAAACAAATTCATGGACAGCATTAGAAAATTTTTTTTTTAAATAGGGCCTAATGTCCTTATGTGCTTCAACTAGGAAAGGAATAATGGGTTTCCCTCCAAATGACCAACCGATTTAATCCAGGGTGGGAGGATCTAAATTTATTTTTTGAATACACACACACAAAAAAATAATAATAATAAATAAAAAAGTAGGCTCAGCCATGTTTGTTAAATCAGCTTAAAGCCTAAAGAAATATACAGTTGGACTGCCTAATGACAAGGGTGTTTCGTTTCTAATTTTCTCATCCTAATTTTAAGCAATTAACAAAATGTTATATGACGCTGAGGATGGAAATTAATTTATATATTTTGAAACGATAGTCAAGTAATTACGCTTGAATTTTTCAGAAAATCCATTTACAATGAAATTTCGATACTAATGATGGCAAAACCCAAATTAATCAACCCCAATGGATGCTGCGGGTAAACTGCATTAATTAAGTAATTAATGTAATCTGCATGCTTTGAAACCATTCACATGACGTTAGTAGCTTGATTGGTGTATTAAAATAAAATATAATGACTGGCATAAAATTCCATCCGTTTTTATTATATATACAGTTTTTTTTCGACTTGAAGTTTCATTTCTCTATAGGTTATTATGCCCCCATAATCTTTAACCAGACCATATGAAACGTATTTGTATTATTGAAAACATATAACAAGCAGTAATTAAAAAAAAAATTTCTCATTCGAGAATGAGTTTTCGAGATATACGTTATAAAAAATCAATAATTTTAGACATAAACAGAATTTTCACCTCACTTTTTGATAAATATTTGATTCTAATACCAAAAACGTATATATGAAATTAAAGTTAATTTAATTCTCTACAATTTTGATCCTGACGTCTGAAAAACGATCGTGGAAGGTACTAAAAACAAAAGTTAGACAAAAAGTGAGGTGACATTTGTTTTTTCCCGAAAATCACCGATTTTTAATAACGAATATCACGTAAACGATTAGAATTACGACAAATTTATATGTTATCAATTTTATAGGAAATTTAATTAGATTTTATGTTTATTTGAAACGTATTTTTCTAGAGTCATCCGTTTTCGTGTTATTATCAAAAAAACACAAAAATTGAACTTCTCCCCTCCCTGGGCCGTTAGCTCACCCCCCAGGGGCGGGTACTTTTAGTATGTTTAACTTATAACTATTCCTAACGATGCTATGAAGTTAAAAATTATCGCATATTCCATGCACTCTACAATGTGTTTATTGACTGGACTATTTGGTTATTATTGCATTGTTGTCATGATCTACAGAATGATGAGCGTTCTCATAGTAACCGACTGTTAATGGCTTTTTACGATAAGTTCCCATGGTGATTCAGTTTTCAAAATTTAAAATTCCTAATACATCACATTGTTTCATAATTCAACATGTGTTTAATCTTAAATATATATATTACCTTTAAGAAATTTCATCGGAAAAAAAGTATTATGTAATTATTATTAAGTAAAAAGTAATTAGCACTATAAAAATCCAGTTTACTAGATGGCACTCTTCTTAGTAACAACGCCTATTACTATTCGAAAGGTTGAAGGAGAAGACCCTATACTTTGGAGGACACTAAAGGATTTTTCGGACAACATCTACCGCGTTGTCTACAGCAGTTTTGGCACACTGCAAATCGACACCGATTCTGACGAGCTTTACAACTACATCCAGGGTATCTATCTTTCAATATTATTTGTGGAATTTCATTGTCTAGTAAGTTATTAATGGTTTATTTTTCTTTTTGATCAAACAACTAATACCATTCGTCTATACAGACATTTTGGTTTAATAATCAATTGCACAGGAAACGTTTCAGAATATCCATCATCGATTTGAATCCTAGATTTTTTATTAGATCTACATCGATAAAAAATTGATGAATAATATTATGTTTCATCCAATAGGTCTAAGAAGGTTAGAAAAAATAATAAGATGAAAATTTTATTTTAATGCTCAAAAGTGGATATCATAATATCCACACGAATCTTTTACAGAAAAAGTTCTTTATAAAAGTAGATTAAAGGAAAAAATAACAAAAAAAAAAAAATATATATATATATATATATATTTGTAAATAATTAAGAAATCTGTTAAACTATGGTTATAGATTCAACGAAAAACCCTATTTGAATTATTATCAAAAACATAAAAACTATTTGTTTTCGTATTTTCGTGAAGAGTCAAGATTTTGAAGGCTTGAACTACACTAACTTTTCGTTCTAAAGGATTATGGTTTTAATTGATTATTTTTTTTTTTTTTCTGGAACACGTAGGACCACTCCAATCCAATCGAAATTCGAGCACATTGCCACCATCGATTTGAATTGACGCATGATCCCAATTAATGGAATGTTATAGATAGCGATAATAGAAAACTCAAATATCATATAAAAGTTGTTAGTTTGTTGGGGTTTAACGTCCTTATGTTCTTCAACTATGGCGGATAAGGACGAGTTTTTCTATACGTTACCAACCGATTCCAACCAGTATTGAAGGTCAAAATTGTTTCCGTGTGTCCGTAACGAAACATATTTCAAACCGACCAACTGGGATTCAAACCCACCATTTCAGCCCCCAGCGCGTTGAGACTCGCCCAAACGATCTCGGCCGAGTCCTCGTGGTCTAATTTTGTAGCCATCTGAACAAACGCCTTACCCAGATTCCACAAACCACACTTAAACGACAAGAAACTTTGTGGCATATTCGACTAAACTGACATTCACTCGACAAACAATCGAAACATCATATCAATTAGAAAAGAATCATTTACATGACTATAATTTGATATATTTAAACATACGGAGTTGAGCTTTAAGGCGCTACTAGCTTTCTGATTCTTCTTGTATCCAATAGTTACAACTCCAAATTCTTCGTATAATTCTCAATACTCCTTATTGTGTCACAAATACATCTTGCGTACAGTTATCTTACTAAATTCGCTGAAACTGTCCTTCCACGATAAGCTTCATATCTACTCGAACTTAAAGATTTTTCTAATTTTTAATTCACCACTTCTGTGCCAGAAGGGGTCCCTTGCTCCGAAGCTCCGTTTAATCAGCCAAAAGTAAACATAAAATTTAAACATATAAGTGGTTATTAAATTGATGGTTGCCGTGAAGAAGTGGACGAGTCAAATTACATTGAAAATGAGTTACCTTTTAATCTTCAAAGCAGGGTTCTTAATATCTGGTCAAATTGTGCTTCTTAATAATTAAATTATTTATTTTGGTGAAAATGGTGTTTTTAGAGTAATTACAAAATTAAGGAAAAAATGGTCAAAAAAGCCCAACTGAAAAGTGCCCAATTTTGACTTATCCACTATTTCAAGATAGCAAGTGAAATTGTTCCCTGGGAACTCTGGGAATGAGGGAAATTTTAAAAATATTTCCCAATTTTTCAAAAATCGTGAAATAGATTAACCTTGACATAATAATCTATCAAAATAAGAGAATTAATCTATCAATCTATCTATCAATTAAAGAGAATTTAAAAAGAATATTAAAATGTCCATCATATAACCATTCTTCTTCGTCATTGGCACGACAGCCACACAAGGCGCTTCGCCTCCTCAACCACTCTTGCCCCGTCTAGTCGGGCTGCCGCAAGTCTTAGAGACATTAAAATTCGAAAGTTCTTTCGTGACGCTGTCCTTCCACCTGCTCAGTGGCATTCCACGAGCTCTCACATTTCCTGGATAACCTTGATACAGCCACACATACATACCATAGGAAGAGTACCAACCACTTCAGACGCTTTATTTTGACAGTCAGATGACTTCACATTGCTTTATAGTTGTACGTTATTTTCTTTCACAATTCCTAGAATGCACTTTAATATATTACGCTCGAAAAAGCCAATTTTATTAGCTGCAGATTTTTTGAAGTATTCAAGTCTCATATGCTTAAGTTAGTTAATATGCTTAAGTTGTGACTTAATGAAGGGCTTATAGAGCCTTAACTTATTGACTTACCAGTCTACTTCTCAGAAGGTGAGCTATGGAGAAAAATGCTTTGCCGAAACAATGTACGAATCTCCTTCCCTTTCTCTAATGCTTCGTTAAACTGTGCGCCAAGATACTTAAACTCGCTGTATGTTGCAATGTGTAAATTCTATTTGTGTAACTCTTATGAAGGTTTATGGGTTTATTTTTTCTTAATACAATACTTCTTGTCTTCATCGATTTCTAGCTTGAATTTCCTGGCCTCCCTTTCCAGATTCCTGAAAGCATGTTTGACATTAAGGAGAGACCTTCCAGCTATCAAATCATCAGCATACGCTAACAATTAGTTTGCTAGTTAGCTTGACATCAACTTTAACTTTCCAGTTCGTTGTACACGCGACTTGTAAAATAATTTTTAAATAAATATTATTCTCCTTTATTGCCTGAAACAATTTATCTCTCAGAAAAGAATACGATTTACTCCCCCAAAGGTCAAAATTTCTTTCTTACGTTTCAGTAAATAATTTAAAATGATACGCTATCAATAATCCTTACTTTATGCCAATATATAAAGTGCTGAGAATTCAGTGAATGGCTTGGTAAGTTCACATTACAAACGGAGCACCAATATTAATCTATATAATTTACGATTATGACGTGTGGTTTCACCTAGCGATGGTCCACTAATAGCCTGTAAAGTTGGTGAAGGTGATATTGAATTATTAAACATTGTTTGCCAGTCCACATCTAATGTATCGGCCCAATACGATTAAACTAATAATCAAATACAATTTCAACATACGAAATCTAAATTATTTTTAGAAATAGAAAACATATATATGCACCATTCCTATTTGTTACCTATCTATCAGTCATTAATGTATTGTGACATCCCAAATCCTTTTGCTTTTCCAAACCATTATCTTGGAGTCCACTGGAAGCTATTTCCTTTAGTACACCTCTCAGTTATATTTTCTTTCACTTCGCACTATTTATTGCCTCCTTTTAGGGCAATAAAAAATAATGTATCTCTACGTCACTAAAAAAAAAAATAAAAAAAATATGGATATGACTATCTATACTGCGTCTATAGCTACCGCATCCGATAAGGAAACTTTAGGCACATTTTTGATCCGAGCAAAACCAACAGAACGACAGCGTCAAAAAATTCCCAAAACTTTAAAAATAAAGGCAAAACGTGGTTATTTTTAATCAAACCAAATCTGATAGAAAAAAAATATTTTCCATTAAATTTTTAATTAGGAAACTGTTGTCAAATTTTAAATACCGAGCAACATAAACCTTATGATCGGTGATGACGCATTAGAAGGAAGTACCGTCCGTAGGCTCTCCTCCAGGATGTTTTAATGACAGTTGTTAACATTAAGTTAACACTTGACATTCAGACCCCGGACAATATCATTATTAAATTCTCTAGCAAAAAAAGGCTATGAACTTTTTTTAAAGCCTAATATTTGGAACGGCATTCCAGATTAGGTCCTGGAGTAGTCCATGAGCTTCCACCATCAAGCTCTCTATGCTGCCGCTGCCTTCCATTTCTGTGTATGGCGTCTACTCATTCTCCTCATTTCAATCTTGTATTCAAGTATTTTCCTGGAAATTTCTCCCTCTTCGATCTGATTCACGTTTTGACCTGATTCCTGGCCCTAGCTAACCTTCCGAGCTCTATGAATTCGAAAACATTAACATAATTATTCAAGGTATAAAGCTCCTTTGTTTCTGTCAAATTGTTTTATCATTTATAAGGCACTGCAAGATTTTTCGTTTAAATGCTGGCGTCATATTTATCGGCCTTTATCCACGCGGACTGGATAATCACGGAATTAATAATCACAATCATAATTCCTCTTAAAGGCCAGTTGTGACATTTGGTAGCGAAACATATAATTTCAAAAACAAACATCAAAACGAATGTGGGGAAGAAGAGTCCTTCGAAAGATATATAGCCCAATCAAAGAGCAGCAAAGATAGCGAATCAGAAGCAATGTAGCGCTCAGAGAACTTTATGATAAAACAGATATTGGTACTTTAAAAAAAAAAAATAAAAGTTGGGTCATTTAGAAAGAATGGAACCTCGAAGGTTGCTAAGCAAAATGTGCACTGGAACACGGGGAGGAACAAAGAGAAGAAGCAGGCTCAGGTAAAAATAGATGGATGATGTAGAATGGGGCATACGGCGGCTAAATATCCAGAATTGGAGGAACATGGCCGCTGACAGAGAGGAGTGGAAAAAAGTGTGTGCAGAAGCCCCAAGCCCTTCATGGATTGCAGCGCCCGGTATGAAATAGAAAGAATCCAAAAAAGCTATTTAAGAACGGTCGTTTTGAATTCTCTCTTGGTTATCTTCTATGAGAACTTGATCAAACAATATACCACAAGTTTTTAATTATGAGAAATTTATCCAATAAAAATAGAATTAGTATTTAAATTACAGCTATAAAAAATGAGTGCAACTAATGACCCAATGAGATTAAGATAACAAAATGAAAGCAATAAAATAGTTTTAACTAAAAAAAAATATACCAGGTTTTCAAGATTCGTTGAGATCGGCAATTACTTTAAAATTAAGAAAAAAAAAAATTAATGTATAAATAACAATGTTACAATTTTATGAGTATAATATATAATTTTTTTTATCAATAAATAAATCTACAAAAATTACAGATGTATTTAATTAATAATTTACCCAACATATGATATTCTAAAACCCTTTTGGTTATCGGGCAAAACGAACTAAAAAATTCAAAACTTTATTGAAAGAACTTTTAAAAGGAAATAATGAGTATTAAAATCAAAAAAGAAATCGTTGCTAATGATTGCAGCCTGGTCTCAGAGATCGTAAGCGTGCTTCAAAATCCGCCGATAGATCTCAGGAGGAAACTCAAAATTATATCGGAAAGGTTCACAAAGAATGGGATGTGGATACCCGAAAAGGAGGGGATATTCATCAAGTTCTTAAGAAAGAGGATTGCGAAGAGAATCGCTCTTAGAAGAATGATGCATCACCACTTTGCTCCGAAATGCGTATGTCAATAATAATAAAATATTATAAATGGAATTCGTATATTCTTCTTTAGCGTTTATTTGCTATGATTTAAAGAATAAATCAATTATTTAATAAGGTTTAAATACAAATCGTGCTAGCATTCTAGTGATTTTAAAATGTTTTCTAGATTTATTTGGTGCTTTTCAGTTTTTTCACATTACAGTAACCTTGCTACGCGTGCATATATTTCTATGCGTTCCGCCTCTTAATATAACGCTTTTTTGAATAAATATTCATACAACATATCGCTCATGGGCTGCAATAGTGGCACAACTCAAAAAATCATTTTTTGAGATAACTGGGTTTAAAGTTTTCATTGCTAAGAAAAATGCCTAGGAAATACTTCAGTTTGCTTAGAAAAAATTACCTTCATGTTATACCTTATCTGGTTCCTATGCGATTCCTATGCATTTTCCTTAGTTATGAAAGTTTTCCATTCTGCGGAAAAATATAAAAATATTTTCATTCTGAAGAAAAATATTTTTCATTGATTTTCGTATAGGAATACTGTCGTAAAATTTTTATCGATGCAAAACACACAAAAACACTTAAAAAATGGTGGCAATACGTGACTTTTTCCATATAAACCAATATAGCTCATAATCCGTAAATCCTAACGACAGATGGTATGTAACAAAAGATATTCTCCATTCAATTTCTGATAGCGAGATTGTCGTATAATTTTCCGATGTAGGGTTTGTTTGTATATTAGTTGAAATCTTAAGGTCAATAACTTTTGTTACCGTAGTCTAGATTTTGGTTCCGCGTTAGCCTGATTATAATAAGTAATGTAGGTAAAAAATAAAATATAGTGGATCACACAGAATACCCACTTCTGATATATTTTCTCTATTACGACCGTGAAAATTTTATACAATTTTTTATATTTGTTGCGAAGTGTATATGGGTCTCCTCTAACTAATCCGCATATCCTTTACATGTTTGGGTTGGTTAAATAGAGTAAGGTTATCAAAGTACTTCTGTGAGGGTATAAAGAATTAGAAGGTTTAGTGGAACCTAAGAGCTCAACTCACAAGGGGAGGACACACTTAGTCTCTCACGGGTCTTGTTGGCAATTTTTTTTTTAGGTTTCTGGTCAAAAAATATTAGACACGTATTTTGCCGTTCCGACCAATGGGCCCTAGAAGCCGAGAAAAAAAAAAAAATAGCATTAAATTAATTTATTTTATATCTCGAGTTTAAAAAATGATATCGACATGATTCTTGAGCCAAGATTGTGGGTTAGGTTAATTAAATTCTTAAAAAAATTATTAGATTTTCAAGCAAACTACCTCTATAGATTTTTTTTAACACAAAAATTGACGTTTATTCAATAAAAGCAAAAAATATCATTTTTAACCCTCTTCTAGGATAAGAAATTTTTAAAACGATTATAGGTTACTTTCCTTTAAATAGCTAATACTTTGCCACGTAATTCATTGATTTATTGATGTATATCAATGTAAATTTAGACCAACAAAAACCTATTAAAAAAAGTGGCAAATCCGAAAAACAGATTTATTTTTAACATGAGTTTGAAACCAGATAGGAAAATGAAACCAAAAACATTTCAAGAGTACTACCATCCTATATTTTGTATTAAAAAAAAATGAAGTCGATACGTTAAACCGTCTGAGCGTTATTCATGTTTTTGTCAAATTAAACAAAAGTTGCCTACCATTTGGTCAGGCAAATTTTGAAGCTTATGAATTTTTATTTTTATTTTTGGGTGAAATTTTGTATTTAAGGGTTCTTTCTAATGCTGAATTCGAATCCGATGTCGATTCTTGTGGAAAAAAGTATATTGAACGTAGTTTAATGAAAAATGATATTTTTTGTTTTTATTTAATAACCAAACGTTTTTCAATGTTATTGAGAGTGTTAAATTAGAATCTGACGTCAACTTTTGTGTTAAAAAATCTCTAGAGGTAGTTTGCTTGAAAATCTAATCATTTTTTTAGAATTTAATTAACCTAATCCAAAATCTTTGGAGCGGCTGTATTTTTTCTTAAATTCGCAATCAAAAATAAAAATCTTGGTGCAAGAATCATGTTGATATCATTTTTTAAACTCGAGATATAAAATAAATTAATTTAATGCTATTTTATTATTTTCTTCTCGGCTTCTAGGGACCATTGGTCGGAACGGCAAAACACTTGTCTAATATTTTTTTACCAGGAGCTTCCAAACTATTGTTAACAAGATCCGTGAGAGACTAAGTGTGTCCTCCCCTTGTCAGTATATCGAAGTATGTGTAATTGTTGTCAACTAAATGAGTATTTTATAATTAATAGGAAGTTTTGTTCGTTGGTCTAGTAAATGACAGCGTAGTCAAAAACGTCAAGCAGTGTTTGTGGATTCCAGGTAAGACGTTTGTCTAGATAGCCATAAAAATTTAACGGGACTTAGTGGCTAAAAGCGTTTGGGCGAGGGTTTCAGCGAGCTCGGTACTGAAATCTTTAGAATCCGACCTGGGCAGGTTGAAATTTTCTTCGCTGGGAAACCCGGGATAAATCTTAACCTTCCCATCCTGGCTAGAATAGGTTGGTAACCTGCAAAGTAACCCGTCCTACGTGCCTTTATTGCAGTACATAAAGACGTTACTAAAATGATAGTTAAAATTTTTATCATTAGCATAAAATTATAGAAGAAAACTGGTCCATACCGAACCCTAATTTAGTATTATATTAGAAAAAAATATGTAAAAAATGATAAGAAACATAATTCTAAAAACAAAATGGCTTTTATTTTATATTTAACTTTGACGGCACTTCCCTTCCTATACTTCTCTCCGTAATAAGGTCTTATATTATTAATTCAAACTGGTGTTTTATCTATTTATTTCTTTAATTTTTTACCTGTATACATAGTTATAAATGCAATCGGCGGATTTCATGTAACGAATATTTTCTTGGTGCATCCTTACAAACTGCAGTTATAAATCACCTTGGGCCTGAAGTGCATCCACGGGACAGTGGTAACAATTGATCCCGATGTTATGGCCGTTCATAGCAATGAAAAAGTTTAATGGGAAAAGTTTGATGGTGCACCGCCACCAACAATTTATGCCCCGCCCATTAATCACCCCGGCACGACTCCGACTACGAATTCCGAAACCCATCCATTATGGTTTGTCTTACTAAAATATATATATATAAAATGAGAGAATATAAAATAATGACTTTTTTTATTTAGTTTAAACCTACGTATACAAACTTGAACTAAAAATTAAAAAAGTAATATTTTAATTACTTCGAACCGAGAAGCATTACAGGACAATTTTATTTGCAACATAATAAGGATCTACTTGCACAAGAATAAAGTTCACAAAAAAAAGTTCGTTGGACGCCTTATCCAAGTGAAAGGTTCAAACATCTTTCCCTGCACTTAGACATGAAAAAGATTTTGACCTCATCAGGAAATAGGAAACCTGGAGTTAAAATTATTGGAACCACGAAATCCTTAAAAATGAGAATTCTTTCTTACTTTGTTTAATGTTTTAAATAACATTTTATTGAGCAATATAGGTTGGAAAAAAATTATTTGCATTTAATTATTTAAATTTATTAATTTTATATATAGATCTTGATTATATACCTATGATTTTATACTTACTTGCAACTCAGCTAAGTGCCCAACAAATATTTTGAAATTCACTGACATGTCTTGATGAAGGCAGAATGAATGAACTTTGATCAGATATTCACTATATGAGTGCCTTGTATCAAATCGTGAATCATTTTAATGCTTGCTATACCAAATAAATACATTAAAATATAATAAAAAAATCATGTTTAGCTCTCAAAGTATTTACGGCTGCTTTGATCTTTGTCAAGCTCGAATTTAATGCTATACGGTTGTAGAAAAAAAATTATATTTGTAGGAATAAGTGTATTGTATGAAAAGGAATTTTTAATTAAGATGTTTAACTAAACCTGCATAACAAAATTAATTCATTCCTCTTTTTTGAATTATTTTATAAACAAAAGAGGATTAAATTAACTTTTTAGACTATTGGACCAATTTCTACAATTATCTGCAAAAATATACATAATATTTTCAGAATTTCCATGTTGGATGTGTTTCTACATCTATATGGGTGGTTCTCAAATTCAGGGCAGCTTTCAGGAGTAGAATTCCAAAAAATTTCCTGACTGTTGATTATGATGCTAAAAACGTGTTTTACTGAAATCAAGACTGACTTTTACGTTAAAAATCAGTAATTACCAATAGAAAACGAAATTTTCCTGGACTTTTAACAATCCCACCGTAATTTAAAGTATTCTACCATGTTAATGATATTTCTAGATTCAAAGTCAATTATCACTAATCTTCTAACCAATATATTATGATAACGAATGCAAACTCTATGCGACGAGGCAATATCACTATGTTTAGTAGGAATAGAAGAATTCACAATGACCGATTCTCAAGCGCCACACAACTGTTTTCTCCTTTCTCGATATCCTGCTACTTGTTTACCAATTGATGTTCTCAGTAATATCATCTTAAAAATTGTTGAATTTCATTTAAAAAAAAGCATTGTTAACGTTTCTAAATTGTGCTTGATAGGCGATCGCGTTGAGACGAGAGTGTCAGCGCCCCTGGTTCATAAAGTCATGGGTTTGAATCCCATCTAGGCGGATTGGAAGTTATTTCGTAGCAGAGTTAGGCAAAATTTATTCATGGCTCAAAATAATAAAAATTTCGGACAACTGTGGTCCACGCTCAACAATTCATTTCTTGCTCTTCCGTTCCTTCCAATATCTCTTCCTTACCTCTGCCTGATGTTTTCTTCTTTCATCTGACACCGTCTATTAATTTGTGTTTTAACCATTTCCGGAAATTTGACTACTGTCCGAAATTGGTCTCTATCCCACATTGAATTCTATAGTTCATTTGTCACCCTCATATCCTCCTTTACCATTCGTATCCAGGTATTCTTTTTCTGTTTTTGGAGGCTGTGCCGTAAAATTAATCATTACTATTTGACAACTAATTTCCTGAAATCAATTGTTTAAATTAATAATGATTAAATCTTTCAGTCGAATTATCATAAGTTCGCTAAAAACTGGCTGAATGATTTAATCATTATTAAATTATGTGGTTGTTTCCAGGATATTAGTAGTCCAATAGTAACGATTAAATTTTGATTATTTTTTAGTTATAATTAAATTTTGCCCATCTCTTTTTCGCTGCGCACTCGTGGAATAAATCTTGGCCTTCCCGCTCTGGCTAGGATAGGTTGGCAACCTAACTTATAATCCCTGCCTCAATAAACAACAACTTTACTATTTAAGGTAGGTCTGTATATAAATTGAAAAATTAAAAACAAATAAAAGATATTGAAGAAGAATTGCATTCAGCAACCTAACGACGGAAGCTTTGTTTTTTCATTTTAACACACTTTACAAGTTGTAATAACAATTGAAGTATATAAACTGTGAACTATTTTTCAGTTACATCAAGATATTATTTAATGAATAATAAGGTAAAAATTACAGATGTATTTTAATTATTTATCACACATGTGATACTAGTAGAAATATTAGATTACCGTTCAGGAATAGTTAATAGTTTGCTTAGCATAGTGCTATTTTGTAGAAAACATTTTTATAAGATGTCAATTAATTTATCGATGAACGTTCAAGCCAAAAACGAAGTAAAGAGGAAGCTGAGGAGAGATGTCATTACCACGCTCCAGGACCCTCCCTTAGACTTGCAGAGGAAGCTTATATCGGTGTCGCAGAGGTTCACGAAGAACGGGACGCTAGCACCAAAGAAGGAGAAGGCCTACATCAGAGTCTTGAGGAAGAGGCTTTCCAGAAAAATCGGTGAGAAGAAAAAGCTTCTACGGAATCATGCCTAACATTGACGAGAGCCCGCTAACGTCTGTCTGTTGTAAATTATAGTGTGTGAAAATTCAATATTTTTGTTATCCTTTATTTAAAATAATGTTAATATTTATAAAAAAAATATATAAAAGAAGATACTTATACAAGTAACCCCCAATGGCCAGGCGAGTTGAGGCAAGGATCACAGCGCGGTCGCTACAGAAGGTAATGAGTTCCAATCGCACTTGGGTGGGGTACTCCGTAGTGGATCCATGGAATGAACCTTGATCTTCCACCAATGGCTAGAATAGGTAACCATGTAACCCCAATGCTTATAGTCGGGTTATTATATTGATTACTATGATTTCAGTGTAATTTTTAGTCCAGCCTTCTTATTTAAAGCTATTCCTCTACTCATAAGATTACTGACATATTCATTTTTATGTCATATTACTAATCTGTAATGATTTAAAAAATGTTTGTATTTCAAAATAAGTAAAAGATTTCCGTTCGAACTGATTGCAAAAATGAGAAGTCTCATATATTTCAATTTTATGGTTAGTAAATAATTTGTGTTATGTCTAGTTTAGATGGTTTTACCATTACATCTTACTTCCCCTGCAACTTTGAATGTGTTCCACTCAATAAAATCCAAATGGCTCTTTAAAAGTTAAATTTACAATGATTGATTTTTCTAATACCTTCGATTTTATAAAATCTTACATACTTTTATCCGAACATAAACTGTATCCTTTTACAACGGAGCTCTTTTTCGGATTCATTATGTCCAGCAATTGCCAGAAATAGAAAATGCAATAAAAACTCTAACAATAGTAAAATTATTCTGCACTTTTATTATTTATTTGCAAAAGAAACCCCTAAACCCTTTATCACCGCTCATACCGTCTTCATGTTAAATGCTGCAAAATATATCGTTCATTTATATTTATAAATAAATTGAATCTTCACTACTTAATGTTCAAAAAACAATGTAATAAGTTATTTAGATAATAAAAATAAATAAAGATAGAACCCCTAACCTAATTACAAAGCTATCTTGTTTGACTCTAGTTACTATCTGTAACCTAATACACTATAATCTATGCCCAAAATGAAAATATGTGGGAGCTACAAAGTGATAGTTGCTTTAGTGTTTTTCACAAATTTGGCGTAGTTATTTTGCTTTGGTAGTTATTAGATTTGGTGATTAGGCCATTCCATTAAATTCAATGTAGTGCCTTTTAGCGTAGAGGAGTGTCCATCCATGACTGCCATCGCTCTTTATCACTTGCAGGGTGTCTGGCTTGGCGAAGATTTCTTCCCTCCTTTCTGCAAAAACGGTTGACATATTCCAGGTACGACATCCTTGGACGGCCTGGGGATCTTCTACCATCAGGAACATAGTCCATGGTCTTCGATGGGGATCTCGATGCTCCTTCATCCTGAAGACATGCCCAAACCACTTAAGCTGGCGAGACTCGAGAAACTCCTGCATTGGGGAGACCCCTAGTTCATTTCTAAATGCTTCATTGTAGATGCCGCATTCTTCCTTCTGAGAAATTTCATTTCTGCAGCAGTAATTCTAGTCTCTTGCTTGTCTGTTACTGTCTAACTTTCAGCACAGCAGCAGGCAGCACAGAGTATGGACTTGAGGATGTGAAGCTTCACATTTCTACTTACTTCTCGCTTACCAGTATATTTACAGTATAGTAAATCTGGTAGTGAACTGAATTTGCTTTACTTGAAATAAAAAACTCTGGAGTGTTGAGATAACAAATAAGTACTTTTTTTCTATTTTTTATTTTATCGGGCTTAACGTCCTTATGTACTCTAACTGGGGCAGAATGGACGGGATATCCTACAAGTTACCGAACTATTATAGCTATGGTGGTAAGGCCAGGATTCATTCCGTGGTGGGTTAGCCACGAAACAAATTTTAACGCGCCCAGCTGGGATTCGAACCAACGACATTCCCCGCCGCCCCAACTCGCTCGGCCATCAGGTCCCTCAAGTAATAAATATATAAGTCGATAACCCGTAGATAGACCTGTCCTTTCTGCCAGAATCGGAATTCCAGCCCCCCCCCCCATCTCCTCTGAAAAAGAAAACGCAAATATATATTTTTTTCTCTTATTTCTTATCATTTTTATTATAGCTGTTAAATCTACAATAAATTCTCTAGAGAACTCAATGTTGCATTGAAACGTATAATAAACTGTTTTATCTCATTTGTCTTAGAATCTCTTAAGTCCCCTTATATAACCCATTTCTATGCTGAATGAAATTCTCTATCATTCTCCTCATCACTATCATTCTCTCCTTAGACAATTCCTCAAGTCATTTCTTTGCGACACTATTTCTTGCATTATCCTCGTTACCCTCCTTATGTCCTTAAATTTCTTTACTTTTCAAATGTAAATTTATTACTATTTTCGTACCATAACAAGCCATCAAAATTAATTTTAAATAATTTAATGTAATAATAATACCAGACGAAAGTGCAATTATTCGCACCATCCGTTGATATGGAAGTATCCGAATTGACAGTTACTGATGAGTTTATTATTGGAGTTTAAAAAAAGATCTTTGTGAAATATTACAATTGAGCATTATTTCCTCAATGATATTTTTACAAATAGCAGTGATTTTTAACCTGGTTAAAATCCACTAATTAGATGTTTGAAGATTACGTAAAAGCATTGTTAGACACCTAATTTTTAATATATTATACAATATATATAACCAAAGAAGAGTTTAGTTTATAAGGTGTATTGCATAGCAATATAATCTCCCATCCTTATTTATTTAAAAAACATATAATGCTAACATGATTTCTTAAATGGGCGACGTTTCATGGCTATTGCCACATTTTCAAGCCCTAAAACATGCAAAAATATATATGGACGATAAATACGAATAAAGTAATGACAATGTTCATCTAAATACACATTATATATAATAAATGAATTACCCTTCTGTGTCCATTTACATTTGGATCTGTCTGATGAACAAAAATTTTTTAACGACTAAAACGGTCTTGTCACTAGTATTGCATCTTGTCATTTTTCTACATATATTAAAAATTAAATGAATAAATAAATTAAAACAATATAAATATAAAAAATAAATAAATAAAAACTATGAAAAAATGTATAATGTTCTATTACGCTGCTATAATTTTGCAAAATTTATTATTCTTATTATGGCTATTGATTAATTATTATAATTACCTTCAATAACGACAAATCTCTTATAACATTAAATTACGGATCACATACTATCTATCCCTATCACTTACTGCAATGAGGTCTAAAGGTTAAGTTTAAATATTTAATTTGTTTATTTATAGTGCATAGTGGGCTACTACTTTTTGTGTGTCCGTTTTGAAATTTACAGCTATGTCCAAATTTTTTGTTGTAAAAATGGATTCTAAAATTTTTTTTTATAATTGTTTTTTTCATAAAATAAAATGTTGGTTTTAAAAAAAATAAATTTGTGATTGTTTATTGCATATTGTGCCAATGCTGTCTTATTAATATTTTTTATGTTGTTGGTATCAGAATTGTGCTGTTTGATTCTATTTTCAAGTTTTTGTTTGGTTTCTCCTATTTATATATTATTGCATGTTATACATTCAATTTTATAGATTAAATTATTTTTTTGCATAGGGTCTACTATCTTGTTTTTTCTGTTTATGATGTTAATGACTATTTTTTTGTTAATTGGGGTTGTTTTTTTATTAAAATCGAATTTTTTGAGTTTGTTAATTATCTTATTGGTGAGTCCTGGTATATATGTTATTCTATGGAACATATTCGGATTATTTATATTATTTCTCATTTTTGGGGTATTGTTTGTATTATCTATTGAATCTATATTATTCTTTAAATGCTCTATTGTATTTTTGTTATTATTATTGATACAAAGTTATCAGTTATTTTCTTTTGAGAATTTCTATCTTTTATTTGTTTGTTATCTTTTATTTTGTTACCGGATACTAATTTTTAATTTTAATGTATGAGTTGGTAACCCAGATGGACAGAGACTCCTGCGGATAATGGGTTGAATTATCAGTGCTTACAACTAAAGCCCCATGAATCATACAATATCAAGGAAAGGTACATTTTGAATTGTTTATAATTTTTATTTGGCAGAAATAAGTATTTAAGCAAGATTTTCAGTTTAAAGCATAGGTATTTAAAATTAACGTCTTACTTTAAGACTTATTTACCACGAAGAAAAACCTCCACAATTTATTTTAGTCACTTAAATCGTTTTGCTAAAAATTCGAATTAACCACTTATTTATATGGAAATCAGATATACCAGCATATCTTTGTAATCTCTCATTTAATACGTCACACGCCACTTATCGTTCAATTTTTAAACTGTTATCCACATACGATCGCATTTTTAATAACAAATTAATTAAAAATCATTAGATTTTATTATTGTTAAACTTTCCACTAGTACAGAAACTAGAACCGTAGTACAGATTGGTTCAGTAGTTTTCGCGGTTAGTAATCCTAAACGAAAAATGGCTTGTCTTTGTATATAATAGTATAAGATATGTATATAATTTTTATATAGTCACATTCTTTCAAAATTCCGCAAAAAGCCTTCTCATCAAAATATCTATTATGAATGCTGACCGAGATGAAGCCTGAAGCAATGTAGCCTACAAACCTCCAAATAGCGGAGTTGGTATTTGCATTTTGATGGGTTGACGCCAATAATCTTGGCTCTGCTGAGAATGCTAATGTCGTGCGGGTCCCGCTCAGTCAATTGTCTTTTGATTACCGTTGGGCTGATTTCTGTTTGTCCTATCTTCATGATTTTTGATGCTGATATGAGTTGTCTATATGCGGGGAGGAGTGCCTGTTATCATCCAAGTTCCCACCTAAGGTAAATTTTATACTAGTGCAGAAGATCTAGATGTACGCGGTCTGCACATGAATTGCTCGACGAGTGAACTTCTTACTGAGTGAGTGATCAGTGATGGCATACAAAGAACTGGGATTTATTGTGACATATTGAGATCTCCCTTTGGACAACAGTTTTCTTTTTACTGAACAAGGGAACTCGTCGTATTAAATCAATGGACCAGTAAAGCATGACAGGATTTTGTAATGAGCTTAAACCGAAAACCATAGCGATTTAGCTCCCCCTCTATAATAATGGGCAGTTAAAACACCAACACATCGTTGTTGTTAGCTATTCGAAACATTACAAGATGGCTTGTAAGAGACGCAGTAGCTCAGTGGGTAAGGAACTTGACTACAATAATCCCGGGCCCGAGTTCGATTCCGACTGAAGGCAGAAACTTTAATTGGGGAAATACCCTGACGGTTGTGCGTGAATTCTGGCCAAATTGCTTCCTTTCACAACCGTTGGCCCAGTAACAATTCAAATCCCATGTCATTTTTTGTGTAAAAAAAAAACCTATTAACGTAGTTTCCTTAAAGATCTAATCACTTTTTAAAATTTAATTCTAAAAATCTATGAAGCGGTTGTATTCTTCATTGAATTAACACTCAAATATAAAACTTTTGGTGCAAGAATCATGTCGATATCATTTTTTAAACTCGAGATATAAAATAAATTAGTTCAATGCTATTTTTTTTTCCTCGGCTTCTAGAGCCCATTAGTCCTAACGGCTAAATACGTGTCTAATATTTTTTGACCAGGAACCTCCAACGAATTTGCCAACAGATATGAGAAGCTGCAAAACCTTGGATGTTGCTAACTACTGGGTAGTCTTCAAATCCTAAAAAACAGAGGAACAATTGAAAATTTAGAAATTTATTTCTTTAGTTTGTAATATTTATTGCAAAATCAATAAACAATTATTATTAAGAAAAATATTTACTTAATAGGTTAATAAATTACTTTCTGTAATGTAACATTGAATAAAATAAAAAAAAAAAAAATCAATTAACATGTTGATTATCATTAAAAATTATTATCCTAATGAGTTATCATGTTAGGAGTATGTACTACTGGGTCTGACCTCCCTCATGCCTGGCAAGTAAATTCAGAAGGAATGTTGATAAAATTTACTTCTTTAATTCCAGTGTCGATAGTCATGACAATTGCAACGGAATGGATTCTGAGAGATTTGTGGGTTGTTAATGCAATCCAGAGCGGTAGGGGCATTACAAGGAGCTAACCGTCTTATTTACATACTACACCGGCTCTGCTGTTTGCACCTGAATATATTTTCTACCTATACGCTTCTCGGTCTCTGGATTAGTCCGGTCTTCTGGAAAGGCTTATTCATGACATCCACTGGATCTTGTTATCGTTGAAGGGCTATCTCCCATTTATGAATACAATATCATGTTCTTAATACCTCAAAATTATAATTCTCTACAAGATCTTTGGTTCAGTGCTTGGAAATGAGGGGTGTAAAGTGCATGTAATATGCGTTTATTTTTTACCTCAGGGCTTCGTTAGAAGTAGTTGAAAGATAAACATATTGAAAGTCACCATACCTGAGGAGTGAGTTAACAGTGGGAGGCGGAGAGAAGGTCCCACATTTGGGGTTTTCCATCATATCATTATAATGAAAAAATCTAGAAAAATATTTTTCAAAAAAAACTTAAAGCAAATTTAATTCCCTGTAAAATGGTTTATAGACATATTTGTCGAACTTTCAACGGTTACCGAGATACACGTTATTAAACTCAATAATTTTCAAGAAAAAAAAATAATAATAACGTTAACCCTAATTTTTGTTTAACATTTACTTCAAGTGCCAGAAACGTATATATGTAATTTAAGTAAAGTTTAATTAAAAGTAAACTTTGATTTTTTTTTTTTTTTTTTTTTTTTTTTTTTTTTTTTTTTTTTTTTTTTTTTTTTTTTTTTTAGAAACGATCTGGGAAGGAACTTCTTATTTTTTTTTTTAATTATTTCTTTTTTTATTAATCTATTTTTGTTACGCGATTACTCCTTCAATTCTGAATCGTTTTTGATGATTCTTCTTTTGATCTGCAGGGCATACTTCGGAGGTGGTCCCTTACCAATTGAAATGAACTAAGAGTTTTCTAAGAAAAAGATAAAAAAAAAAAAAAAAAAAAAAAACAGTTAATAAAAAATCGCTGTTATTTAACCCTCCACTCTAAACATATTTCTCCTTGGTAACTAAATCTAAATTATTAACAAAAATAATTTACATATACATACCACTCTCGATGTGCCGTACTTCGATAAGCTGAGTTCTTAAATAAGAAAAACAAAATCTACGGTCGAAAGTACATTTCACCTGAATGAGTCGATTTCAGGCAAGAAACGTGAAACATTGTATAAATAAGTCGAATTGAAAACAGGGTTGTATAGTTATCGAAAATTTTGTTTATTGTTATTTAATTCTCTTTGTTTAGAAGTAATTTTTTCATTACACAAGTTTTTTGTTTCATTTTAAAGTCGGTTTTTTTTTTGTTTTGTTTTTTCTAAAAAATATTTTTTTTATTCACACCTGTTGTGTGAACCTAAGCGATGTGTGTGGTTTATCATATTTCGTGTAAAAATCATTACAAGGCTATATGTATAGTGTAATTGGTAGAATGTATTAGCATATATCTACTTAAAAGATTTATTTTTATGCTATTTCCTTATTTTATTATTATTATTATTTTTTTTTTTTTTTAAAGTAAGACGTATGAACAACTTAATATGGTTCTTCTGTTTTAAATTAGATACGAAGTAAACCTGAAGCTTCTGTAGATCACTTAATTACTTATCGCGATTATATTAAATTTAAAAAAAATAAAAAAAAGTGGAATTGATAGTTACTAGGAATAATCAAAATTTCTCTTGGTAAACGTAAATGGCGCTTACGGTGTTTTTGTAGATATAACAATAAAATAATATTATTTTCATATTTATTTACTATGATTTGATAGCGTTAAAAAATGCATTATCTCTGTTGAATCTTTGATGATAAGGAGGGTTACTGAAGCAATCTGGTAACTCCATTGTGGTGTGAAAATAGTTCCTCTATTCCCTATAGAGCTCTTTTTCTCCAATTGGATCTCCGAGCCCAGCCGGTTTATGAAAGATAAAGGACCAGAATGCCGATTGTTAATGCAAGAAAAATTGGGAAGATAGCTTCCTTTACCACAGCTCTATTTCTAGTTCTAATAAGACCGTTTTGTGAAATCGTTTATTAATATTATAAACAAGAAAAAAAGTATTACATATTCTATAAGCGAATCGTATTCATATTCTTAAATGTAATTGATCAACGTTTTATAAATATTCCAAATATATTCTTAATTTATGTAAACAATTGTTCGTAATTGACCTCAAAGGAAAATGAATTGTCATTAAGATATAAAAATTCATGCTGAACATTTAGTATTCTATAGGGAAAGGAAACTGGATATCAGAAAAGAATTGAAGAACAACCTTGTCAGTTTACAGAAGTGCTTTGACGTTAATGCCAGCTGTAGAAATATCCGGAAATAGTACCTCAGAAGATTTCCCAACAATGCCGGTAATCGGAAAGTATTTGTCAACTCTTTTCTTTAAAATATCCGGCATAGTAAGGGGGGGGGGGGTAAAGAGTATCTTAATAACATCATTTTGTATAGAGAAAAAAAATTCAAATAAAAGTGAAAGAAGCAATTCATTTTAGATAAAAAACTTGGCCGACCCAATGCTTACTCCAGCTTCGTCTGACCGAAATAAAAGTTTTCTTCTACTAGATTAATTTAATATTTAAAATTACGTACCACACATTTAGGTCTGAAGACCGGTTTACACGCTCAAACCATTTCTGTAAACTGGGTGCAAATCAAGTGGATGATGTTCACACGTCAGTTCTGCTTGAACAGTTTTAAAGTGAAAACCTCTCTGTTTTGTTGAAAATAGAAAATTGTGACAAAGAACTATTGTTTCTTACAACGGACTACAATGGTATAATAACCTCCTGTCATCTTAAAATCGTTATATCCTGGAAGATAAAAAAATAACGTCCTTAAGGATGAAAACTAATCATTGAAGAAGGAAAGTAGCCAAGGATGTCCTTCGGCCGCCAAAAATCGTACAGACTCACTCAAAATATAGAATGGAACAGGTAATATAACGTAAAATGGGCATGCGCTAGGCTAGAGCATCGTTTACACGATCTTGCCAACACTCGAACAAGTCGAATTTCTGTATCTACAGATTTTATTCAAGCCAAAATTTTTGGCTTGTGCAAACTTCAAACCTGAGTTTACACGCTCCAAGTTAACTGAACAAACTAGCTTGTGCATGCCTGTAAACCGGAATTTAATTTTTGATCTATGAATCAGCTCGATATTCAGCTTTGCGATTAATTGAAAAATATATTTATTATTAATTATGAACCACAAAGGATACCATAGTATTTAATCTTGCAAAATAAACCTTCAATCCCGAAAGACTATAAAATAAATTAACCATGCCAAGAACAATATTTGTTTGAACAATGAATAGAGTTATTTTCCTTTAAAGGAGATCAAATTCGTTTTTGCATACGAACTCGAAGAAACGTATTTATAATAATAAAAACTAAAATATTTTTTAAAATATTTTTTAGATAAATAAAATGACTTTTCTTGATTATTAATATTCTACTAATCCTCGTTCCCATCCTTTATACCGTATATACAGCTGATATCCCAATTCATCCTAATACTATTCTCGCAACCTATGCTGAGTCATCTTGTATCAACAAGCGTGTTATCAGTCAATGATGATCCATTTGCTGCATCCCAGACACTCAGTCACATATCATTTCCCTTGAAGAATGGTATCATAACTGGAGAGTTAAGATAAATCCCAGCAAATAACCTTTACCCTACGTCGAAAACCTACCTCATCCTTTCCTCCTGTATCCTGGAGTACCATTAAATAATGTGGAACCGAAAAGATACCTAGGATTTTATCTGGCCAAGAGACTTACCAGGAACCCTCATACAAGCTTGAAAAGACAAGAAGCTGCACGTCGATTTCGACTACAACAACACCTACTTGACAAACGTTCAAATCTCCCGATTCATTACTAAAATCTAATCTATATGACGATTATCAGACCTATTTGGACATACGGAATAGAGTTATGGGGATACACCAAACCATCGAATTCTTCCCGCATCCAATCACTCCAATCCAAAATCCTTCGAAAAATCCTAGATGCTCCTTACTTCGTAACAAATGAACTTATCCACAATGACCTTAATATCCCATATGTTGCTGATTTGGCACGAACCAGATACCTCTCCTATCATAATAAACTCACAACTCATCCAAATCCACTTGTTGCACAACTTGCTCCCCATTCCATTCCTGGCAATCCTCCGAGGTGTCTGAAAAGAAGATGGCCTCGTGATCTTCTTTTGTAAATATTCATTAGAGTACTACCAATGGGTAGTTCCTCTTCAAGTTTTATTCATGTCATTATATCTTATATACACCGCATATTTACTAGATGTATTTTGTAATACAGTTGTAAATTTCTATTAATAAAAGAATAAAAAAAAAAAAAAAAAATATATATATATATATATATATATATATATATATATATATATATATATATATACTACAAGCACTATAAAGTACTCGTTTATAAATTATTTACAAGAAAAATCATAGAAATAATAAAATAGATAGATATTGTTGTTGTTTTATTTTCACGGAACAGTCTTATAGACCACGCGAATATAAATATTTTGACTTCTTTTCATACGTCCTACATCCTTTATTCTATCTTCCCACCTTTTCCTTATTCTTTTTTTTTCATCTCTGTTTCCCACAATGACCTTAATTTGTTTTAATTTTTTCCTATAGTCATCCCTATCGAAACTATCTTCTGTTATTTTCAGCCCCTCAGAAGGGGCTTCATTCATTCATTCCTTCCTTCATCTGTTTGATATACCCCCCAGCACTCTTTTATCCTCTGATTATATAGATTTTGGGTGCATCCTCACTATATACCCATTGAAACTTAATATTATTCTTATGTCCGTTTCCAAACCATTTATTTCTGTGAATATTTCCTTACTCCTTAGATTCTAGCTCCAGGAGATCCTAGCACTTATCTCTCGCCGCGCCACTAAGCCATGCCCCAATAAGGAATAAATATTAAACTCTAAAAGTCACTTCGTTTCCATTTTCTTTGATTTTGGCCATTTTATACATATACTGAAATAGAAAATTTAAAAAAATACTACGAAACAGGACGGTTAATCCGATGTCTGGTTGTTCCATAATATTAAGGTTTGATATAAAGGAATATATATACATATATATATATATATATATATATATATATATATATATATATATAT
This sequence comes from Euschistus heros, assembly GCA_003667255.2. Taxonomy (NCBI): domain Eukaryota; kingdom Metazoa; phylum Arthropoda; class Insecta; order Hemiptera; family Pentatomidae; genus Euschistus; species Euschistus heros. The sequence continues at coordinate 382,411 of RCWM02000007.1, read as the reverse complement.
ATATATATATATATATATATATATATATATATATATATATATATATATATATATGTATATATATATATATCCCTCTGAAATAAAAGGCATTATATTTTACCCGATTGAAGAATTAAATGAAAACGGTTCCGATAATACAGTCGAGTTTAATAATACTCCGAATAAGGTTAGGAAATAAATTTCAGGAGTTTTTGAAATATTTAATATTATTACCGGTGAAGGGCTGTTGATGCCTTAATCCATGGCCCAAGTTTTGCATGAATTTTGGCTGAGCCCTGGCATCGAGAAGAGGAGAGCCTTGCCAAGTCCTTCGTTCAACTTCGTTAAAACTTCCACTGCCCGGAGTAAAAAGTTTCCATTAAAATAAATAAAAAAAAAATTAAGAAAACTGACGTTGATCCTCGCAATTACTGAGTCATAATTAACAAGTTTCTTTAAGGAAAGCTTTTTATTTTTTTATTTTTTTTTTTTTTGTTTATAAAAGATTAGTAATACTCACCCTTGATTAGAAAATTCCCTTTAAAAACCCAAGTGGCTTAATAAGTAGTAGAGTCTGAAAACAACTTGAAACGTCACAAGAATAATTTAATTTTTTTTTTTTTAATAGAGATTAGAAAAGCAATATTTGGTTCTATCATTTGTAAGTTCTAATAAAAAAAAAATTTATATATATATATTTTTTTTAAGTTTCACTCCTCTATCAAACCACAGTAACTAGAAGGAAATAAAACAGCTGGAGGAATTTCAGTTCTTACACCATTGCCAAAACACTTCCCGCAACATAGTTCACAATCATAGGAAAAAATAAAGAAAACCGCTTACTAACCTTAAAAAAAATAGTGATGAAAATTAAAACGTAAAAGACGTGAACGATGTAGATATTCAAAATCTATGAACAATCAGGGGAATCTACTTTTTTCCAATTCATTTTCTTTCTTTCACTTTCTTGTCGTCTCGGCAATACGGGGTTTCCTGGATAAAAGTGTGGTGGAAGAAATTAATTAATCAGACTTAATACCACCTTGGACCAGTCAGTAACGCACTTGTTTTCCAAGTTCGTTACATCTGAGCTAAGTCCCACCCAAATTAAATCAACATTAGATCACAGTAATTTTTAAACGAAATAAAAAGTTTTAAAATACATCAAATTTAAATTAAACCGTGTGTGTAGTATGTATAACCAACTTACACCCTTAGGAGCTACACTTAATAATTTAAGTTAATGGTATAACTTAAAAAAAAAAAAAAATTAAATTTCTAATTTTAGGTTTATTTTTATGTGCAACGTAATTAAAATAAAAAATAAATAATATATCTTTCTTGAATGAACCCCATTAACCAAGCAGGTAGTTATCAGTTAAATAATGTACTTCGTCATGATCGAAATTATAATTGGCAAAGTATTAATCCTTATTATTCCATATTCTTTATTTTAGCTCTACTCCTAACATTAACAATTACTATCCCGTTACATGTTTCGGGACTATCGTCCCATCTTCAGACTTAAATATATTTTTTTGGTGTTAACAACGAAGTCCTTTAGATAGTCCTATCTAAAAAATATATTTAAGCCTGAAGATGGGACCATAGTCCCGAAACATGCAACGGGATAGTAATTGTTAATGTGAGAGTAAAGCTAAAATAATGAATATGGAATAATTAACATTAATGCTCCTTTATTGAAAAAATTAATGACTCCTTATTCCGGTGAGCATCAGAAAGTTAAAAATATTCAAATCTGAATTTGGAAATGAGCGTTAAACAAGAAAAATATTTTCACAATCTGAGATTTTCCGTCTAATAAAGCATTATTTAAAAATTTAGTTCAATTCCTAGTGGCATTAAAACAGTATTCGAATCAGGTTAACCTTTCTAATATTTCAGATATTTAGGTAAACATAATTTTCGATACAATTAATTTAATTGCTTATACAGTATAATTCATTTGGTGAAGGATTTATAAGCAGAAGTGTTAGGTAGCAAAATCTCAATATTTTAAAATCACTAGGAATACAGAAATGAAGAAGATGAAGGGGCTATGTAACATTTTCCTGCTGATGCAAAAAAAAAAAAAAAAAAAAAAAAAAAAAAAGTTAACGTGAATTACTCAAAGTTGTCTTTTGTTACATAACCCCTCTATCTACTAAACCCTTCAAGTAACACCCAACGTTCCTGTCCTACAGTATGCTTTAATGATATTCCAAAAATCTCTGTACAAACGTCTTACTTGAAATTCACATACAAGACTAAAACAACAAGACTTGTCATTACAAATACTTCAACGTTTACTAAACAAACGTTCAAAGCTCCCAATTAATTACAAAAGACTTATTTACATGAGTGTGATTACACCTATTTGGAGTAAGGGGTTGAGCTTTTGGGATCACTAAACTTATCTTAGCTCGTATCCAATCCTTACAATCCAAAATCCTCTTTAAAAATCCTAAATGCTCCATGCTTTGTCACCAATAAATATATCCATAAAGATGTTCCATATGTTGCTGAGTAAGCCCAAACCAGATACCTATCATTTCATAGGAAGCTCCATAACCGCTCAAATCCACTAGTTTCTTAACTTACTTCCCACTCCATTCCCGGTAATCCTTTGAAGCGTCTGAAAAGATGGCCTAGAGATCTTCTGGTGTAGAATTTTTATCGAAGTGCTACTGATGAGTAGTTCTATTCATGTTATGACATGTTACTGTAATGGTTATTAACACATTCACTTGATGTATATATTTGTACAGATGTAAATTTCAATAATTTGATATAAAATAAAAAAATTAGTTGTCAACTTCAATAAATTGGTGGAAAAAAAAAAGTATTAAGTTGGACTTTGGGCTTAAAGTATCTTTAATGATAATCAGTTTTGGTCCCTAGTTGAAATTTGTTTTAGATAATACATCCTTATTCAGTCCTCCCTTCCTCACTGCCCCCTCCCTGCTTCTATATTATCCAACACCTGTAAACCAATGGAGGTCTCCTTGGCTTAATGCCAGCATGTCTTTCCAACTATTTTTACCGATAAAGAACAAAAGGGATGTAAAAAAGCAAAGAAGAAAAAAAAAAAAAAAAAAAAAAAAAAAGGAAACCCAGCTTTGCCCTGTAAGTTAATAGGTTCCGATAAAAATCCAGCGGCTTTGTGCTTGACCTGCCTTTGATCCAACTCTTTGACCGGAGCCTCAAAGGGCAAAGTTGACCCCTCATGCATCCAGGGACCACTGGGCCTACAGGATCCTGGTTCTTTTGTCCCAGTTCTCCCAAATAAGGTTCGTTCAAATCATCAATTAGTCAAATGGGACCGAAAGCTGCGTCAACAGTTTTTGATACAGATCAGGAGAATCAATAAACCGTCATAGGTAGTTTTGAATTTAGCCATCTCTAACTATCTGAAAACGTTCTCGATTCCGAATTAATTTTAAAAAAATAACCAAAACTTCTATTTTATAACTGTATATATTTCTCAGCAAGCGATCATTAGCAGCAAAAGTTGCAGATGAAATTTCTGATCCCTTCTTTCTCAAGTGCGGGGTACCACGAGGTGAATTATAATCTCCCCTCTTTTGTTTTCCATTTATATAGCGAAAATAGTTGGAACCCAATGCCTAAGCCTGTGAAAGGTTTTGCTGACGACACTGCGATCGGAAGTAGCAGCTTGAACTCAATCAGGAAAAGAGTGCCAGAACTCCCTGAGGAGCTCACACAATTAGGTTCAGCCAGCTATTAACTGCCACAAACTTATCTCCTTCGTTATAAATTAATTCTATTAAAAGTGTGTTCCGCCCAACTCTGCTGTATAGGACAACCTTATTTTCATACATAGGAAAATCAATAAATAACCAACTACAATCATGGAATTATTAAAAAAATCATTAAAGGTACTAAAATTCAAAGAGTAAAAAAATTTAAAATATGTGAGGTATAAAATCTAAAAAATCAAGGAATTGTTTAAGCCATATGTTTGTTGTGCTATAAGAAGAAATATTCGAATATAAAATCCGAAGAGAAAATGAAAAAAAAAGAAAAATAAAAATAAATAAATATTAAAATATATATATGGTAAATATAAAAGTGAATTAAAATTAAATGAAATGTAATAAAGTCTATAAACATTTTAAAATATAATATAATTAAAATAAGAAAATGATCTAGATTTAAAGATGTAGGTAAATTATACAACGATAAAGAAAATAAGTAAGTTACAATGATATATAAAAAACAATGTATGTAAAGTGAAAAAAAAAATGTAAGAAAGGAGCCAGTAAACAGATAAAATAATTGCAAAATTAAAAATAATGAAATAAAACAATGGAAATGAAATGTGGTAAATTGTTAAAGAAAAAGCAATGAATAAGTAAAACATTGTTATAAATCAAAGAGGAAGAACAAAAACATACAAGATGGAAAATTAAATTTGACTAACAACGATACATCATAATAGCAGCACCATGTCATGAATGGTTAAAGTATATTGGGAACATAAAAAATGAAGCATATATGTAACCGAGAAAATGAAAAAATCATTTAGGAGGGATTTTTCACCAGTCAGTATGTTACTGTTTAAACAAATATTCTACAATAAATTTTTGATGAAGAAGTCATCGTTAAATTTTCGATCCGAGTAACACCAACACAGCTAGAGCGCGTTAAAAAAGGCTCAACGCTTTAAAAAACGTAGGCAAGATTTGACTCTTTTCATTTTAACCAATACAGCTCCTAAACGGTAAGCGAAAAATGTTATACAACAAAAAATGTTTTTCATTAAATTTCTGATCCTGTCCATGAACTTTCTATCTGAGCAACACCAACAGAGTTAAATCGTGTCCTAAAAAAAAAAAAATAAATAAATAAATAAATTAAAAAATAAAAAATAGACCTCCAGCCAAAAAAAAGTAAATCCTTGTCAAAAATCATTTAGGAGAAATTTTTCACCTGTGAGTCTGTTACGGCTTAAAAAGTCAAACGTACATTTTTTGCCACCGTTGACTGATTAAAAAAAAAAATTGGAATTTTTAATTATTATATGTACCGATAAATAATAATTGTACCTGTAAAAAATGTTAATTTCGTTGTATTGACTGACAGTGGTATATTGGCCAATAACCATTTGAGATTGTTATTTCCTTGGTGGAGTAGAAGAGCGTGGATGTAAATGATCCGGAATAAGTGGGCGATTAGGCTCAGTTGAAGGAATGGTTAAGCAAGACTCAATTACGCTAAAAGCAGGATTTCCATTAAGACAAGCAGAGGGCAAGGTTTGGTAGCTGCGTTAGGGTAAGGAGAAGCTGGGAGCATTAATGTTGGAAGAAGGAGGGTGGTGAGTTGGATTAGATAAATAACCAACAACTCCTCTTGAAACTCGGCGGAAATCAATTACTCCGATTTTATTAACAGCGAATCAAGATCTGGGAAACCGATACTGACAACGCCTTCGATACCAAAAAATTAGTTATCTATAATATAAAAGGAAATAATATCTCCTTATAAAAACTTTATTAGATTGGAGATCATTATGCTTTATTAATAGATAAACTTATGTGATTTATTTTTTTATTTAGTTTTGAATAGTTTTTTAGTTGGAGGGTCAATACTTTTTTGGTCTAATGTTTTTTTTTTTACACTCAAAAAATGCTCAAGTGTGCTGTTGGTGCTGCTAGGATCAAAAATTAGACGACAGTCTCCTGATCAAAAACTTAATGGATTTTTTTTTTTTGTCGCTAGGACCTGCCGTTCAAGAGCTATATTAGTTTGAATGAAAAAATTCAATTGAGGTACGTATGATAGTATAGAAGGATCGATACAATTAGGATGAATTAATTGGCACTTCTATTGGAATTATTTTATTAGAAAACTAGTTTCTAATGCTAAACGTTCATCTTCAATTCTAAAACATGCAAAATTTTCAACACATCAGCACTATGCTATATATTTCCACGATGGATATATTTCAGATAGCTGTTAGATCTCATCATGAGTACCAAGATTTGATTTGTTGTGTTACATTTTTGAAAAATATGAGGTGGTAGGACAAGCTTGGTCTTGGGTTTTCCTGGGATGTTTGTGTACATTGCATATATAGTGTGATTGTGCTTTTCAATTTATTTAATATATTTTTCTTTTTTTTTTCTCTCTCTCTCTGCTCCTTTATTTATTTTATGATTTTTATTTTATTTTTATTTAGTGGAATTGTACATAGTGTATGAATGGATTCTTTGTCATCCATATTATTCGTTGCCCTTTAAAAAGAGGCAGCTTGTAATATTTGTTCAATAAAACAATTAAAAAAAAAGAAAGTATATATAATCGATGTAACATAGTGCTAATATGTTACAAATTTTATATTTTTTTAGAAATGGAGATGTATGTTTAGCACTGGAAACTAGTATTATAATAAAATAATTCCAATAGAAGTGGCAATTAATTTATCAATCCTCATTGAAAAAAAGTCACGTTTGACCTACATTATTTAAGTGTTGGAACTTTTTTGACACGTTCTAGATATATTGGTGTGGCTCGAATCGAAAATTTGTCTACAGTTTTCTAATCAAAAATTTAGTGGAATATATTTTTTGTTTTATAACATTTGTCACTAGGACCTACCGTTTAGTAGCTATATTGCTTTGAATGAAAAAAGTCCGCTATTTTCATCCGACTTTGTTTAACTCGAATAATAATTAATTTATAACTTAATTTAATTATTAATATAAGTATCTTGACCTTTTTAATCCTAAAATGTAAATTGGGAAAATCAGTAGATTATAGATAGACTATATCTATGATCTATTGTTTTTCCTAGTCTGGGAGAAATTTGGTTTTTCGGTAACCTAACACTCATTTTAAGGGTCATTCTCACAGAAAGGGGCATTTTTGGGTTCACGATTTCAGAAATTTAGAAGTATTCCGATCAAGGTAAAAAAAAAAAAAAAAAAAAAAAATTAGGATGCCCTCCTAACAGCTTTAATTAAAATTCAATGCCCTTCCAAACAACACCGTTTTAATTTATCAAGAAAAAAAAAATAAATAAGAAGGCACATGACTGGCTCTCCCGTTTCATGACGCTACTATGTCATGCTTTCTTCTTCACGATCATCTTGGCTGTCTTCTGTAAAATAATTACTTTAATCTTTCTGCAGGTGATAGGCTAAAAAAAAAACAGTAATCGAGTTTTCACAAAATGTTTTTAATATCTAAATCATACAAAAAATATATAGGTACATCATTTATATGATGAAAAACAAAGAAAAATAATTAATTATTAGTCTTTTATTTTGACCAGAATTGTTTAAAATTGACTTAAAATATTGACTAAATATTCTAAAAATAAAAAAGGGTATCAGAACAATTGTGAAAGAAAATCAAAGCGTGTCACCTACAGATTACCGCTTTAAGTTTGCATGAATTTATTTATATTTAATGAGCGGACTTATTGTGATTCCGGCACACAGTAATTTATATGTATTTATTATAAAGTTTAAATGTACTAATACAACTTCAAATGCAGTTTTTTATTTAGTAAATATGATAAAAACGTTTGGATACCGTCATGATCCTGTCCTCAATTTTACAGATGAAGATGCCTGTCCATGATGGACAGGTCCTTGACGAAACATAGGTATTTCTAAAATATTTTGTTTTGTTGCAACGTTTTTTCTAAAATATTTATAGAAATAGAAACTGTTCCACACCGTGAACAAGTACTGAGCAATAAGAAAAAACAGGTTTGAATACTTAAGTTTTTATTGAAGCCAGGAACTTGACGGTGGTTGTTTGGACACTCATGACTTTGCCGATGTTGTTCTTCTCTGAGTGTTCCCACTGTACTCCAAGGACTAGTTAATGGGCGATGCAACAAGATAATAATGGCGGGAATGCAAAGCTGGCTAACACAGGCGTTTACGGGGAAATTTGAGAAACATGATCGGGCAGGGCCTTGACGTCGATGGCATGGACACTCTTATTTTCATTATGATATTGAAATCTATTGGCTCTAGCCCATTTTGGACAATCACTTCTCGATCTCTAGCAATATTATGAACTAGGATTGAATAATCACTCCTGTATTTGAAGAGATAGACCCCCTACAGAAGCTTGAAGTTAGGAATATCGTGCCCGGACAGGACAGGGCCATGACAATTGGTCAAATTTTACAATTTTTCTACACAAAAAAAATATTTGATCGTGAAAAAAAAAAAATCACTTTTAGATAAAGTGATAAACTACTATTTAAAAAAATTTTCAAATCCAGAATCATAAATGGGGAGCCACATATGTACTGGACACCACTTCTGCCCCACACACCCAGCATCTTTTTATTAAAAAAATAAAAACTCAATTTCTTCCAGATTGGGAAAAAACTGTAGATCATGGTTATATCTGTCTAAAATCTACTGCTTTTCCAAATTTTCGTTTCGGGGCATTGTTTCCAATAGCCGACCAAGTGATTTTATAATGATATTTAAAGGGGCTCATCTAGCTTCTACAATGTGGGTACCCTTAATCGGGGAAAAAACCTGGCGGTTGAGCGTGAATTCTGGCCAAATCACCTCCTTTCACAACCTTTGGCTCAGAAACACTACAGCCTTACCTAAGTACTGAACCCAAGACCCTTTATGGGTGGGTTGTAAGTGGTACAGGTTTTGTTTTTCTTTCTAATGTTTATTTCTAATAATCATTAAATGATAATTTAACTTAATTTTACATTGATCATATTAATTCTGAAATATAAATATGTAAAAGCAGTAGGTTATATACTTAAATAGTTTTTTCTGTCAGTGTATATTTAAAACGATAGGTATGTCCTTAAAAATAGAGAGAACCATTTATTTTATTTTATTTTTTTATTTATTTCATTTTATTTTTTAAAGGCATTGAAAACCTAGAAATAGCTTCAAATGAAAGCTAGAAAAAAATATATATATGCATATTGTCGATTTTCTATATAATATAATTTAATCATCAAATAAACGACCCCTACAACTAGTAGAAGAGAGTTGCTGGAGATGAACCCCAGGGGTGGGAACGCCTGACCTAGTTCGTTCCCCTATCACTAAACGGATTAGCTAAGCTGACCTGATGAAGTTCCAAAATGGCCACGAAATACAACTGTTCCCCTTCAATCTCTGCCGACCACCTTCGGATATAATGGTCTACGGGTAATCCTTTTACAGTATCTCCACGTTATTCTCCCCTCTCGTCTATTCTTGTCCTTTCATTGTTTCCTCTACCTCCTTCCATGATATCTCTTTCAACTGAAACCCTTATATTTTGTCCTGCACTGGGAGTGATTCAAGTAAGAAATGATATTGTACAACCATTATATAAGTGTACTTATTTTAATTTGATTTAATAAATCTTACAAAAGACACAGTGAAACTAGTGATTGTTTGTATTGGTTTATTGGTTATTCGTTTGCGCAAACGTAGATGTTTCATATCAAAACTCAATTCACGATGTAAACAACTTTTCCACTAAACAATAAAAATTGAGTTTCTTAAAACCACGGTTTAAAATCGATGATTATTTTTCCACCAAATCGTATAATTTTCTTTTTTTAATTACAAAATCATGCTTGATTTGTACAATAAAACGTAAATAATTGTTTGATGTTTATTGATTGTATTAAAAATAATGATCGCTCACATAGTGATACCGTATTACATAAATAATAATAATTAATTTTTGATAAAAGAATATTGATCAGAAAATACAAATCCCCTGTTACAAGCAAATAAATTTATTAATATGTAACTATAAACTAGAATGGCCTTTTTTTAGTATCCGGTATCTGGCCGGATATTTACTATTATTCGGCGAGATACCGGATACTTAATGATGTAAATGAAATTAATAAAACACCTTTAAGATTTAAATAGTTGTATTAATATGGAGTAGTATTGTATTGTAGTACAAATTTTAGTAATTTATAGAGCTTTATATAAAAAATCAGTAGTCATATTTAATTAACGACAAATTGAATTATTCACTACAATTTGTCGTTAATTAAATATGACTACTGATTTTTTATATAAAGCTCTATAAATTACTAAAATTTGTACTACAATACAATACTACTCCATATTAATACAAGTTTTTCAGCGTGTGTTGAAAGTAAATGGTTGCGTTTTGCTTCTTACACAAGTCCTACTACAGAGAATAGCCTTTCACTGTAGACACTGCTGCAAGGAGATGAGAGATATACCTTTACGATATTTGATAGAATTGGATATTGCTTGGCGTTGGTTGACTACCACTTCTTTTCGGTCCAGAAGAACAGTTTTCAAAAAATAGTCTCATTTGTCAAATGAGCAAATCAAAATCTCATTTGCTGCAGAGCTTTTCCCAATGTCAAGAGATTGGTTTGATCCTTTTACTTCGTCGAAGCAGTCCCAGAAACTGTTGTGAATTTTTCACTGTCACTACTACTTTGATTATTAGTCTTTTTGGCAGGTGGAGAATAACCATTATCAATATCAATATCGTTGGCTCGTAATAAAATTGTTTGTCTTTCTCTTTTGGCTTGAGCTAATTCCAAGAAAATGGTCTTAAATCTCGAGTCTAGAAAAATTGCAACCAAGTATTTGTCATTGTCTTCAAAGTCAAAACGTTGCTCAAGCTGAGTTTTTGGTGACGACCTCATTTTTAATAAGTTCGGTGTTCCTACTGCAGTCCTTCCTTTCCCAGGTATTTAATCAGTGTTACTACATGTAGTATTACTTCAGATATACATGAAAATCCAGAGCTAGAAATTTTAGTGATCTCTTCGAATGGTTTGAGGAGTCTGATACATTGCTTCATTAATTCCCTGGTGAGCTGGTAACAAGTTATTTAAGGTATCCTGGTCGGCAACATACAAGGATACAGCTCGTTTCTCTTCTAAAAGTCGTTCCATGATATAATAAGTGTAATTCCACCTAGTACTGACGTCTTGCACAAGTTGATGATCTTGCAAGTTAATTTCTTTAATTTTTTCTTGTGCAATAACAAAGTGATTAAAATGGGTTACAATCCGCCTCGCAGCAGCCACTGTCTCCATAACTTCTGGTTGAATCATTACAGACACTACTTAAGCTGGATATCCGGCAGCCGGTCTATAGAACACTATAATTGCTCAAGCTATAAACAAAACAAGATAATACTTTAAAGTAGACGCAAAACTTGGGTTATAGAAAATTTATTCTGAATACTCGATTATGGATAGATAGTACTGTTATTTAAATTGATATAGAACAAGAATTTTTTTTTCTAAATTTTTGGTATATATACATCTTTGAACAGATTGTATTTTTAAAAAAATGTACCTTAACCCCTTCATTTCAACAAACCCTTCAATCAATACTGAAAAAGGGTTTAATATATACGGCTATATATTTTTTCTGTAGTAATGCCTTTTGGAAAATATTATTTATGTAAATTTAATATAAAAATTCATGATCAGGTATAATTAATTTCACTCATATCAAAGAACTTAAAACTTACCCTTTAGATACCAAATGAACGATCTTTCAAAGTATATATCTGGGGAAATATATAGTAAAGATTAAAAAATTGTTTTAACTAAATTGTTCTCATGTTCAGTAACCGGTGTAGGTCCGTAGGATGTTTTCACTCTGTAGTGTAAAGAAGTTAAATCATATAGTAGACTGAGGAGTTAAGTGTGCGTGAACTGGTGTATACATTTGGGTCCTTTGAAAATGGGATCTGTAGGACTATATATCTGTTCATATTAAAACAAATCTAACTGTTGGAAAATGGTTTTTTTTCGGTGGTGTTGTAGGTCAGTTTGGTATTTTAAGTTTTAGATGGGTTTCTATCGTATTTTTCGCTTTCTTACATGTTTTCACATTGTTTTATGTATTCCGTAATTTGTCTTTCATATTGGGGAATAAATAGCTTGCTTAATTTTTCAAAGTTCGTAATATTCCGGCGAGTGTTTATTTTTCCGAGAATGTAGGTGTTTTTCGAAGTAATTTGGCCGCTGGGGTTCATTTAGTATTTTTCTGACGATCATCGATAAATTTAAAATGAACGGTTTATGTCGTGTAACCGGATGGGAATTCATGGTTCCATCTTGTTTTGTTTTGAAACAAATTTTAATATTCAATGGTTTGTGTAAAATAGCCAGTTTTAATTATGGCCAAGACGAAAATACCATAGTTCTTGTTATGATTCTACGATCTCTAGAGCAGTGTTCTGCAAGTCAGTCTTTCCTGTTAATGAGGAGCTCATGCCATTCTCTTATTACCGGGGAAGGGCTGGGTGAAACTTTCATGTCTTCTTCATATCCTGCTCATGCAAACAATGGGGATATTTATTGTTTTCCAATATAACACATTTTTCTTGGCTCGCAGTATCCACGTTTGGTTCATTGCTGGATTTTTTGTGATGAATTGGTTCTAAATCCTGATTGCTTTTCTCTCTTTCATTTTCTTCTGGTATGGATTCTTAATCCTCCATGATTGCTTCATATACTGAGAATGGGTATTTTCGTCTTGGGCCTTCTTGATTGTTGTACTAATTGCTTATCTAAACCGTAATCTCTAGATCATGTGGATTATACCTATGCATGTTATATTGTCGTTGAAAGCGCATCGTGCCACGTAGTTATTTTACCAGTGACGTGTGTGTCGTTTCGAATTCGAAATACGTGAAGTTTCCAAAATGCGCCACGTCATTATGGTCCTTGTGAGGTTGTGGCCGGTTGTCCAGAAAAATATCAAGGTAAAGTTTTGTTATCGTTTAAGTAAAAATTTAGTTCCTACAATGATGGTTGTTAAATGTTGCGTTGCCTATCGACGGCAAGTAAGTTCTTTTCTATTGTGAAGGTAATGAATTGTCTGCATTTTGTAGTACTGCGTAGGCGAATTGCTACAGTGTTCAATATCATTATCATCTTTCTGAGACAATACTGCTCGGCGATTGCTTGTATTGCTTCGCATCTGTGGTTGTTAAAAGGAATGTATTATTCGATTCCTATGGTTTTGGAGTCCTGTTTGATTTCCATAACCTGTTAGACTTTCTTTAATATTGGGACAGTGTTTTGTAATAAAAAGCTCTTTTATTTTAATATAAATTTGATTATTAGCATATACGGTAGTAAATAAAGAGTATCCATACAGACGTAAAAATGTGAAAGCTTAGGTCGACTTTTCAATGCATAGTGACCGAGGAAAAGTTACTAAGAGTATCTATTTTTTTCGGATCTGTTTTTAACCTTCGCTATCTGATACAAACGGTAGCCAAGCAATTTTAACGGTTCCTTTTTGAAACGACTCGGTTTTATCTAATTGTAATCGAAAATTGGTGTTAGCTTTGTGAATGCTTTCAAAATCTTTTAGATCTTTAAGATGTTGCGCTCGTCATTGTTCGAATAAGTATCCCTATCATCAACATACGAACCATTTGCTTTGGAAGGTTAGAAAGGGTCACCAAGTGTCATTAGGCACGTTGAAACGTTTATGGCGTCCTCTGTTGTCGTTAACTTACACACCGAAGGTCGGCAGTTCGATAGCCCGACAACACACTCACAAGTTGACCGTTATTCGGTAACCTCATGCTGTTTTGGGGATGGATTCTTCCCCATCTCTAATTTGTTGGGAATCCAGAAGCCATATCGATAGTTGAAAATATCTTTTGCTCCTCGCAAACGATTGTAAATAGATCTTCGATATTAGGAAGTGGAAACTTATCTTTTATTGGTCCGCTGTGGATTCAGATTTCCTGTGAATCGATAACGCATATCGGACTTTCTTTATACCCGAAGCGTCCATTTTTTTGTGGAACAAATCCATAAGATGAGAGTTGGTAAGGCGACTTACTACTGGGTCCTAATTACTAATGCGCGTATATTTCATAATTTTTCAACTTCCGCGTTGATTTGATGTGCTTGAATTGTTCCGGATATCTATAGTTACGTGTAGTGAAAGTTGGCGGATTATTAGTTATTTTGTTAATTAATTTTATGTTTTTCGTATGTTCCGGTAGGTGTTGTAATTGCTCTTGTTCGGTTTTTAATATTTCACACGCGTTTTCAGCACTTTATTATTTGAATTAACTTAATTTGTTATTTCTTGGGATTTATGTGTTCATGGGTCATTATAATATTTTTTTTTCATTTTTATCGTTCAATATAGAACACTTAATCTTCTAATTTATAATTTTTATATGAATCCATGTATTTTTATTTCTAATGTCTCTTCGAAATTTTTATTTTAGCTTTTAATTTCTTGTGCAAGGTTTTGATAACCAAGTAAAAAATCGTATCGCGTCCATCACCTTCTCAGTCACGTTGCGTTCCTGTCTCCCCCATAATGGGGAAAACTAAGAATTTGCACTTCTTGATTAATTCCGTTATAAATAATGAGCGGCAGGTTGAAGGTTGTAGGCACCAATTGTGGTTCCTTCTGGCAACTGGGGTCCCAGTTAGGTGTTTTTTCGTAAAGTATCTGTAGTTACATTAGCGTTTTTCCGGAATAGTTTTGGGGACAAATATAATTTTTTGTCGCTCCAGTGTCGGATTAACCATTTATTTTTTTTCCTTGTCCTGAGCTGGGGATATCATCTATACAATTGTTATTTCTCATCTGTTGATTGTTTTATATTTGATCCGGTGGCTTTTTCGCGTTCGGACTTAAATGTAAATAAGTGTAAGTCATATAATTTATTTGATCTCTTTCAGTTTTGTCCTTCCTTGAATTTGGTGTTGTTTCTGTTAATTTTATGGCTATCGACCAAACAAAATGAACAGTCTATAGAACACTATATTGCTCAAGCTATAAACAGAACAAGATAATACTTTAAAGTAGACGCCCAACTTGGGTTATAGAAAATTTTATTTACTGAATACTCGATTATGTCGACTAAGATTAATACTGTTATTTAAATTGTATATAGAACAGCAATTATTTTTTCTACATTTTTGGATAACCATATATACCCTAAAAATGGACTTAGAACAAGATAGTTCTGGGATGACGATATGGAATATAAAGTAAATAAAAGCAGATGTTGTGCAATATTTATATTTGAATTTAGCTTAGCTTTTTAGAGTTTCTCACCTTTAACTTTTAACTTTCTAAGTGGGGGAGGGGGGGAGAGGCGAGGCAAAAGGATATCTTCCAAAAATAGAAACCCCTTTGGAGTACTAATTAACTTGGAGAGAATCACCGATACTTTTTTTCCTTCCTCCGCTCCCCTACCCTCCTTCTTTTAAGGAACACAATATTCTAAAATCCAGACACGAGGAAGTTGGGAAGAGGCCCGACCAAAGTTGAGAGACGAAGGCACAGCCCGACGAGGTCCTTGCCCTACCCAGCCTAATTACCAATTAAAACAGTCTCAAGCAGTTCGCCGAATTGATCCTCGACAGCTCTACTTCTTACGGTCCTAAGTCTACAAAGTTCCAACTTGATGAGGGGGAATACAAATGAATCATGAACTAATAATAACATCCATAGTTCCGTCGAAATTTCCCGGGACAAATAAATAAAGTCTTTATCACTGCAACCCATGAATGGTCTTGGGTTCAATACTTTCGTAAGGATGTACTGTGACTAGGCCAGCTGTTGTTAAAGGAGGAGGTTAGGCCGAGATCATGCTAAACCGCCAGGCTTTTCCACCAATTAAGGATGCCCAATTTATTGAGGCTGAGTGTTCCCCAGGAGAGTTCCCTAATCTTGAAGTCACATTTGAAATAACAAAATATCAATTATCTGCTTTCACCTGAACTCGAACTCGGATCCCGGAGCTTAGTAATCCAGTGCTTTGTCCACTGAGCTATTGCGCCAGTCAAAATAAAGTCATTTCCAAGACTAAAAAACTTCCAATATTTTAATACCTACCCATAATGTATACCTTTAACAATTAACATGTGTATATGGAGGTAAACTTAACTTCCTAAGGCTAGTACGTACTGAGATTCCTTGTTCGGAATCTTTATTGCAGACGCTCGGATTCATGTCGCAGACTACATTGTCTATTGGTACGCTCTGGGATTCATTGTTCGGACTCTTTGCGTCTCGGATTCATTTTCTTTCATCCGGGACGCTCCGCGACAATGAATCTTGCATCTCGTGTGTTGCGGTTAAGTATTTTTTGAATCCCATCCGGAATGGGATTCTTTATACAATGTGGCGCAACATTGAGTCAGTTTTGGTGGAGAGGCCTCTAAATTTTTAATTTAAGAACTAAGAACTCAGCCGATTTTAATGAAATTTGATAACTATGTTTCTTCCATACTAACTAAGCATTTATTAAAGGCGCTAGCAATAATGTTAATTTTTGCATTGGGGAGGGGCATCTAAATTTTTAGTTTAAGAACTACTCAGTCAATTTTAAAGATATTTGATAATTATGTTTTTTTCATAATAACTAACCTTGTATTTTAAATATGATTCAAACTGAACAGAGTTGAATTTTGAACAAGATGCACTAGTATAAGTTGACCATAGCTAGATAAAGTGTACTCTTTTTATCTTGAACTAGTAAAAGTTAACTTTTGCTAGGAAATGGTCTACCAGCTAATTAAAAACAAATAAGAAATACGAATTCTTTATTTTAAATATAAATAGAAATTTTTACATTTTTTATACTTCTATTGAGTATTACAATCTGCCACAAATGTGGGCAAAAAGTAATATAGATGGCATATGATTACATTCACACATTATGTACAGTGTGAAAAAATATTTATAAAATAAAATAAATAAAAAGAGAACAGAAAATATCTTGCTATACATAAACAATATAAAGTACACAATATGCTTATAAATAAAATAAAATGGTAAAATTTAAATAAAAGTAAATAATAATAAAATAAATATATTGCTGTAATAATAAAAAAATTAAAATTAAAAAACACAATCGTACTTTATTTACAACATAGAAAATTAAAAAATAAAAACTGATTAAAATTCTATTCATAATTCTAATACCTAGACCTATTAAAGTTAAAATAATAATATTATCCAAATAATAAGAAACAACAGTAAACTAATTAATAAGTATAGCCTATCACCTGTTACCACAAGTACCAGATTTGTGGCATTTTGAGTTGCAAATCACACCTTTCTTCTTACACATACACCTTAGTGATGCGCATTTAGTTTTGCAAGAACATTTGAAATATCCTTGTCCACTTCCAAGTTATTGCGAAGTTGCTAAAGTCCTCACTGCGAATGTTTATCTAAATGGACTTCATTTTCCAAGCAAAAAGTTAACTTTTACTAGCTCAAGAAAACAAGAGTATACTTTACCTAGCTATGGTCAACTCAAAATAGGTCATCTTGTTCCAATTTCAACTCTGTTCAGTTTTAATCATATTTAAAATATAAGGTTAGTTATTATGAAAGAAATATAATTATCAAATTTCTTTAAAACAGACTGAGTAGTTCTAGGCTCCCCCTCCAAAATTGAAACATTATTGTCAGCGTCTTTAAAAAAGGTTAGTTAGTATGAAAGAAACATATTTATCAAATTTCATTAAAATCGGCGGAGTAGTTCTAAAAAAAAAAAATTAGAGGCCACCCCACCAAACCTGACTCAGTGTTGAGCCACATTGTACAAAGAATTCCATTCCGGGTGAGATTCAAAAAAATACTAAACCGCAACACACGATATGCAAGATTCATTGTCGCGGAGCCTCCCAGATGCAAGAAAATGAATTCGAGACGCAAAGAGTCCAAACAATGAATCCCAGTGCGTACTATTCTCTAAAAATTTTAAATTATGAAATATTCATAAGGCAAATATAGTTAATGTAATAACACCAATAATAATATAAGGCTTATTAAATAATAATATGTTATTTAAAATTTTCTACACAACTAGTAAAAACCTTTTACATGTTGATTCAAACTTATGAAATATTTTAATGAAATAATATATTAAAAGGTTATTTTAGAGGTTAAATTGAAATAAAGCACTTGTTCTACACTGGCTTGCATATTTAAACAGATGTTTTGGAGCGCAAAAGTGTTATAGGATTATGCAGTACAATATTTTGACTTTGTGATGAAGGTTTTTTAATGTGTATAATTACACGATAAATAATCTTCTAAGCTAAAAATGAACGATGTACGTTAAGCGTCAGTAAGGTAAACAAAAAGATCAATTTTTGCGAGACACATTTTTTGGCAAGCTTGCTGGAAAATAACTAGAACACTCTTGAGAAGTTTCAAGACAAATAATTTAAAATTAAAATGTTAGATAGGGATATATCCCTATTTAAGAAGAAGTTATATTAAAGGAGGCCTTGTGATGAGGGATGTAGTTGCTGAAGGAACGAGAATCCGTCTTGGTAAAGGACAATGATGAAAGATGAGAAACCAAGTACTGATGGTCATTGCTGTGTCGGCTTGGACCCTTAACACCTTAGACAATAACAAAAAAAATTAAGGTATAATATAAATTGTGTGCTGACCCATGAGTATAATCATTGTTTCATCCATAGGTTCTTAATTTTAAATTTATAATAGCTTAAAATAAAATTAATTCCCTGCTATTATTAATTAATTTCTACTAATTACAGTAGAATTTGTTACCACGTCAGACTTAAAAAGACAAGAGACTGGTCGTCGTTTCTGACTTCTCTAACATTTACTAGCTCTCAAAGCTCCCAATAAATTACAAAAAAACTTATAATTGATAATAATAAGATCCATTTGGACATACGGAGTTGAGCTTTGTGTCTCCACTGAACCTTCTAATTATTCCCGTATCCAATCCTTTCAATCTAAAATACTCAATGCTCTTTATTTTGTCACAAACCAAATAAAACCATAAAGATCTTAGTGTCCCTTATGTCGCTTATTTGGCCCAACCAGATACCTATTTTTGGCAAACTTCCTAATCACTCAAATCCACTCCCAACTTTCCTTACACTCAATTACTGATAATCCTCCGAGTGCCTTGAAAGATAGACAAGAGGCGTTCTAATGTAGTCAGTAGTTCTCCGCATGTTACAGATATGCCGTTGTAATAATTTTCCTCAAACTTACTTTTTTTATATAATATATACAGTTGTAAATATCAATATACGTTTAAAAAATAATAATAATAAATAAATAAAATTGGTTACACGACAGATAGGGTAAAATAAATCAGATGCACTTAATACAGGTACTAAAATTTATACTAGCACTTTCAACTCGATTGGGGATTTTATAAATCGATAAGTTTATACTCGTATTTTAGTCTTCCATTTCCTGAGAAGGGAGAAATGAGATATTGGGAAATGAATAATAGCGGATCCAGGAGGGGAGGGGAAAGGTAGCAGATATATTGCAAAAAAGAAAAAAAGAGATAGAATGAGAAAGAAAATCAAAAATCCTACCAACTCATGACTCGGTGATTTTATTTATGGCACTTTCCCAATGACTGGCTTAGGGCGTACATATTTCAGCCGGATAGGTTTTCGATACAAGGCTGAAGGATGACACTGCTTCCTGAATATTTATACCAGATTACCTAGCTCTTCATAAATCTTCCACATGCCTTTTTTGATCTCTCTTGAAAATTTTCTTTGAGCAATAATGAAATATTAATCAACAAAAAATGTTAATTAGTTACTTATTTTTTTAGTACTTGTTGCATGACTCTTCTTCTTTCAAGTATTATTACTTTATTAGTTAAATAGCTGAATAATAAAATAATTTAAAAAATGGACTGTAATTAAAAATAAATAACAGCAGTTCAATTCCAGAATGATTCAGAATATTAAATCAAATTATTCAGGAAACGGAGGGGCGTTTTTCTTACCTTTAGCTATAATTTTTTTTTTCTCCTCAAACCTGATAAAAAAGAAAGAAAGTAAAAACGAAAGGGCGAATATCGATGAGAAAAAAAAAATAAAAGGATGCCTTAATCTATTCTATCCTTCTTGTTATTTCTTCCACCACGAACGGAAGATAACCACGTGGTCAGCTACAAAAAATATATAGTATTCAGGATGAATAGCTGGACAATACTTCCCTTCACGACGTACGTACTAAGATATTGGTAATTAGATTCATCCTAAGTATTTCTCTCTCACACTCTCACGCTTTCCTTCTGTTTTCCTCGCTTCATTATTCAAAACGAGCAATTACAATAACAGTTTGTAAATAAAAAAACTAAGGAATATAAAATATCCTTTAAAACACTTACATACAGATATATAATATTTATTCTCTATTCTGTTTTTCTAACTCTTTCTCTCTCCTACTTGCCTTTACTTCTCCCTCATCCATTTCTCCTTCCTCTGACTCCCTCTCCCTCTTATTCTGACTCTCTTTCTCTCCCACTCTCTCTCTCATTCTGTATCTCTTTCTCATTCTGACTCTCTTTCTCTCTCTATTTTCTCTCTCTCTCCCTCTCCTTCTAGTTAATAATCGAAATCAGCATTCCAATACTGAGTGAGAGATTGAGAGAAGAATGGAGGAAGGGAAGGAGGGGTGCGTGCGAGAGGGAGAAAAGGAGAAGGATTCAAAGGAGGGAGGATTGTAGTAGAGTGAGAAAGAAAGGGTGTTTGAGTGAAAGAGACAGAGAGAGAGAGAGAAAGAGAGAGAGAAAGAGAGAGAGAGAGAGAGAGAGAGAGAGAGAGAGAGAGAGAGAGAGAGAGAGAGAGAGAGAGAGAGAGAGAGAGAGAGTGAGAGAGAGATCCCTCTTAAATTTTTATTTGATCTTATTTTTTATTTCTCTCTCTCTCTCTCTCTCTCTCTCTCTCTCACTCTCTATCTCTCTCTTTCTCTTTCTGTCTCTTTCACTCAAACACCCTTTCTTTCCCACTCTACTACAATCCTCCCTCCTTCGAATCCTCTCTTTTTCTCCCTCTCTCTCTCTCTCTCTCTCACTCACCCCTCCTTCCCTTCCTCCATTCCTCTCTCAATCTCTCACTCAGTATTGAAATGTTGATTTCGATTATTAACTAAACACCATCTGCTTAAGATTTCGTATTTTTCCTTTAACAAATAAGACAAACTGATCATAGTACCAATTATAGAATAAAAAAACGAAATCTGTCCGATCAAAAACGTTTTAACACCGATTGAAGATTTTACACTTATTATCAAGAAAGTATATAACTTAGTAAAAACTCTTATTTTATTTTAGTTCATAAACTTTAACAGAATTTTTAAACGCAATATATAATTGATCGAGGAGGAGGTAATAAGATAAGACGAGATAGGATGATAATGTTGGCTAAATATTAACCACAGTTGAGGCAGAGACGACCTGAACCTGTAGGCGATGTGGCCCGAGGGACGGGGATGGCTCCCTGGGCTCAGAATCCGTTTACTGTCGGTATTAAGTTGCCCTTATCGGCTCCATCTAGAAGGCCCTTCTGGGTAGCAATCGGCCGATCAGGAGTACTTAGGATTCGATTCCAGTCAAAAATCATAGGATTTATAAAATGCTTTAATTTAATTATACTTTCCTATCTTTAATATTACCCATAAAAACTGAGTAATAATTAATTAAATTTGAAGCATAGTTTTTTTTCTTATTGTTTTCATGAAGCAATGAAGTAAAAAAATTATAATTTAAACAACTGATTATATCATTTTAAAATAGTTCGATCAAAAAAATTTCCAGCCTGTAATTAACCCTTTATAGGGTAAACCAGACAGTTATTAACACTAACTTGAAAATTAACAAAAAAAATATTTAACCAAAAAAAATTAATTAAATTATTTTTTTTCCTACAACTCAACTGTGTAAAAATACTTTGTATTCTATCCGTATTTTAAAAAATATCCATGAGGTGTCAATGACTGGTTTTTAATAAGTTATTGTCACTATCCTGTAAAATACATTCCAGTAATAATGTTTAGTCTAAACTTTCTTGTTTAGCTTAAAGTATAGTAATTAAGTAAAAATAAATGTCAATTTCAACTTTCTTGAACTATTCTTTCTGTAATTATTAATATTTCCTTAAGGGTGTTAACAACTATCTGGTTTATCCTACTTGTATTCAAATTTTAAAAATATATTTTGCCTTATAAAAAAATTAAGCATATATGAGGTGGGACCTATTTGTACCATTGTACATGCAGTGGGATATATCAGTCTTATTATAGTTTGTGGTAATTTTGGAAATTATATTTTATTTATGAGGCTGGAGGAGATCTGAAAAATCTGTTTAATTAACTGCAAAAAAAAAGGTGTATATTAGGAATGTGTAAAATGCAAATTAACATTTCAACAGAGATAATATTTTTTTTTTCTTTATTTCTTATATAATTAGTATTTACAATTCACAAAATTATATGCTGTACCAAGAAAATAAACCAGACTCAACTTAAAATATAATACTAATAATCAACTTAAATATATGTGATGTAATCATAATTTATAATGAAAGAAAAATATACGAAAATAACTTTCAACAAATAAACAGAAAAATATAACATCCTAGTAATAAAATAAACAAAAATTGTGACTATACATTCTTAAATATCCATATATATATACACACACACATACATATACATACATACTCACAGATACATATATATACACACACATACATAAATTATATATATATTCACACATACATACTCATACATACCTACATACACACATATTTACATACATATGCAATTCTTTATACATATACATACTACAAGCATATTTAAAATAACAATAAATAATTTAGATTGATATATTACAATAATAAATGCTTAGTTCTTTTATGTACATATCGCTTTGTACTATTTTTTGTGTAGTTCCCTATATTTTTTATAAGTGGGTTTTTATTGTTTTTACACTTAATAAAAAATTGTTTACATATTTTCTCAATGAACACTTTAATATAAGGTATACACAGTTCTTTGTGTAAAATCTCAATTTTTGTGTAGAATGCATAGTTTCCTGTATTCTAAGGCATTTGTTTTGGAATACTTGTAGTTTTTTATAATTTGTTTTAGACATAGAACTAAATATAGGGCTTGCGTATGTTAAAATAGATCTTAAGCAAGCTTTGTATAATAATAGTTTATTATCTGCGCTTAGTTTTGATTTCCTGTTAAAGTATGGGTATATAGTACACAGAGCCCTGTTTGCTTTATTACACACATAATCAGTGTGTGAAGTAAACGTCAGTCGTTTATCCATCTTGAGTCCTAAATATTTGATCTGTGTAGACCAAGGTACAGGCGTTCTGTTTACAGTCAGTTGGGGAATATTGCTTGGCCGTCTCTTTGTAAATATTATTGCTTGTGTTTTTTCCTGGATTTTAACATATCAACAATGTAGGACAAAAGTTGGAAAAATAATGACACTAGTTAAAATGTTAACAGGAATTTTCATAACTGCATGTTAATGTAAAAATGTATTAATTTTGAAAAAGTAGCTCAACGCAAAGACATTGTGCACTCCGCGGAGGGACTGATTAGCGATAGGCGGATTAGCGAGGTTCTACTGTATATTATTTATTAAATGTTTAACTCCTTACATTACTTATTCATGACTAATATTTATTACCAAATAAATAAATAAATTAGCAATATTAATTCTTTAGTAAGGGAGTATTTAATTTATTTTTAGATACACTTTTTTTTTTTAGCATAGCTCTTCAATACATTCAAAACTTTGTTGAGTGATAATAAATGAATGTTTTAAGGAGTAATGCTAAAAAAGGTTTTTCTAAAAAAAACAACAAAATTTAAAACAAAATGGCAATATTTTTTTTTCTCATTCAAATTTTTATTCACACCTGTTATTGGAGTAACAATAAGTGAATTTGCTGATATTGTAATAATACAGGCCTTATAGGCGTGTGGGAGACTAGCACTCAACATTACCTCCTCCTGGCATGGATTAAAAAAAAAAAAAAAATTGAGCAAATCTCTCATTTTTCAAGCCTTCTGAGAATATTTCGAGGTGTGCCAGTCGTGGCCATGTTAGCAATAATAAAAATCAGATTTAAACTACAAATATTCTATCATTTTTTTCCTCATCCTTTTTATCACCCCTGGTTAAGGATATAAAATGCATATAAATATAAAAAAAACTTACATATATATTTATAAAAACATATAATGAACATGTATCGATAAAAAGGAATGGTAAAATTATATTACTATAACATAGATAAGGGAAACCAAATCCAACAGCAGTTGGTATTTCAGAGGATGAGAGGACTAAACCCAACGATAAGACGGAATCTATTGAAGGTCTCAACCTTTACGACTACTTTTACGATCGGGGTTGAACCATCTCAACACTTCCCTGACACTAAAAGCCACAACCAGCTGACGAAGAGGATAAGGAGATTAGGACGGACGTCAGGAACAATGGTGCACTATAGCGGCTAATTATGTTGCTGTCAGTACTGGAGGGGCATTATCGGGCCTAATCCAACCCTAAGAGCGTCTATGAATAGGTAGCTTCAGGGTTCGGAGTAGTCTGCTCTACTCTCCTAGTTGATACGGTACGAATAGTATGATAACGAATAATATTTGTAGGTTGTTTATTGATACATGTTGTTAACTAAAAACATCTTTAGTCAATAAAAGTTAGTATTCATAGATACTCCAACATTGTTTAATTTATTTTAGGATACTAGTTTCAGGTCTGCCAGTATCAGACGTTTTTTGACGATTGAAGGACATCCATGGTCACTCTCCTACCAAAAAAATTAGGTTTAGTCCTTAAGGATAATATTTTGTTGTAATCTTCTAGGACAACGAATTTATTAGCTTTCGTCCTTAAGAATAACTATTTTAAGATGGCCTTGACCACATATACAGGGTGAGGATCTTAGTGTAAAAAAAAAAAAAAAAAAAAAAAAATTGGGTAAAACAAGATCAAAAATGAGGAAAAATCCTGCAGACCTTACTTTTCTTAACCAAGCAATTATCATACTGTATTATTCACAAAAGTAACTGACTTGAAAGCCAAATGAAAACGCCATGTTTTTTCCGGTTTGAAAAGTAAATTTTTTTTTTTTTTCATAGCATAGGAAAGCTTGTTAAATTTTCAAGTTTTGTAAGATTTCCAGTTTTGTGGGCAGTTCTTTTTTTTTTTTTTTTTTTTTTTTTTTTTTTTTTTTTCCGAAAAACAGTGATCATTGAAGTATTATAAGGCATTGTAACTTCCCTAAATATGTTGAAGATTATAGAAAATTTAATGCTAAATTCGAAAATGTGGCCAAAGATTTAAAAATATTTTTAAAAAATGGAAATATTACAAGCTTTATGGTTAAAAGGGTAGTTTGGGAACTATCCTGAAAAACGTTTAAGAATTATCGGATATCAGCAACGGATTGGAATAGAAAGGTAAGGTCTGCGGCATTTTTCTACATTTTTGATTAAGTTTCACCCAATTTTTTTTTTTTTACACTAGAAGGTACTCAACTTGTTTTCGTCCTTGAGGAACTATTTTGAGATCCGCTAGAATCTGACGATTTTTAAGACAGCCGAATGATATTCCGCCGTTGCTGTCCTTTTAGTTTTTGTCCTTAAGGATACTATTTTGATATGTTCCAGGAGTTATGATGGCGAAAGGACATTACTATTACTAATACCATTGGGTAAATACTGTAAGATTATCATTTAATTGATGAATTTGGTTGAAATTAACAAGATTACTGAATCAAAGTGATTGGTATATCAGCCTCTTTCAATATGTAATGTAATAGTTAATGTAGATGAATCTATTACTAATATATTTATAATAAAATAAGATGAAAATATATTTTTGAAAAAATATATTAAAAAATTAGATTCAATGTGTATATTATATACACACACTATTTTTTAGCTACAATTTTCATTGATTATTAAGTGTTTATACTCGCATGTACGTTAACTAAAGCATATGAAACAAGTAACGAAAAATCACACTTCACACACACACACACAAATATATAAATATATATAGTCTTCATTGTAAACAGAAAGAATTTTTCGATCTATTAATTGAAATCATAGCAGGATGATCCAGATAATAAAATCAATACAGCCATCCAAAAGTATAAATACTTAGTTATACACAGTTCCTTTTTCTGCATAGTATCGCTAAAAATAGTCTAGTCTTCAATTGCTAAAAAAACAGCAACTTCAAATTGAATCTGTTCTATATAAACTGTGTTTTAGGTCATCGTGTACTTGACTACTGACTCGCAATGCAGACTATATACTGACTCCCCATCATCGCAATTCAGCTAAGGCAAATAATTGTTTGTTATTTTACAATCATGTCGGTTTTTTTTTACTCCGAAAAGTTTGTGGTACGTTCTAGTTTAAAACAGGGAGATTCTCTTTCTCTAGTATTCTTTAACTTAACCCTTGAATACGTCATTAGGAAAGTAATACTTACGGGAAAAGCATTAGAAATGGGTGATAAAATTCCAGTTCTAGTTAATGCTGATGATTTGAAATTGTTGGGTGAAAATGAAGAAACTATTAAATTAAACGCTGCGCTCATGAAAACCGGTAACGAAATTGGTCTAGCAATTAATACCGATAAATCGAAATATATGGTTAACGAAGCCAAAACTTGCAGTTGTAGTTACATTTATAATAGTGTATTATTTCTACCTTCGAAAATAAAAAAGATGGTTCTGGCAAAAATGACTTGTGGAAAACAGACAGCTACAGGAGTGCAGTCAGAAGCCTAAGACAAGTGAACGCAGACTTTCACAAATTTTCATTCAGCTGGCTGAGGAAAAAAATGCCCGAATTTTGCCGAAAATCACATATAACTTGATGAGAAGAAAAAAATTTTGGACATCACGGCAACCTGATAGTCAAAATGTTAGGGAAACAAGAATGGCGATAATTAACAGAGGACGCAAATTCACCCACTTCCCTCTACAACACTTAATTTAATTTTCCTAATTGCGGGGTTCCATGTCTACGTCAAAACTGTTTGTTTGTAGATTCAATTTCATTTCCGTTTGGGTCACGGTTCTGGTGCAGTTATATGAATAAAATCGACATACTTACAAAACTTGTGGTCGCTATGTCTACTAAAAGCTCACCTGAAAAAAAAAAAAAAAGTCGATTTAATTGTTGATATTTTTATATGTTACTGTAAGATGGACACTAATGTTTAAGTAGCAACTGTTTATCAAAATTTTAATAACTCTACATAAATTAAATTAGTAAGTAATAACGAATAGAAAGCCAATATCATGAGATTAATACCAATAGGCATTAAACTAGAAGGTTAGTAAAATGTGAAAGCAAGCCGATGATCGTGCTCTGACCAGGTGAGAGTATTCTCATGCTTTGTGAAGCACTATCTATGTTGTTCATCAATAGTTCAAACTTTACGTGAAAATAGTACCCTAACTAGGTTTAAACTAGATTTCGGGTACATTGAATGTAGATAGGTTTTTTTTTTTTTTTTTTTTTTTTTTTTTTAATTGAATCAAGCAACAAGGAGAATTTTAACACTGACTTTGGGAACGACTTCCATTCCTCCAATATTTAGGAATGATCTTCAAATTTTCTAAATTTTAGTTTACATAAAAAGAGAGAAGTAAAGACCGATGGAGTATTCTGGTGTGTAGCACACAATAACTTGTGTTATTTATGAAATGTAAAGAAACGTGCTTAACCCTTCATCGGGCGCCTCTCAAATCCTACTTCCACCTGGTGCGTTGTGCCTGAGATGCTCACTTCAGAAAACTGCCCATAAAATCTTTCCAAAGCTATTTTATCTGGCAATCTAAAATTTATCGCTATTTTTATATATTTAATAAAAATGTAATAACAAATCTAAAACAATAAGTATTAATATTTCAAAATAAACGTAAAATAGCCTTACATTTTTAGTACATGAGGATAATAAACAAATAATATTAATAAAAAAAGATACATACTAAGACAATTAGATAACATTAGAAGCGAATTCAGTCAGAATTTCCAGTCTCATTTTCATTTGAAAGTAGACATTAGCACACTAAGAAGCAGACCATATTCGCGTGAAAAATACATCTTTTGCATGGTTAATTGGACTAAGTTCTAAACATTTTCAGAGTGCAGGCATTACTTTTTGATTTACAAACACCTTCTTAAATCAGCAATCCAATGAAACCTTTTATTTCGGTTATATCTTATAACCTTATCACTAAGAAATTTGTGATTAATGTATCAGCTTGTGTAGGTGGCGATCATTTCCAGAATGTCATTAGTAAATTAGTTTCACGAACATTAAATTGCAGTTCTCGAATAGTAAACGTTCCCTTAGACTTCAGGAAGCTTAATGGTAATGCTATGTTATAAAAAATGTAATGTTAAAAAAACAAACGAGTTCGGGCGCCATGTTCCTAACCTGCCATTTGGGATGTATGTATTTTTCATGCGCGCGGATGTCATACAGACCAAGCAGGGTGCGATCCACACCACAAATCAGTGAGGTGTAGGAGTTCTGAAGACGCGAAGAAGAAGAGGTCATAATTAAAGTGTGATTGCTGAGCCTGACAGATCAGTCACGCCCGACGAAGAGTTAAGTTAATTTCCTTTAGGTTTGTATTCTTCAAGTTTAGAATTATCGTTTAAACAAAAAATTATCCCGTTACAAACAAAAAAAAATGTCTAAGTACCAGTAAGATCATTTTTCGGTCGGCATAGATCCGTTCGTTGTGGAATGAACAAAGAAATGGCACCTTCTTCGTATATAAATAACACTAAAGTATAATTAAAAAGTACTATTGTCTGACTATGTACATTTCGAACAAAAACTTCTGTAGATTATAATTTTTTTTTCTTAATTTATTGATATTTACAACTGTAGAAAATAATATACATCAAGTAAATGTGTTGATAGTGAATATAATGGTATGTAAATAACTTGTGAACTACTCAATAGTAGCACTTCAATAAAAATCTACACTAAAAAGTCTCTAGGCCATCTTCTTTTCAGACGCCTCGGAGGATTATCGGGAATGAAGTGGGAAGCAAGTTGGAAGGCTAGTGGATTGGAGTGGTTATGGAGCTCACTATGGAAGGATAGGTATCTGGTCTGGGCTAAATCAGCAACATAAGGAACATTAAGCTCATTATGGATAATTCTATTGGTCACAAAGTAAGGAGCATTGAGGAAATTTCTAAGGATTTTGGATTGTAAGGATTGGATACGAGATGAATTGGATGGTTTAGTGGAGGCCCAAAGCTCAAATCCGTACGCCCAAATAGGTATAATCACAGTCGTGTAAATGAGTCTTTTGTAATTAATAGGGAGCTTTGAACGTTTGTCTAATAAATATAAGTAGTCTGTAACGACGAGCAGTCTCTTGTCGTTTTAGTCTTGTATGCGGATTCCAAGTAAGAGGTTTCTCCAAGTGGAGTCCTTTGTAGCAGATCTGTTCAACAGGGATTACTGGAATATCCTTAAAGATAATAAATTAAATTAAAACCGGAGCTTCGAATTTATATTCAAAACATTCTCATACATATAAATCATAACTTCGGAAGTTTAATAATTGAGGAGGCGAATGAACAAATAGTATTTAAAGGAAGTGAGATAGGAAGGGTTGCGAACTGAAATAGGTAAGAAATTCCAAAAGAAGGTATAACTGGAGGTATTATAAGAAGGTATAATAATGGATTTTTCAAAGGAAGCAGTTCGATAAGAAGAAACATACAGATCAATGGGATCCGGTATTCAAAAGATGAATGGAAGTACGAAGGGCATGTCATAAAGATATGAGGGATTTTTGTATACTAAAGATTACAATAGAAAGATACCAAAGGAGTATTGACAAAAACTTGGATAAAGCCACTTAAAGTGATGTGAGAGCGCCTGGGGATCCGAAAAATGAATCTTGTAAAGCCTCATTTCAAGTCACCAAATAGTTCTCCGTACACTAAGCATCTATATTCGAGGTGGGGGAATAATGTACCGGATTCCAAATTATCTTGAAAGAAGCCGTTTAAAAAAAAATACATGACATAAATATGATGGACGTAGAAGGATAACAGAGTAAAAGAACTAAAAGCTCCATGGAATAAATAACCTTCTATAATTTAAGAGATAACTAAGAGAAAAATACGATATATGTGATCCAGAAACTCAGGAAAACGCATCACAGATAAATGTAATTTTAAGATAACTTTCGTAATTTATTTTGTAAACGGGTATATGTTATAGATAGTTAAAGGAGAAGATATATACGGTATGGATATTTATCGCTGGCGAATATATATATTTGTATATTATGCTGAGTAGAACGTTTAGGATGGACTTGTAATATGAGGAAGAGGTGATTGGTTGGGCGGGCCCTCAATACCGTTGCCATAGCAACCCCTCCTTATCGGGAGGGAACTCTATGAAAATGCATCCCTTGGCCCTTCTCCCTCACGGCCTGGGTTCGATTTAGGTTCTTGGCCCAAATATCAACAGGTTAAGTTTTTTTAAGACGCGAATTTTCTTCCCTCAATTGAATGAATTTTGCCTGTTCAAATAACTTTAAGAGTAAGACTATGATATGAATATGAATTTGAAACAGAAAATAAATTGTCACAGATTGAAGTGCTGCTAATTAGTAGTTCTTCATAAGTTATTGACATGCCATTGTAATAATTTCACATTTACTTATTGAATAAATTGTACAGAGTTGTAAATACCAAAAGAGTATACCGGGTGAGTATCTCTTAGTGTAAAAAAAAAAATAAAATAAAACTAGATGAAAAATGTAGAAAAACGCCGCAGACCTCACCTTTCTATTCCAATCTGTTGCAGATATACGATAAATAAAACACTTTTTTGAGGAAACCACGGTTTTTACCATAAAAGCTGTAATATCTCCATTTTGTTTAAATATTTTTCAAATTTTGTCCACATTTTTGGATTTAATATTAAATTTCCTTCAAGAGCAGCGAACCTGTAACCTTGAATTTTACAAACTTGGGATCTGAAGAACAGTTTGATCTTAACTTTTTTTAGGGTTAAAAAAAAGTTACTATGTCTTATATTACTTCAACGCTCACCGTTTTACGAAAAAACTATCTACATAACTGAAAATTTGACAACTTGATGTTAAAAGTTATGAATCTGTTTTGATTTCATGTAGAAATTTACTTTTAAAACCGAAAAAAAAGCATGGTGTTCTCATTTGGCATACAAATCAGTTACTTGTAAGACATGACAATCCCTCAATGAAAATGTGCATTTAAAACATAATAAACTCTTCATTGGAATAAAAAGCAAAGAAAAAAAATTAAAAAGTAAAACTGTCAATAAGGTGAAGATCAAGCTGTTCTTTAGATC
This sequence comes from Euschistus heros, assembly GCA_003667255.2. NCBI lineage: Eukaryota > Metazoa > Arthropoda > Insecta > Hemiptera > Pentatomidae > Euschistus > Euschistus heros. Next base: position 351,217 of record RCWM02000007.1, on the reverse strand, counting down.
CCAAGTTTGTAAAATTCAAGGTTACATGTACTGCTGGTCTTATAGGAAATTATGTTCAAAATTTGAAAAATATGTAAGCTAAACGGAGATATTACAGCTTTTATGGTATAAAACAGTGGTTTCAGCTAAAGTGTATATTTATTTATCGTATATCTGCAACGGATTGGAATTGGAAGGAGAGGTCTGCGGCATTTTTCTACATTTTTCATTTAGAATCACTAATTTTTTTTTTTTTTTTAACTAAGAGATACTCACCCTGTATAACAAAAAAAATAAAAATAAAAATTTTCACAGTGAAAGCTATTCCACTAACATGTTTATATGTTACTAACATTTAAAAAAAAAAAAATAAAATAAAATAAACCAGTATTTTTTTTTTACTAAAAGTAGCCACCATTAGGCACTAATCATTGTCATTATGCGAGGTAGAGGCAAAACAATAATGAAAGAAGTAAGTTAAGATTTGAATTTTCTTACTTGAACTAGAATTTACTACTTATTCGTCCTTACTGTTTTCGATGGAAGTTTTGTAGGCAACCATTTTTACACACACCCACACACACACACACACACACAAAAAAAAAAAAAAAAAAAAAAAAAAAAAAAAAAAAAAAAAAAAAAAAAAAAAAAAAAGTTAAAATAATATTCATAACAATCGAATTTCTTGATACTATCCATTTGTAGCTCTTTTAGAAATTTCTGTACCAGAAGAACCCGAGACTATCTTTTTAAACGCCTCAGAGATCCATCTGAAATATATAAAAAAATATATATATGAAATATATTAGAAGCAAGATTAAGGAAGATTATGAGCTGTTTTTTTGAGATTTTTCCTAGGGTTCCACAGTCATAACAATGTCTCTAAACACCATTCCAAGTTAAAATGGTTTTTTCCTTTTTCCCGACGACAATACTCCCTTGGTTTGTTCCATTATGAATATCGTTCTTCTTACACTATCAAGACATGAACGTTAAGTTCTTCAGTGAGCCTCCGAAAAACCAGACCGGTCCTAACTCCCTTCTAAAAAGCATCCATTAAACTTCTCCCATGCAAGATACACCATTCTTCCACTTTAAACACTTCTAAATCTTCCTTTACCTATTATGCATTAAAACTAATGTTTTTATAGAACAAGAAAATATTTATAATCAGATATTAATGTTAATATTATTACTTTGTTTGAACTGTGTAACTTTGTGCAGTACTTCTCATTTAATAATTGTTGCTTCCATTTTTGTCCTTTACATTACTTTCCTGTATTTTTCATTTTCTATAATTTTTTACGACGGTTTTGGGGAATAATTCGATAAGTAATAAGCAAAATAAGGATAACCAAGAAGTTTGGATGAGTAACCAGATTTAATGCTGCCTTTTTAAACTAATCTAAAGAATGTTCATGTATTTATTTCTTCTTTTTCTTCTTATGCATCATTATGTAGTGCTTGAGGAAGCGTCCATCCATGACTGCCATTTCTTTCTATCACTTGCCAGGTATCTATCTGGCTTGGCGAAGTTTTCTTCCCTTTTTTCTGCATAAACGGTCGACATATTCTAGTTACGACATCCTTGGACGGCCTCGGGGTCTTCAATGGATCTCGATGCTCTCCCATCCTGAAAACATACCCAAACCACTTCAGCTGGCGAGCCTTGAGAACCTCCTTTATTTCGGAGACCCCATGTTCATTTCTGATTGCTTCATTGCGGATGCAGTCCCATTTTTTTTTCCCAGTAATCCTTCGGAGCAATTTCATTTTTGCAACTGTTATTTTACTCTCTTGCTTGTCTGTTACTATCCAGCTTTCAGCAACGTATAGGAGTATTGGTAGGTGTATGGACTTAAAAAAGTGAAGCTTCACATTTCTACTTACTTCTCGCTTACCAATCACAGTATTTCAAATTTGGTAGTAAACTGAATTTGCTTTACTTATCATTTGCAGGATTTCTGAGTCCACTTTCGCAGACCCATCCAGAACTGTTGCATGGCAAACAAAATCTTTGACAACTTCCATGTTTTCTCCATTACTACATACTTGTGCCCTTCCAACTTGTAGAATCTTGCTTTTACTAGTGCTGATAAGCATGCCTTTTATGCGCACGTATTTAATTAATTAATTAAAATGTAAAATTCTAATAATTAATAGATAACAAAAAAATTTTTATTAACAAAATAATACCGCACCGAACTATATCCATGGAGATAGAATTATGAACCTTTTCCCAGATCATGGACGACCACGTCTCCATAAAATCCTACTAACTGCCGAAATAAAAACAGGGAAGCCAAAGTCAATATTACCCGGCCATCAAGCAGGGAAACAATTACATAAAATCGGACTATAAACTAAATGGGACATATAGCGCGGTTTTATCGCCTTCGGGAGGGGGGGGGAGGGTTATCCCGGCCTAAATTTGAGCCTCAACCATCGGTAGGGGGGGGGGGGGGGTACGTACCACCTGGGGCGGCTCCTTGCCACAGACCGCAAGCACTAGATCAGTCACTATTTGCCAGTCGGTGGTACCCCTCCACCGCACTGCCCGCCTTCTACAACTTAATAGGCCTGTATGCAATAATTCACACAGCCCAGATGATAACTGCAAAGCCATGTGCGACAGCCTAGTGACAACAGCATGGGCTAATTCAAGTATTACACTGAATAAACCTAAGCTATAGCATGTGTGGTGTACTGGATTGACAGATTAATAGAGGAATATGTGGAAACCTTTACTTAAATATAAATATGTTGATATACGGGTCATTCTCCCTAAAGGGTCGAATCTTTGTTGCATCAGTTTTAGGCCTTTTCTGACAATCAAATATGTATAAATTTTTTTTCAGGATTTTCAAGTCTGATAAGCAAAGGTTTGCCGCAAAACAGCAAAACAGCCTGCTAAATGCTTGTCCCAGAGTTTCGCTTCATAGCCTCACCAGATTGTTTTTTAAACTCTAGTGGAGGCATAAAACAAATAATAACTAAAGTCACTCTTGGCTACTTCCTAAAGAAAAGAGTACAGGCACGGTTGAACGAGTTCATTGTGATCATAGTGAAACCTGTTTTCATTCCTATTTTTATTGTGGTTCATTACCTCGCTCAAATAAAGCAAATTAAATGAGTCGTTAAAACATTTTTTTTTTCGCTACGTAACACGTACCAACGCCGGCAGTGTTCCTCCACGCTTGACACAAAAGGAGTACCTTCAGTCGACAGAGGACAATCCAGAGATGGCTGAGAAGGAAACCAATCTTAAAATGCCATAAGGCAAGAAAAGATCACCTATTCCCTAAATTCCTTGCATGAAATAACATATAATAAAGTCGGAGGATAGAAACAAAAAAAAAAAATCACCGTCAACATAAAAAAATAAATATTATTAAAAAAAGATGTAATACGCTTAACCCAGAGACAGTATAACTTTGGAAATAATGATTTTCTATTCCCGCTTAATAGATAATATTATTTTCAAAAAACAGCATTTATTTCATTCCCTCACCTCTTAAACGTGAGAAATCAAATTGGGTTTTTTATTTATTCCTAATAAGATTTATAAAACACTAGCTGAAGGAACCCTGCTCCGCTACGGTTTAATATCATTAGGATTAAGGACAATTTAAATTAGTAAAAGTTAAGCTTAACGTTGATAATTATTATTACTTAAATAAACCTAAAGAATTCCAATCTTAGAATAATTTCTAATAAGTAAATTTGACAATTTGCAAAAGTTAATTTTATATTATTTTGATAGTCCTCCAGTGAAGCTTCAGGGCAGCACTAACATCTTACCCAGCTCTGAAAGCAGACCGTCAGCTTTTCTTATGGGCATACTTTAACTGAATATAGTCTCAACTTCACAACTTTTTTTATTTTTTCGAATAAAGTTTAGTCTTTCTGTTTCTATTATTGCGTACATATCAAGCTTAAATTGGTTGAGGAGATTATGAAATTAAGGTTCTTCAATGATAAGAACTTAATTTGTGGCCAAAGTGTGCGGCTTAAACATCTAACCTATTTTTTAACTAAGCTTATCTCCAAATACCATACGACAATTAATCTATTATTATTTACCCAATAAAAATTGTAATAGCATTTTTTGCGAATTAGCCGCGATCCAGGCCGATTTTTTTTAATTCCTTTCTTAGCGAGCATCTACGGCCCTAGAGGAAGCTACATATCGAATTTTATTCCAATCCGTTCGGTGGTTTCTGAGATTTCTTGTTAAATGAGTGAGTGGTATTTGACAAATATATAGTAGATTATTACGTATTTTTTTCTATATTACAGAAATACCGCAACCTTTGGCACACCTCAAGCGTACCTATATTTCTACACCCATATAGAAAATCAGAGAATTCTCGATCAAATGAGGATGGCCAGCAAAAGGAATACACGACTGTCGTGCGGTGGCATGCATAGACTATTCAACTCTGAGTTTTGTGACACTAATGTTAGCGATGGTGTCACACACTTTTTGCTGGATTGTTTGGAATTTCGGAGACAAAAGCAAAAGTATTTAAGCAAGTATCTCCTGCCCAAACCTACCCCTTCGTTGACCATAGAAAATCTTTTATCTGTTAAGGCATTTTGAAGCTATTTATTTATTTATAACCAATACATTTAATTCAGATGGTAATTGGTTATCTCGTTTTATTTTGTTTAATTTTTGTTTTTGTTTTTATTCAGCCAAAAATGTTCTTTTTTTAAGTTGTACTTATTGTGTGTAGTATGTTTATTTAATTTTATATTATGTGTGGTATATAGATTTTATGTTTGCTTCAATTTATTAATATATATATATATATGTGTATAAATATATAATATATATGTTCGCGCCGATCGGCGCTTTTGTGTTAAGGGGGAATGAGAAAATTGTAATTTAGTTCAAGTGACGCCCTCTACCGACTTCCCTCATTAACCGGCCCTTTACTTAGTTTTCCTATTGCCAACCAGAGGCAGTTGACTTTATTAACTCTCGCAAAGTTTAATATGCGGGAGTTCTAATCGCAATCTTAATCCCCTCAGGACCATTCTCGGCCACTCTGTTCCTGCACTCTGCCCTGGATGCACCTACTTTTGTCCAAGACTTCATAGTCTTCCTAGTTTACATGCTCAAGGCTCACATAGCCTTCCGAGATATAGATACGCTCCACAAGGAGCGTTCGCCTGTCTGTGAGGACTTCAGGGGCCCCGCGAGAGCTAGAAGGCGACCGCAACCAGGTGAGTGCGCTTATCTGTATTTTTTGGTTGAATTATTTTCCCGCTAACATCTCCCCAAAGTTGCAGAACCTCGCTTTGATTAAATTCTATACAGTCCATTTTTACTGCGCCGAGGCGAGTTATTCGCACCGGCAATTTTCATTAACATTTTTGGTCCTCCGGGCCGGATATATTGTACCGCATTGAAGCGAGACTTTTTGCAGTTTTGGGGCGATTAATCGGCCGCTCATTTTTCAATTTTATTTATTTTACTGGTTACTATTTTCAAATTTCCAGAAATCACGAACTTTTGACCACTTTCTGTTCAAAGTACGTGATTGCCAGTTTCTGCCGGTTTTTAACTAACCCTATACTCAGCCATTTTGTCTCCATCAATTTGATCAGCTGGTGGCTGACGTCACACTTGCTACGTCATCTCATACCTATCCCCGCCATTTTCTGTCATTCAAATATCACTTACAGTTACGTGATAATTAGTCTAATTAATTTAGCCACTTTCTCTCCTTTCCCTTACTGCTTTGCATATTACAATTTTATTTTATCTGTTTATTTATATATTCCATATTTTACAAAATGCCTTCTGAAGACAAAAACATCATTTTGCAAGCACAACTATTGGCAAGGAGGGAAACAGTGTTTGCTGATATAACTAGCAGTTGGGCCCAAATAAAAGCTTCTTCTGTTGAGGATATTTTTTATGTTCAGGCTCTTTACGAGGATTTACCCTCTCTTCAAGCTAAATTTGAAACGGTAAATGAAAAAATCAGTGACCTAAATGTTATCCTATCAAAACAGAATCAAGTAATACCCAAGCCCCAGCTATAGCCTTCAATGATATAGCGCGTAAAATAAGGCTAAATTATTTTTCAGTTAAAAATAGAACAACCCAGTATAACCTCAACACCGGTTGCCACCCCTATCCATTTGGCTCAAAGTGCTTTCTCCTTAACACCTATCAATCATCAATCATGGAAATCTTCGGAAACTGAAAATATTGAAAAACTCCCAGTTGAACAATCCGTGAGTACAGACCATAAAGACTCAAATGTTTCTGACATTCCAGAAAACATTGACCCTTCTATTGACATCCATACATGTAGCGCGTGCACTAACCAGTGATAACGTTCACCAGGACATGCAAATCATAATCTAGATGCTTCTTTATACTCAAATCGAGTTTCAATAATTAATCACGTAGATAAAACAGTGTGCTGATACCACTGTCCGTGATTCATCTGATGAAAGGTCATTTGCTTCTCTTGCAGAAGAGGATAATTACATCTCATCCTCAAATAGCCGCTATTCTTTAGCCAATCAACATTGTTCAAAATTCCTTCTTATTAAAAATAAAAACAATAAGAAACCAGTATGTTCACAAGGTAACCAAGATAGTATAACAAGTAAAATTCCGGTCTCGAATCCTATTGAAACTACCCTTTTAAAACCACCAGTTGTCAATATCAAAAGGTCTGTACGATCTAAAATTTCGATGTCTGTTAAATTTTCCCCGGTAGGATTTGCTGATGTTTTTCTTCTCTCACTAATCATGCCCATATTGACTCTAGGAGTCTTTCTCCTACTCATCCCACGCAAGCCAAAATTTTTTGTTTAGGGACTCAAGATCCCTCCTCTTTGACCAATTGCCAGGAACATTGGCCACCTCCTTACCGTGACCCCGACTTAAGCACCAAGCCATTACCGGATCTTAAGTCTACTCCCATTGCGCTATCACAAATGAACCTGACCATACCTTTAAACATTTTTCTGGGTCTCTCCTTAATATCCGTGCCGAAAGCCGCAAAGCCGCCTTGTTGCAGTACTCCTTTACTCGGTAGCCTGGAGGTCCTCAGGGTGGGCAGACTTGACAACGCCGTTCCTAATTATAATTCACAACGTTATAAGTGGACTTCAAATTCCAAGCGCCGTTGTGGAACAAGAAACTGGGCGACGTTGTTGTGAGCAAGGGACTGAACAGCCCCTCACTCTCCCGGCCTTTAGCTCTTATTTCCGAGCATTTTCAGGATTCTCTACTCAAAATTCGTACCGGAAAGCCGGCAAAGTCGCTTTGCAACCTGACGCCTTTCATCGACAGCCTGGGTGTGTTCTCAGGGTGGGCGGCCGACTTAAGAACTCCAATTTAAAGTACGATTCTCGTCACCAATTTTGCTTCCTAAGTCCGCATATCATCTCTGTTAATCTGCAAGCACTTTCACATTTCCTCCCTACACGCTGGGCCTACTACTTGCCAGGCCCTCGTGTGTAGCCGTTACTGGATTATCTCGTTGCGTCAGCTGTTAAGGAAGGTGATCCACCGTTGTACCACATGCCTTCGTTTCCGTGCTCCTACCGTGCAACCCATTATGGCTGACCTGCCTTCGTGCCGCGTTCGGCCCAGCAGACCTTTCTTCAACACCGGTATTGATTTCGCGGGGCCATTTCAGGTTCGCGCGTCGCGTCTTCGTAAATCTGCTCTTACCAAGGGTTACTTATGCGTATTTGTGTGTACCGCCACCAAGGCCGTGCACCTCGAATTTGCCTCTGAGCTTTCCACTGCCGTTTTCCTGGCTACTCTAGATAGATTCGTTGCACGCCGCGGTCTTCCGCATTCCATTCTATCTGACCAGGGTCGTAATTTTGTCGGAGCTAATAAGCAATTAAAAGACGTGCATCTTTTCCTCCGCGCTCATCACGAGGAAATTTCGAATGTCTTGTCGAGTCGAGAGATAAGTTGGGTATTCAATCCTCCTTTAGCGCCCAATTTCGGTGGTCTTTGGGATGCCGCAGTCAAATCCGCAAAAACTTTGTTATCTCGGTTATCCATCGAAGTTTTATTCACTTTCGAAGAATATGCCACTCTTTTCGCTCGGATCGAGGCTATTCTAAATAGCCGTCCTATCTGTTCATTGCCTTCTGTTTTTCTTTTTAACTGTTCATTCGGTAGTCAGTCCTGTGATTTTAATTATTTTTTACAAAACACAGTAATTCATTCATTCATTACGTATTTACTAGTAAGTATTACGTATCTTATTAAAATTGGAATGCTTAAATATCGCACTTGTTCTGGAATACCGCAAAAATAATGATGTAGTTGAAATTTGGTATAGATTGGTTCAGTAGTTTTCGTGGTTTGAGTTCACAAACGTAAAATGACTTGTCCTTTTATATAATAGTGTGGATATAGATGTTTTATTCAAAATCAGTATATTTTGTGTTCATAGTTAAAAGGTTATGATTTGTATCTGAAGTCAGACCTTCAATCATTTTATTTTTATTATTTTTTATTTTTTTTTTACAAAATAGTGTTAATATTTATTATTTTATTAAATCAATATACAAATGATAAAAAGGCTCATTTATACCCTACATGCCCATTATCACTACTTACCCAATATATAAATTCAACTATATATATATTTTTTTTTTTGGAATAAACCTTGTTCAGATGAAAAAAATATATATTTATTTATTTATTTATTTATTGCTAGGCTCTACAGACCTAGATGGGCCTTGGCCTCACGCAGAAGAGATGACCATTGGAGTTTATCCATCGCTTTTCTTCACCAGTCTCTTATTCCTACATTTTTTAGGTCGGCCTCCACATTATCCTGTCACCTTATTCTAGGCCTTCCTCTTAATCTGGTACCATCCGGTCTGTCATTCATCATCCTCTCTGGCAGCCGTTGGACATGTCCCAATCACCTCAACCTTCCTTCTTTGATGACCGCCAATAAAAAAATATATATAGTTTAAAAAAACAAGAAAAACATTCTTTATACCAAACCTAACTAAAAAGCTAAGTGTGGTATATAATTTACAGCAAAATCTTTTAATTTTTAGAGTTCAAGTTAATTAAAAAGTTAATTTCTCTGTACTAATCGTGATTTGTTTGAAACTTAACTCAATTTATCCAAAATCATTTTTTTTTGTTTTTTTTTGACATATCTCATGTACGAATGGGCAAATTCTTACCTTAAAAATCCTATATTTTGATTGGATCCACTAAACCATCCAATTCATTTCGTATTTAATCCTTACAATCCAAAATCCTTCGTAAAACCCTCAATGCATCTTTCTTTGTCACTAATAAACTTATCCATAAAGATCTTAATGTTCCATATGTTGCTGATTCAGCCCATACCTGATACCTATCCTTTCATAGTAAGCTCCATAATCACTCAAATCCGTTAGTTTTTCAGTTTCCCACTCCATTTCTGATAATCCTCCGAGGCGTCTGAAACGAAGATGGCTCAGAGACCTTCTAGTGTAAAGTTTTAATAAAGTGCTACTGATGAGTAGTTCTTTTCAAGTTTTAACATGTTATAGTCGTTGTCAATACATTTACTTGATGTATATATTCTGTACAGTTGTAAATTTCAATAAATGTATATTAAAAAAAAAATTTCATTTTTGATTTTTTATTTTTAAGACCCATCTGTTCCATATAAAACATAAAACCTTTTATCAACCTTTTGCAAGGCAGATCCCCATTTTTGGGGGTAACTTGACTAGACTAAGTGAGAACATTAAAACAAAGTTGTGCAATTATTGTACTGTCATTGGTTCTTGGGACGTGTGCAAGTTTTAATGTTAATCAGATTGCTGGAAATCAGTGAAAATTACGATGAAAAATCCCGTTACATGCAGGTGATAATAAAAGCATATTAATAATCACGTTTTGTAAGAATATTTGAACTATATATATTATATTTTACTTTGAAACAGTTCCCCTGAAATAAATAATCCTTTGGAGTGTTGGGTAAATAGAGAGCGATAGCCGAGAGGTAGACAATCTCGGAGGCCTGCGGAATAATAACTACATCTTGATATCACGCTCGGAAGGGCACTCTCAAATGGCTAAAATAAAGGCCTATCTGGTGGAAGGGCTCACTGCTTTCTGATAGGCCCTTCACGGTAGCCGTAAAGCAGCTCCTCTATTGCCCCCCCCCCCCCCAGCCCTACGGTACTTCAATGTCGGATAATGGATATAATAAAGATCGTTGATAATCCTTCTAGAGTTATGGTTGAAAGGGAGATCTATTGTATACTAGCAGTAGAGCGATATATCTTTAGGAATATCCACTAATTAACGAAATATATCTTCAATCATACCAAAGTACTTAACGAGCAGAATCATAAAATGAAAAAAATATTGAAACATCAACAGAAAAAGTTTATCTTAAAGTCTTCATCCGAACATCTATGAACTCCAGAGACCACTTAATTCAAATAAAAGGGGCAGTGATTTGACAATTTGCAATATTTGTTTAAATCTTCATGAAAAGAATGAATTTCCAACATTCAAAAACTCCACGTGGAATACAATAACGAATATGAAAATTCTATAGTGGGCTGTATGAGGTATTAGTAAAGAAAAAGCAATTGATGCAGTCAGGTATAATTAACACATCCATCTTTGTTTAATTAAAAAAAAACTTTTTAGAGCGCCGACGTTTCGACCTACCCTCCAGGTCCAGGAATAAAACAACAAAAAATGGATGTGACCCTGATGATACAAAGTAAATTAATTTACCACAGAATTAACAGTTGTTCACATAATTGAAAGAATATCTGAAGGGCTAATTACATAATTGAGGCATGCAAATGGAAAAGGCTGTAAGTTCCAAAAATAAAAAAATAAATAAAAATTTTAATTGGGAAATGAATAAGTTCCACCACCAAAGTAATGGAAACAGTGGTACGTACCTCTCTTGGTACCAAGCCCTTTATGATAGGTACCTACCACTGTTTCCATTACTTTGGCGGTGGAACTTTTTTTTTTTTTTGGCACATGCAGCCTTTTTTATTTACATGCCTCAATTATTAATGTATTAAAACTGTAATTGTATTATTGTAATATTAATTTGGAATACAATGACATTTCAAAAAATTAAAATGTCGAGGGCTGAACTTTTAAAGTTTCTGGATTTCATTTTATTTTTTATCATGAACATATCTTATGTCTGGGGGCCTATAGTTTTCTCGTGTAACGTTAAATATACTCTTTAAAAATTTCTAAGATAGTTATATAGTGAATTTTCTCATTCTCTAATGTGGATATATAGCAGTTATATTAACTTGGTGACTTTTTTATACTTATGGGAAGTGATAATAACAACACACAATGACTTTTCGTCGAATTTAGAAAAAAAAAAATGCAGTTATAAGAGGACACACTCTGTCTCTCACGGATTTTGTTGGGAATTTTTTGGAGGTTCCTGGTCAAAAAACATTAAACACATATTTTACTGTTCCGACCAACGGGCCTTAGAAGCCGAGAAAAAAAATAAAATAGCATTTTTTTTTTTTAACATTTATTTAAAGAAAGTATTACAATCTGCCTCAATGTGGGCAATAAGTAATATGGATGGCTTAATGGATCCATTCACACAATTATAAAATAGCATTAAAATAATTTATTTTATATCTCGAGTTTAAAAAAAAAATGATATTGACAAGATTCTTGTACCAAGATTTATATTTTTTTTTATAAAGGTTTTGATTTTTTATTGTGAATTTAACCAGTATACCAGCGTCTACTATTTTTTGACCAGGAACCTCCAAAAAAAAATTGCCAACAAGATCGGTGAGAGACTGAGTGTGTCCTCTTGTTAGTGACTTTTACCTCCAAGCAGACGATATGAAGACACCAATTAATCAATATTATGAACATTTTGCAGAATAAAAAATAACAATATTTTGTCAAAAGATAATTATGGTTCAGATGAAAAAAGTAAGTGTTGCAATGATTTTTTAGAAACTATTTTAACGATTTTTTATAGTACGTATAGGTAGGAAACATCAAGTGTCATCCTTGTCGACTTAGTTTAAACAAATAAATAAGCCTAAGGGATACCAAACTTATTCACAAGGTGTAGAATGCTTAGGGACTGATCCTAGTGCACTTCAGTTTGCGACTTACTAACTTACTCCCTGGGACCATGAATATTGTGTGCTGTGGCAGATGTTAATAAGATAAAAAAAAAGCAAATTACTTGCAGCATGAACTTAGAGGACTGTAACAAACGTTTCGATGGACCGTATTTCCTCCACCTTTGTTAGTTATTAAACGACTTCTGTTAAAAAATGCTGTGACTCGTTTATTATAATATCGATCTAGCCCAGAGAGGACATCTATCTCAAGACAAAAGCTAAAAAGCAGAGCTTTTTTTAACAGATTAGCCAAGTGCATAATCCATTCGTGATTAAATAAATCGACGCTAATGCAGACTTATGATAAAAAGGGCATTGTATAAAATCAAGGAGGGCCATCAAGCGGAGAGAAACATATTTCACGAGGAGGAAGATGGATGGGGGAGAGGCTCGGGAGTAGCCCCTATTAATCATAGGCTGGATTCAATGAGAGGAGGCAATAGGGGAAGGGGAGAGGGGGGAGGGGTGCCAGCAGCCGGCCCGATCTAGCGAGGTCAGTGGAGTTCCCATACAGTCCCTATACACGGATTGTCTGCCTTCTTTAATAGACGTTCTTCATCCCTTTACCTGTCGGCCAGGACCTCACTAAGGCAACATATTATCCTGCATCATCTGTTCAGTCCTGAGATTTTTTCCTGGGTATAACAGTGAATCTGTAATCATATGTTTAATATGAAATTATGTTTCTATTGGGTCGTTTCTCTTAGTGTCAAAAAAAAAATGGGTAAAACAAGAACAAAGATGAAGAAAAATGCCGCAAACCTTGCCTTTATATTCCAATTCGTTGCAGATATACGATAGTTCAAAGACTTGTTTGAGGAAACCACGGTTGTTTGGCATAAAAGCTGTAATTCCTCCACTTTTTCAAACACTTTTCTATTTTTAAACAGTGTCTTATAATACTTCAACGCTCACCGTTTTTCGAAAAAAAAAACTATCCACAAAACTGCAAATCTCACTAAATCTTGAAAATTTCTTAAGGTATAAATTAATGATTCTATATCGATTTCATGTAGAAATTTACTTTTAAAACTGGAAAAAAACATAGTGTTTTCATTTGGCATACAAATCAGTTACTTGTGTAAATAAGACATTAAGATAACGTAGCTTAATGAAAATATGCATTTTAAACATAATAAACTCTTCATTAGAAGAAAAGGCAGAGAACAAAATTATAGTTTAAAAGAAAATAAAGGAAAACTGTCAAGAAAGCGACACCAGATCAAATGTCAATACATTTTTATTTTATATTATATTATTATTTTATATTGTATAAGGAGATTATTGAGTATTATAAGCAAATACATCTCGCAATAGTATACTATATAACCATGTGGGTGACGTTTCATGACTTATGTCACATTTTCAAACCCTTACCTCTCGTTTAAACAGACTTGTTTCAATATAGACAAGTTGGCACCACATTATAATGTGTTCTTTAAATATGATTCAGATATTTTATCTAATAAGAAATGATGTTTTTGATGGATTAATATGATTGACGAGACTTTCAGTCCAAATAAATATTTTTTAACAATGTAGAAGTGTTAAGGGCTTGAAAATGTGGCATAAGCCATGAAACGTCGCCCACATGGTTATATAGTATAATTTTTGAAAAATAAAATTATAGTTGGGAGATATATTTGTTCAATGTCCTTATAAAATGTATTACATTTAGTTATTATTATTTAGGATTTATTTTATTAGATTTTCAAAGTAAGGTTTAAAACCCAGTGGTAATAAAAATAGACCTTAATTTTGCCGTCGGCTTCTGAATGCAGATGATATTGAATAATGCCACATGTTGAGGTGGATTTTATGGGCAGATGAGTATGTTTTTATTGGGTAAGGCATTTCTATCTATCCATGTGGGGTATAATTGGTTTATTCATTTTTGTAGTGCTGTCAAATATCGAATTTTTTACACTGAGAAAAACTCACCCTGTATAAATGTCCGTTTTATTATATTAGAAATTCAAAGTGGAATTTGTGGAGTTCTATTTTTTACTACGTTTGAGTCACAGGATATAATAAACTGTAAATAACCTGCCTGTTTTATGATAATTATTTAAGACAATTTTTTTATGATTTAAAACTCGGACACTTGGTAGCCCAAGCTGCAAGAAAAATTATCACGAAGATAGAGGAAGGGTAGTGTAACGACAAGATACAAACCAGAAGCACACGTGCCAGAACCAAATTTTTATCCAAAAATTATAGGTTTCTGTGAGTTGGTCAATGGCATGGATAACCCATTTCCCCTTTCTACTTCCATAAATTATATGTTATTTATGAAGTCATCGGAATATTTTAATACTTATTAAATAACGGTTGTAATTCCCCAAATAAAGGACACACATATATGTCTACATGAGACCTGTTGTTTCCTACCAAGATATAAAACTTTTGGTTTTACCGATTTTGGATAGTGGCGGGTAGTGCACATATTGTTTCATTATTAACTTATTATTAAGTGTATGTACTCAAGCCTGCTTCTGAAAATTTGGAAAAGAAAATTGTCTCGTGTCATTACAATGTAAAACTTTCATTGGAGTTTGGCCATGGATAATAGCTTTAAAAGTAGTTCATTATAGTGATTAATTTAAAAACTGGAATGTTTTATCACACTTCTAAATTATCTAATATATCCAATATCAACTTTATTAGGTTAAACCTTCAAGCAAACCATCAAAATTTCTTTTGATTTACTCCGTTTCTTTTACATTTACTTCTTCATCAAATCATGTTAAAGATATATCTTTTATTAGAACCAGATATATAACATATTTATACTGTTAGACATTATGTATACGTAGTATATGTACCAACAAAGCTGGTCGTGTCGAGAGAGATTGACTTCTCTGTGAGGTGTCTGTTTTGTTCGACTGTAGCACTCCTAGCGACAAATCTTATATAATAAAAATATTCTCAATTATAGTTCTGATAAGGAAGCTGTCGGCAAATGTTTGATTAGAGCTCAACCGACAGAGCTAGAGCTTTTAAAAAAAAAAGCTCCAACATTTAAAAAATGAGGAAAACGTGGCCTTTTTCATTCAAGCCAATATAGCTCCTTAACGGTAGGTCCTAGCGACAATGTTGCATAGCAAAAAATACTTCCATTAAATATCTGATTAGGAAAGTCGGCAAATTTTGAATCTGAGCAACACCAAAAGAGCTCCAGCGTGTCAAAATAATACATTTTCGTGGAAAAAACATTACTCCAAAAAAGTCTAGACTCCCAGCCAAATGACATATTTATGTCAAAAGAAAGAAAATGAAAATAAAACAACATACATAGAAGAACGCTTATTGGGAATAGGATGCAATATAAGTTACCAACAGAATACAAATGTAAAATTAAGTATTGAACCATAAATAATAATATTGATTTTTTTAAAATTTAAATATGTAATTTAAATAAACAAGAAAATTTGAAATGTTTGTAATAAAGTTCTCTTTTAATGGTTATGTTGAGCGATGAGAGAGGCTTATTCCTGAGGCCGGTGTCGTGTTATAGGCCTCTTCTCTACCAAGCCTAACTTAATAACCTCCGCCTTTTCAAGGCACCTTCACGCGGCTCACTTCATCCTCCCTCCAGCAAAATACTTTACCAACTACCTTATTTTATAAATGCTCAATTCCAAACTCTCTTGTTAGGTCTGAGGAACTATGAGCTGGTACTACAAAGCGTCTATAATATCCATTCTCTTAAAATCAGAAAATATTAAAAAGATAAGCAATCTTCAGATTTAACGGAACGAATGATGCTAAATTCAAAGGTATTTTTAGACACACAATATGAAATCTATATTTAAAATTCTAAAAAATTGTCTGTTGTTCATTCACTCCTAATCTTTTTTTTCGATAACTTTTTAAGAAATACTAGGATATTAGATATTCAGCCTCTTACTGGATTGAATACATAGTAAGACCGGCGGAACTTTTATTGTTGACACGAGTTATTAGATTCAGAAAGATAATTTGACAACGACATCGCCATTGACAGTGATACCCTTAACGCAAAGAGAGCACACCAGGCCGAAGAAACTTATCGAGAGATAGTTCAGTGACTGGATTTACTTAACATTAAAGGAACTACAGCAAAAATGGATTGCGCGGTGTTCTCGCACTAATCATGGAACTAAATCCCTCACAAAAAAATTATATTTGGGTGTCCAGCTCAACCGCCCTCTTACCTTCAGGATAATAGTTACAACAAAGCTAGAGTGGTTAGGAGAAAGTCCCATCGGCTGCACCACCTGCTCACCTTTCCAAATCTTTCCCTCAGACATAAATTGGACATTTACTACCCAGTTCAAGACATGATGGTTCCAGAAAGTGTGAGGACAACGACGCTGTGGAAGAAGAAGCTCTCGGAATCATATTTTCAATATCCCATGTATCCCTCAATTTAATAAAAAGAAGATGTTTCTAATATTCTACAAGTTTTCCGATTCTCCACAGTACCTTCCCTAAGTAAAATCCCTTATTTGAGAATCTTAAACCTGCATCTCCTCCTGTACACTGGCAGATTAGTGTAATCACACAAATTTTAATAGTTTTGTATTTAGTATGTTTTAGAAGAAGATTTCAAGGGTGTACCTGAACACCTCTGCCCATACACAGAGCTCTCTATAACCCATGCCCACTACCTCAAAAGTGCTTCAATATGTAACTAAGTTACAGAAAAAGGTAGTATCTTTCTATATGTCTATTAAAAAATATAAAGAATTATTTATTCCTGAAATTTCTGGGTTGAAAAAATATATATTCTTTACGGTTCGGTCATTTTTGGTAACGGACCGGAGATGGAGATTGAGAGATAAACAGAACTTCCTTAAAATACACCATGTGCAGAAAAAGGGGTGGACTCATTTTTGGGTTAGCATTATATCTTTTTTTTAATTTTATTTTCGTATCCCTCTATTGGTATCTATACTGTATTGGTACATATACTGTATAGTATATAAACATCTAGTAAATGTTTTGGGAAACAGAGTAAAATTACAGTAACATGATAATACCTTGTAATGCTACTACCCATTGGTGACACTTTCATAAAAGTTGTAAATTAGAAGGTCTTGAGGCAATTACGATATGAATAAAAGCTATGAGAGACGTTCTATTTTATGGTTTGAAATTCGTGGTCAGCTATAAATTCATTTAGGTGGCCATAAAATTTATTCTTAATAAGTTGATAGTAAGTTAGTATGTGTTTCTTAAATAGTGGTGTAAAGTTTAAAGTGCCTTTCAAGCTGTTAAGTAATGATAACGAGCCGTGATATTCGCATAATTAATATTAATTTCATGAGCTGAAAAAAAAAAATTGGGATCATTGTATGCGAATTAGCAAATTTTTCCATTTTTTCAGTCAAAGTATCGAAGTGATATTTGAAACAGTTGTCAGTAAATTATTATTTCTTAGACACCAGTTGCAAAGATAAAATCGTTCTCTTCGAACAAAGTTAAAATAACAAAATAAATTGGTGACGGCACATTTTTGATATTAAAATGTCGACCGTTGTAAACATTCTTTAGAGGAAAAAAAAAACGTTTTGAAAATACAAATTTCACGTTCAAATTCTAATTGGTAGAATAAAAATTGTTATTTCTTTAATTCAGTGATCTTTATACAGGCTTCATTAAAAATAATATATTCGGAAGATATTATGTGAATAAATTACATCCACAAAAAAAAAAAAATATATCAGTATGAACTTTAAAAAAAAAAAAAAATTGAAACTATGATATTTTCTCCATGAAGGGAAGCTGCTCTAATATAGGGAAATGTATTCGACGTAGGGTGTTTACATTTCATAGAGACTCTCGAAACCAGTGCTGATGTTAATTCCGCATTAAAATTCAATTTATAAACAACAATATATTTAAATTATGCATAAGTAGAACCGTTAAGGGGTCCTATAGGGTTCATGATACCCCTAAAAGTATTGGTAATGATGCCCGTTGAAGCAACCGATCGTGAAAGGCCGATTGTCGGAGGCGATTGATCGGATGAAATATCTTTCGTTTCTTCGTTGGAGCTCAGTCGAGGAAGGAATGAACAAATATAAATTTGGAACCGTTATTCTATTTTATTTTTATCTCTATTTATTCATATAGATCTGTAAAATTATAAATTGAAAATTGATAAATTCACTTACTACTGCCATATCAGACATGAAATCAACTAGAAATTATATAACTTTTAAATGAAAATTGAACCAACTTCAAAACGAGTTTGGCGGGTTGATTGAAACAAACATCGACAGATTGACGAGATTAATAAAATATATTGAAATCATATTTGGAACTAAATAAAATCCTATATTCGGAAATATGATTGATATCTCTCATACAATAAAAAAAATCATTTACTCACCTTTAAACTGGTAGCAAATGTATCACACCAACACTGAAATTATACATTTCCAGCTACAATATATACAATATCATTGGAGTTTAAGAGTTTTCCAAATTTATTTATAAGGTACTACTTTCTGAGAGAACAACGATGGGATCTCACGGGTCAGAATTGTTCTCTCATTATTGAAGAGCAAGCTTGATTTAGGGTTCCCTGGGATGCTTGTTTATATTTAATATATAGTGTGATTGCATTTAAATTTATTTTTATCTAATCCAGTTATTATTTTTTTTTTTTATCATGTAAAGTTTGAAGTTTTTAATCTACTATATATTTGTCAAATACCGCTCACTCATTTAACACGAAATCTCAGAAACCATCAAAACGGATTGGAATGAAATTCAGTATGTAGCTTCCTCTTGGGCCGTAGGTGCTCGATAAGAAAGGAATTGAAATAATTCGGCCTGGATCACGCCCAATTCCGAAAAACGCGATTTATCATGGATAGGAAATTCTTTGAAATAACATTACGGATCGTAATGAAACAGTGCATTGCTTCTTATTAGACGTTAGATGAACGATAACAATTATTTTCTAAATAGTTTGCCCTGAATCGGTACTAGAAGGGGGTAAAATAAAAGTACTCATACAATTTTTATTTGGCTAATAATAATAGATTTATTGTGATATGGTATATGCTGATAAGCTAAGTTAAAAAATAGGTTAGATGCCTTAACCGCACACTTCGATCACAAATTAAGTTCCTTATAGTAGTAAACAAACAAAAATATGTTACTGGCATATGGAAACCTTATTATATGGTACTTTATGTAAACACATGGTGGCTGCAGAGTGTACCCTTGCAAGTTTGAGTTGTTTCGGGACGAAAATTTATTGGCCTGCTATGGAAAGGAAGTTGAGGGGTTAAAAGACTTATGTTCTCTGGTGATAATATGGAAGACCACTTGGATGTACATATTTCTCACGAGCAACACACCAACCTGTCACAATATCCGGTCACAAGATAGTTTTTCTGAACCTGGTCCTTCTCAAATCTGCATTTCTCAACCAGGCCGAAGTTGTCTTTCTTAAATCTGCTATAAGGATAGTTTTCAGATCTGCCAGGATCTGACGATTTTTTGTGGCCGAAGGACTTCCTAGGCCACTTTGCTTCCACAGTTAGAATTAGTTTTCGTCATTAAGGATGCTGTTTTAAGATGGCGGAAGGACATAACTTTTGCAAATTGGCAAATTTAATTATTAAAATTATTCTAAGAATTCTTAAGGTTTATTTAAGTAATAATAATTATCAACATTAAGCTTAACCTTTACTAATTTAATTTGTCCTTAATCTTAATGATATCAAACCGTAGCAGAGCATGGGTACCTTCAGCTAGTTTTATATATTTGATTGTACATATTGTATGAATGGATTCTTTGTCACCCATGTTACTGTTATATAACCCAATTACGGTGTTTATCAAAAGTTTAAAAGAATAAATTTAAAATTGAAATTTTATACATCTGCTGTATAAATGTATAAAGATGTATATTTTCCCCTTAAAAAAAAAAAAAAATACGAATAAAGAATATTGAAAATATGTCAACCATAAACTTGGCCTCTCGTTGAAAATGTCGACATTGTCCTATATTGAAGTGGAAAAATAAGTATCTTGAATAAAGATTTCGGATGAAAAAATTCCTTGTAGCTCATTTCATTCTTGATTCATATCCAAACATATTCTCATATTTGTAGATCATTTCCATAAGGTATATATTCACATTCGGAATTCGGGCGTCAAGACAATTTATTTCATGAATAAAACAAACAATAGGGCTGTGGAATTGAACCCTGAGGGACCCCGGTATTAGGACCGAGGGAGAAACACACTCCCGCTCCGGGTGAGATAACTCCGATGGAATAAGAATATAAATTATAGGTTCCGCCAAACCACTCAACGATAAAGCACGTAATTTACGACTATTTCAAATAGCTATCATTTCAAAGCTTTATTGCGGAGATCTGTTTACTAAGCCTAAAAAAAAACCTATTTTTTTTTGTTACGGAAAGGGGGCAATAAGAATATTGAATGTAATATTTAAATAAAAAATAGTATTTAAAAATATTACCAAGCAAATTTAAAATATGAAATTTAAAATTAATTATCTTTATATTTGCCATTTGTATTTAATACGTTTTGTATTCGATGGGGTAGAGGTATTTATATATAATGGAAAAGTGTAATAAATGGTACTAATTTAAAAATTTTTAATTTTAATTATTTTTTTAATAATGTTTGATTTTATTTTTAATGTTTTTAATGATCCTTAAACGTTTTATATGCCATGTTTAAAGAATATGATGAGGGAAAAAAAAAATGAAACTTTTAGCCGAGGAAATAAAAAAAGAAAATTGGGTGAAATATTTGGCTCTGTTTTTTTTTTGTTTTTTTTTTTTTGTTGTTTTTTTAAGTTAAACTAAACAAAAATTATGTATATAACAATTCTAGTATCCAAATAAAACTGGGGAAATTTTCTGAACAATACCCATCCCTTACCTTTTTCAGAAATTTCAGTTTCAGTTGTATACTGGAATTGTTATATTCAGTAGTAGATAACAATATCATATCACCAGTAACATTGTAAGTAGTTTCATAATCCTCCATATTTTGAAATTATATGTAGTATATATTCTAACGCGTTTTTATATATTTATTTATTCATAGTTGCAGTTGTTCATTAATTATTGGTCACCTCTAAATTATTAAAAACTTTAAAGATCATTTTGTCACATGACCATTACTAACTTTAGCTATGATCATAACCGGTACAAGATGTACATAACTGGTATTTTTAGCTCTTTGTAGAATATTATAAAATTTTATTTGAAAGAATGCTTAAGTGTATTTGTCAATTTATATTTAATAGGATAAACTTTTGAGAATCTAAGTATGTAACCAAAGATGTCATTTTACAAAATGAGTTAACGAAACACTCTTTTAAATCAACAGTTCCCTTGGCTATTACCATAACTAGTGATTTACCCTACAAACTTGCAGAATTTTAATTCAAATAAAAAAATGTTTTTAGGGTTCAGGGACTGTTAACCAATTCTACTTTAAGCAATCAAATTCTAAAGTTATCAGTTCCCTATCATGTTGCTAAGTGCATTGGCCATTGGGGAAGAAATTATCTGTACCTGACCAGCGAGGGGGGGCGGGATTGGAGGATTGGACTAGAGCGGTATTATCAACTATAATCGGCTTTCAGCAAATCGGATCCTACGTATGCTATACTTTACATCTTACCTTAATCCCAAATCGAAATTACTTATTATTAAGATATATAAAACTCGGTTAAAGTGATATTTAATTATATAAAATAACAGTGAAAAGGTGAAATTGTTAATATAAAGAGATATTGAACCCAAATTACATGGTTCAATGAAAGCAGACTCAGTGGAGATGGGTATTGGGTATGGGGGAGAGGAGGATGTAAAACATAGAGACCTGATGAGGTACAAAATCCAACGCAAATCAAGAGAAGAACTGGAGGAGCAGTGTGGACAGAGGACCAAGGCAGGAAAGAGAATGAACCCAATAGAAGAAATGTGCATTGTACAGTAGTTGCTTAACGCGGTCCCTAGACGGCCAAAATCGAAAAATAAGAGATATTGGCACATTTCTCAGTTATCAAGCTTATCCTAAAAATACCGCATTATTCTATGTTATTATTTTTCTTCCCAGCGACCTGGAAGAAAACCTTAAATGAAATGTTAGTAAAATAAACATCCAATGAATATTTTTGATAAATTACAGTCAACGCGTATATAAACAATAAAATTATATACATACATATATGGTTTACATGCATGATAAGAAGTATAGTTTCAAGAATGTTGGTGATTTAGACATGTTTGCATACGCTCAACCACCAGACCCCTCCCCCTTGTTTAAGGGTACCACTCTACAGAAACTTTATACTCCAAGAAAGTCTGTAAACGCCGAACTTGATACCAGATTGAAATAAAAATAAAGTTTCTACCAGCAACCGGATTTTAACTTAGGCCCGGGGGCTATTTAAATTTGATGGCTGCCATGAGAAAGTTCCGAATTCGTATTTTTTAAAATAAGAGTAACGCCTTATTTAGTCATAATTATTTTCTTCACTTTCAATAATTTTTTTTTCACACAAAATGCTATTTTTTTTTTAAATAGATATAAATTTGATAGTCAATAAAATTTTAAATCATCGATATTATTTTTAAAAAAATAATGCATTTATTGGATATATATTACTATATGCCACAAAGAAAAGCTGGCTCATTGCAGAAAGTTTAACAAAATAAATATTTACAATAACATTTAAAATATAATGGAATATAAAAATAATTTTAGTCCGAGACTAAGTCCCTTAAAAATAACAGGTAAGATCAGGTATAAATAAATTAAATCTGGTCAGAGACATAATGAAATTAAAAAATAAAGAAAAACAATAATACAATAATGACACTATGTACATAGAGTATATTTCAATATATAGAAAAGAAAATACGATAATTTTCTACAAATGACAGAAAATAAAATGAAATAAGAAAAAAAAAAAATCTCTTGGTACAATGATTAGATTTGTATGAACACTAGAAGTACCCAATGTTATATTTATAGAAAGTGTTCTTAATTATGCAAGAACTGAATCTGAGTCTGAGTCCAGCAATGCAAAAACAATTTAGGTAGATAGTTAGCAAGCGTCAGCTGAGTATTGGAAATAGAAGTATTTGAATGCTTTTAGGGAGGTATGCAAGTTTAAAATGTCGTTTTAATTCCAATAGAATGCGCTCTTAGCCTATTGAAGGATTTGCTTATTATTTTGTTTGTTAGCTATTGTTTAAGTTTTTAAGTCGTTTACGTGGACGTATCATACCTTTCTTTGGTGTTGAAAAGTCTAATTTTAAGCCAAATAAAGAGCATTGCGGAAGATTTTCTTATTTAATCAAAAGGGTATTGAAAATAGAAGGCGATATTGTGAACGTTATTTTTAGGTTTCAAACGTTCGACCAAAAAAGTTTGAGGACTTCGAATTGCAATCTTTATTAGACGAAGACAATACCCAAACCCAACAAATGATGGCAGAACAGTTGAATGTCACTAGGCAAGCCATTTCCGATCGCCTGAGAGCTATGGGAAAGATTCAAAAGGTTGGAAAATGGGTTCCACATGAATTGGACGAACGACAGATGGAAAAACGAAAAACTGTGTGCGAAATGCTGCTTTTACGCCACGAAAGAAAGGGTTTTTTGCATCGAGTTGTAACTGGCAATGAAAAATGGATTTATTTTCAGAATCCCAAACGAAAAAAAAAATCATGGGTAACGCCAGGACAACCATCCACATCGAGTGCAAGACCGGATCGTTTTGGGAAGAAGACAATGCTGTGTGTGTGGTGCGATACCTGGTAGCTTGTCAGATGTAAGGAGGAATAGAGTTCCAGAGGATTGTTGAGCGTTGGAATGTTGAGGTTCTATGGGATGGGATATACAGATCAGAAAGACGGGATCTTGTCTGTATTGGATTGATTGCAGATCTGAATTCAAGCTTATTGTAAATATAAAAAGGTTGAAGGGTATTGATAATATGGTAAAGGAATGTTCTATGGAAATATTAACTACGGAAAGTGGAATGAAGCCAATTTAGTTGGGATACATGGGAGCGCCTATAGGGTTTGTTTGATAAATGAATGATGGAATTTTGATAATTCAAGGGGTATGAGATCAAAAACAAAAGGTGTATCTTCATATAGCGTTTTAATTTGATAGAGACTTACCTAATTTTTTGTAATCTATCCCATAATATAAGCACTTCAGATCTCCAAAAAATGTACTCTTAAAATTTAAAATTTGGTTATTAATACCTAAAAAATAATATAAAAATATGCATTTTTTAATTAGTTATTTAGGACCATGACGAATAAAAGGTTAATAGAGGATGTACAGTTACTTAGCCAACGGATGTGGCGCTTTGGACTAAATTACGCTCAACCGCTATGTTTTCTCCCAAATAAAGATATCCACTTTACAGAGACTGGGTGAGCCCTATGAGGGTCTCCCAATTTCGAAGTCGGACTTGAACTTGGGCCAGTGAGCTTGGCAGTCCATTTTTAAGCTGACCCACTGAGCTACAGCACTTCAGGGATATCAATAAATACTTTCTTTTTTTTTTAAATTGTTTTTTCATGAAAAATAATAATTAGCAATTATACAATAGGTTTATAACAGCAGATGCTGCCATTATTGCGGATCTAATGCATTGTTTAATAAATAATCCGATAAAAGAAATTTAAAAAACAAAAAATAAAGGAACTTAAGTTACTTTCTTTAACTAAAAGTGAATAAAAATACAGGACGTCTCAAAATTATATAGAAGGGTTGTCTTCAGATTTCCCTCCCCCTCAATATCCCCCGGCTAATAGATTCTTGGAGTATGCTCGGATTTCCTCTTGTTCTTTTTTTTTTTTGTTTTTTTCTTTTCTCCGATTTCTTAGAAAATGCTTTCTTATAATATAAAGGTAGAGTTTCGGTTTTGAGTACCTTTTCAGAAACATTTTGTTTGTTTTAACGTTATTTAATTAAAATAAAGTCTGTTGATCCGTTTTTCAGTCAAAAGGCCCATTATCACTTTTAATGACTTGAGTTAATACCTTTGAGAAAACAAAAGCTTTTTTTAAACATTTATGGTTATTCTTTAAATTGTTATTTTAAAAAAAAATGTTTTGTAATTTAAGGATTTCAGGAAACATATCTTTAGAAGGTTAAATTGACTAGATTTATTTATTATTAGGAAAAAAAAACTATAAATATTTCTGCCGATTTTAAATCAAACAATAGAAATGGATGAGAAATGTATACTTTTAGTTTGTATTGTTTATTAGGGCTTAAAGTCCTTATGTGCTCCAACTAATACATTAAAGACGGGTTAATTAAAAAGAGTTGTTTCTTCATGGATGGAGCCATTCAGAAAGGAATATTTCTCGTTTTTAGGAAGTGTAGGATCAAGGCATCCAATATACTAATATTCATATAATCTTTAATGTAATACATTACAAAAAGCTTTTTTCCATGATGTATAGAAAACATATACACACAAACTTCTGTTGTAAAATTTACAACATAAAAGAAAGAATTAAAACATAAGGTTACAAATTTTTAATTTACCACCGAAAAACAGGAAATGATTCTCTTTGCATAACTACTATAGTAAACCAGGGACTAATATTTAAAATTTTAAATGAAAATCAATATTGCTTTATTTTTATTATTATTATTTATAAACCTAAGTTGTGTTAATATATTTATTTATCGGGTGTGAGAATATGACTCCACATTATTTGTAAAAATAAGACACTTTTGCGTCTTAAGAAAATGAAAGAATTAATTATTCAAGGTATGCTCCATCTGCAGCTACAGGCTTGGACTCCCTTTCTGACAATATTTAAATATTTCCGAAAATGTTCTGTTTTTTTATTTAGCCAATTTAATTATCCAATAATCAAGCCTTTTGATCATGCTTTCAAAAAAAGTAAATCGCTCCCCTTTATGATCTAATTGCATCGACTGGAATCTGTAGGTGCGTCGTAAAGCGAATAATGCATGACGAGCCCTATTCATTTAAATATGTTTTAACGATATTAGCAGTGTGAGGTATCTTAAGTGTCCTTTTAAAAAATTAAATTAATTTAATCAATTTTAAGAAGAATGAAAACTAATTTGTCGGGAAGGAATGGCCGAAACATAATATAAAAATACAGGGACTCTTTTTCATCATGTCATCTTCTTCTTTGAACATCCACAGGACTTCTCTTTCTTTCTCCAGTAGACCTTCTCTTCAGCCATCTGCACTTCGAAATTCAACCTTTCTCCCATACCACGTTCATCTCTTAATTCTCATAAACCTGCCAATATTATTATAATTATTATTTTATTTTATTTTTTTCTATTTATCCTTTCTGGCCCTTTCTGCATTATTAGAATCTCTTTAATCCCAACGTAGTGTCCATAAATTATTGATATTTGTATTTATACTATAGATCTTATTTTTATCCCCAGTATAGTCATTTAATAAAATCTTTATTTGAATCATAGATTTGAACCATTATAGCTTGTCCAGGAAAAATGGAAAATGGCTGTTATTATTTTAGAGAAGACTTTTTCTTGGTATCCTATTTTCTTTAATAACGAAGCGACAGTTTGGAGCCGTTTGGAGGTATAAGGTGTCATACTGCCTAACAGTTGAGAATTTTAATCGTCCGAATGGAAGTACAATACAAAGAAGTATATTTGTCTTATAGATTATTAACAAGTAACAATGGATTAACTTCCCAATTAAAAATAAATAAATAAATAGAACACTGCCATGCAATAATTATATATACAGCTTACAGCTGCCTGAGCTCTCCAAGAACAGACAGATACCCCCGGGAAGCGTTCACTGACCAATCAGTGAGCAATAAAGGTTGAATAGAGTAGAAAGAGGAGAACGAGACCCAATCAGATTTCCCCTACACTTCACACCCTTACTAGGCCATTGTATTCCTACGCTCATCTGTTCCAACTATTTTCTTCCTTTATTAAACCTGATTGTTGTTGGAAATTTTCACCGTGAACCTATTTCCTCCAGATCTACTCCTTTATTCATTAGGTTGTAATCTACTTCATTTAATTCTATTATATTTTTTTTGTATATAAATTTATTGAAATTTACAACTGTACGAATATATACATCAAGTAAATGAGCTGATAACATGTCAAAAGTTGAAAAGAACTACTCATCAGTAGCACTTCAATAAAAATTCTCTACGCCAGAAGATCTCTAGGCCATATTTTTTTCAGAAGCCTCGGAAGATTATCAGGAATGAAGTGAGAACCAAGTTGAGAAACTAATGGATGTGAGTAGTTATAGAGCTTACTATGAAAGGAGATAGGTATCTGGTATGGGTTAACTCAGCAACATTTGGAACATCAAGGTCTTTGGATAAGTTTATTGGTGACAAAGTAAGGGGCATTTAGGATTTTTCGGAGGATTCTGTATTGTAAGGATTGGATACGAGGTAAATTGGGTGGTTTATTGGAGCCTCAAAGCTGAACTCCGTACGTCCAAATTGGTCTAATCACAGTTACTTTTAATAATACACTTTATAAATCATTTTGAAAAACTTATGAATAAAAGGCTTTTAAATTTAGTTTGAATAATTTGCATTGATAGCTAAAAGTTAATAACAGGATAATCTTATTTTTTGTGTTCGAATATTGATAAAGATCACACGAATCAAAATTGTAATTAGAATTCATACTTACCAATACAAAAATGGGGTAGTTGTAACTTTAAAATACATTTCTAATTTTTTAAAAATATTTTTAAGTATCTGATAACAACTCTTTACTTAAATAAATCGTTTTACGTTTTGTTCGACCTAGGTAAAATAAGCATATTATAACGTTACTTAAACAGAGTGGGAAGATGCATATATTCAAGTGTATTATATTTAACACTAAGCATACCATTGCGGGTCAAATTTTAATATAAGTTTTTCTTTTGAATTTCACTAATTTTATAAAAAAACAAAAAAATATATGAAAAGTGTTGTTTTGTTTTTTTCAATATTAACTTCTCTATTATTCTTTTAGCCGGTGAATTGTGTTATATATTGGCATACCTGTAATGTCGGTAGGTTTAGTGTCAATAAATACTTTTTTTTTAAATGGATAAAACACATCGTTTTCTCTAAAATTTCTCAGCTTTCTTCGGTGAATAAAAATTTAGGTGATATCTGAAATTGTGATTAAATGTCAAACAATATATTCAGCTTCATTTCCACAATAAGAATTTAAAAAATTCTGTCTTGACTACTGATCTAAAAATTAGTTCGTTCGTTCCGATCAGCAGCAGGATTTAGACACACCAGCCACGTGTTCGCAAATCTTAGGTAGAAATGATGATCCTGCGATGAATGTATACTCCGGAAATTTCGAGAAAAAAATCCTCATATCTTATTAGTTGCAGAAGTAAGCTTTTTAAAAATTTTAAAATAATCTTTTCGTAAAAAAAAATAAAAGATATAAAATATCCACATTAACGATCGCGCTGCTGTGCAAGACTTCCAAACCTGTACAAAGTAGCCCCCGTTTATGGTACTAATATATAAAACGGGATTAAAAATCAATCAAATTAACAAATAGATTAAAAAATCAATGCCAACTCTCTTTAGTACCAATTTTTTAAAATATCCTCAACATATTATTATTTATCGTTAATTAATATCGATTTATAAATACAGACTTCATTAAAAGTTATTATCATAAAAGGGTTGAAATGATAATTAATCAAGAAAATCATACAATGGGTGCAGCCTAATAGCAACCCGATTGCAGCGATTTGACGGGACATGAGGGAAATCGGCGGCGGTAAATTCCCGCTGACGTAGAGGCCAATTGATAAAGCTGTCGAGATAATTGCTTAAAGTGAAGCGGATTTGCTACGAGATAAAATAGGACGCTGTGCACCTCTCCCGAAATCTGACACCTATCTCTGCGCCGTTTCAATCATTGTTGATCCACCATTTCACAGTAGATTCAGAGAATAAAAACAGGTTATAATATCCATAAGTTACTATATTTGATTTAAAAGTCAGTATTGTCTAAAGTAAAACTCCAAAAAATGAAAATTTTCATCGAAATCTTTGAAATCTAAAAACATTATCTATAAAACCGGTTATCAGAGCAAGTACAGGGGCAGGCGAAAAATTTTAGCCCATTGATTTTTTTTATTTTCTTGACTAGAAGTTTCACTCTATTTTAAATTTTTACATCGCCATATACTGTAATAGAGCATTTAAAACATATTAGGATTAATAAAATTAAAGAATGCGGTATTTATAAAAAAATTAAGCTATTATAAATTTACCAACATTGTATTAATAAAATATATATTCGCCTCTTGCGTGCATTACGTCTTGCATTCAACGAGGTATGGTATAGGTCTAATCTGATTTTTAATACGTTCTTGATGGATATACATTGTCTGATGAAAAACTATTATTTTTAATTTTCATTTTTTTTTTTTTTTTTTTTTTTTTATAAAAATATACTGCTTTTTGTTTTGTTTTTAATTTATTTTATTTTATTTCTCGTTTCATTACCCTAATACGTTTCATATGCTCTAGTCAGTATATTTAATAAATTAGTAAAATTAATTCTAAATTGTAATAATTTGAATCTAATATAAAATTTAAATGTGATTTTCCCTTCGTCGTAAACCTACGACATCCTGCCCTACAGTATTATTGATATTTCACTTATCACTGTTGAACAGATCCGCTACCTAGGACTCCACTTGGACAAACGTCTTACTTGGAATCCACATTCAAGACTAAAGCGACAGGAAACTGCTCGTCGTTTTCAACTTCTTCAATATTTACTAGGCAAACGTTCTAAGCTTCCAATAAATTACAAAAGACTCATTTACATGACTGTGATAAGACCTATTTGGACATACGGAGTTGAGCTTTGGGGCTCCACTAAACCATCCAATTCATCTCGTATCCAATCCTTACAATCCAAAATCCTTCGAAAAATCCTCAATGCTCCTTATTTTGTGACCAATAAACTTATCCAAAGACCTTAATGTTCCATACGTTGCTGATTTAGCCCAAGCCAGATACGTATCCTTCCATAGTAAGCTCCATAACCACTCCAATCCACTAGTCTCCCAACTTGCTTCCCACTCCATTCCCGATAATCATCCGAGACGTCTGAAAAGAAGATGGTCTAGAGACCTTTTAGTGTAGATTTTATTGAAGTGCTACTAGTGAGTAGTTCTTCACAAGTTATTTACATGCCAATGTATTCACTATCAACACATTGACTTAATGTATATTATTTTGTAAAGTTGTAAATATCAATAAATGAAAAAAAAAAAAAAAAAAAAAAAAAAAGTGATTTTAATTATTTTTAAGTAAGAGCTCATTCAACCAAAATAGTTCCTCAACGTTAGTTTCTAGCAACAAAACATATTCCCAATTACATTTTTAACCAGTACAGTCGAATTATCAATCCGAGCAACCGAGCTAGTGCGTGTCGAACTACGCGTGACGCCTTTGCGTTCTCTAAAATCGTATCACTTTTGACCAACAAGATCACAGGTAAAACATATTCTATATTTAGAAGCTCCTACAATTAAAAATAGAGTTTTTAAACGTGTCTTTTTTTTTTATTTAAACCAAAATTTTGAAAAGCCGCGAGAGTTGGATCGAGCAAGATCGGTCAAATCCAGGTTAAAATTTTTAATTCATATTAGAAGATCCCATCTTTGCCCTTCGTCGTAAACCTACGACGTCTTGTCCTACAGTATCCTTTACTAATATCCCACTGATCCCTGTTGAACAGATCCGCTATCTTGGACTCCAACTGAACAAATGTTTAATTCGGAATCCACATAAAAGATTGAAACGACAGGAAACAGCTAGTCGTTTTCGACTTCTTCAGCATTTACTTGACAAACGTTCAAAACTTGGACACATGGAGTTGAGCTTTGGGGCTCAACTAAACCTTCTAATTCTTCCCGTATCCAATCCTTACAATCCAAAATCCTTCAAAAAATCCTTAATAAACTTATCCATAAAGATCTTAATGCCCCATATGTTACTGATTTAGCCCAAACCAGATACCTATCCTTTCATACTAAACTCCATAACCACACTAATCCTCTAGTCGCTCAACTTACTTCTCACGCCATTCCCGATTATCCTCCGAGGCGTCTAAAAAGAACATGGCCTAGACTAGAGACCTTCTAGTGCAGAATTTTTAATAAAGTGCTAATGATGGGTAGTTCTTTTCAAGTTTTTACAGGTTATTGTAATTATTGAGAACACATTTACTAGATGTATATATATAGACAATTGTAAATTTTAATAAAAGAAAAAAAATATATTAGAAGAAACAGAGTCAAAAGGAGCTCACTCATAAGAACCTACCTCCTAGTAAAAAAACGTGTAATTTAGTATAAGAAAAGTTCTTCTAATATGAAACTATCAAACTACGCGTAACGCCCACGCGTTCCTCAAAAACGTATCACTTTTGATCAACTAGAACACCGGTAAAACATGTTTTATGTTTAAAAAAGATTTTTTTTTTTCAAACTCCATGTATTCCGGTAATTATATACTGTAGATAACTGACGGATTTTTTTTATATAACTCCAAGATTTTTTTTACGCAGTTAGAAATATGTTGAAAATATTTTTATATTTCTCCGCACATTTAAGTTATTTATTGATAAATATTCTATATTTAAAAAAAAAATCAGATATTTTCTATAATGATTTTCTTTGCAATATAATCCCGGATAATCTATTTTAAAGAAAATTTGTCATAAAAATTTAAATATGTAGCTAAAAACCAGCCAAATAAAAAATATTTTATTCAAAAGAAGAAACGAATACGCTTTCCGTTGGCCAATTACATCGAAACGATGACGTGTATATCAAAAGGCGAGATACGGCGAGAAGGAAATAGGAATTCCTTCATTTAGAAGCAGCCTACAGGTTGTCGCTCCATTCTCTTCCTGTAAAATTAAATAATATGGCCTAAAGGAAAACAGGGGCCAAAGCCTTTTCGATCCAGCTCGGTCCTGGTTCGTATGAAAGTTATCTGACAACTTCTCAGTTCGCCAATAGAACATTTTTTCTTCCGGTCGTTATGAGTAGGAAGTGGATGCAGAGAGTTTTAAACTTTTAAATACTTCTACCTTGTAGACAGTAAAGGAGTCCATCTTTAATGAGTACCATTGCAAGTAAGCTGAATCCCAAAATTATTAAAAAATTATTTATTGATATTCACAACTGCATAAAATTAAAATGTGTTAATAACTTAGTTAGAATGGGAAACATGTCAGAGGAGTTGATTGGTTATGAAGTTTCTCTGTGAAAGAATAAGTATCTGGTTTCGGCTAAATCTACATATGGAACATTAAGGTGTTTATGGATGTTTATTTTTGACAAAGTAAGGAGAATTAAGGATTTTGCGTTGTAAGGATACGAAACGAGAAGAATTGGATTGTTATGTGGAGCCACAAAGTTCAGCTCCGGTTGTACAAATAGGTCTAATTACAGTACTGTAAATGAGTCTTTTGTAATTTATTGGTAGCTTTGAACGTTTGTCAAATACATGATTGAGTAGTCTATAACGACGGGAATTTTCTTGCTGTTTTAATCTGGAATATGGATTCGAAATAAAACGTAAGTCCAAATGGAGCCCCAAGAAGTGGATCTGTTCAACAGAAACTAATAAAAAATTTTCCAAATTAAATTTAAAACACTGAAAATTGAAACGTTTCTCATGACTTTGACATTTGACGTATATCTGTAATCCCAGTGAATAAATCGTTTAGTTAAATTTCAACAAAAATGAGAGAAGTGATTAAAAAGAAATGTGTTATTTTCTTTATTCAGGTGAATGTTTAAGTATGAGTTTTATTCTAAATAAATATGTTTTAAAATAAACACTTATTCGCCTGAAGAAAATACCTCCACGTTTCTGTTCAGTCGCTTATGTAACTACTAAACAAAAACTAATCATTTTTGTCAAAATTCAATTAAGCACTTATTCACAGGGATGACAGATATCATTCCTTCTTCATTACGAACAACACGTCATACAACAGTCAGTTCGCTAACTACATTAACCATAGATATGTTTCTCCGCCTCCAAACTAACACTAAACAAATAGCTCCATACATATGTCCGAAAACCTTGCAAATATTGGAAAGTCTGTTTCCTCGGCTTTTGTTGTTGTACAAGTCTCTGAAAAAAAATATAAGGACGACCTAAAACCTAAGATTATTGCCTCATATAGAACTCTTTGTCCGTCGATACAAGAAAGTGTAGTTGCCACCAACAGTGGTATCGATTCGCAAATTTTGTTTCTGCAGATTA
The DNA here is from genome assembly GCA_003667255.2 of Euschistus heros. Taxonomy (NCBI): domain Eukaryota; kingdom Metazoa; phylum Arthropoda; class Insecta; order Hemiptera; family Pentatomidae; genus Euschistus; species Euschistus heros. The sequence goes on along the minus strand of RCWM02000007.1, from coordinate 317,733 downwards.
TCATTGTCATTTTTGATTTATGAGCATATGTATAATTTAGTAATTACCAAAATTTACCTTTAATCCTCGTTTTATTTTTGGTAAGTCTTGATGTTTAGAAGCAGTCTCAATGTTCATGGATTCCTTCAACAATGTGGATCGGAAACGCACCACGATGCATCAGCATGTATCAGCTTACGCTTAATACTTCTACTAACTGATGTTAAGATCCACTAGTTGAGTCTTAGCTTGCTCGAGCATAGACCGCCAGTTATCTTCATTCTGCTCTTCTGCCCTCCACTTTATGAAACCAAGAATCAGCAGCCACACAGTCTTCCAAACGGAGTCTTTGTCGTCCACCTCGCATGTACACTCGCTCTGATAGCATTTTAGAGTGTACTTCTACGGATATAACTACATCCACATGCTTATACATAGCACCTAACTCGCCATTTGTCATTTTTCAAGTTCCTTGCTCATAACTAACTTCGTACATTCACAGAAGAACGCTTCTTTCGAACCTGAAGTGTACCTGCTGTTGTATAAGTAATTAATAAGTATAACAATAATCAGATTTTATCTTTATAAAAGAGAACAAAATAGAATAACTTCGTAAAAAAAAGTTGTATTGCGTCAGAAAGTAAACATTTGTTACAGCCCAGTTCTTTTTTCAGCTTTATTAAAAGGAAAGCTGTTGATGACCTGAGGGTTTTACGCCTCTAAACCTGAATAAACAAATTTCATTCTTTTTTACGTGTATTTTTAGACCTAACAATTGTTCTCTACAGAATAAAAACTGTAAAGATAGTTCTTCTTATTAATGGATGAAGATTCTGTATTTTATTATTTTTAAGTCTATCTTCATAAAGAGGTGATTAAAAATTAAATAATAAATTTATAAAAGCTATCGCTAGAAGAAATAGCTAAATATTGGATATTAGTAAGGACAGGTATCGTAAGAAATATTCCGATATTCTGAAAGAACAAAAAATAACGACGATTTGAACTCTGAATATCGATATGCGGATATATCATGCTTTTTTTTTTTTTTTTTTTTTTTTTTTTTTTAATGAAAGAAATGTTATTTTAAATATCACCATTTTTATTACTATTTCGTTTATATATCATTTCTATCTCTTTACTATGATATTCATGTTTATTTTTTCGTTTTAATTAACTGAGGTAGCGAAATCGAACCACTGGTTTAAAAAAATCGTCTATACACACGCATCACTGTTTATCCACAGCACTTTCCTATAACCTTACCTGTAAACCGCCATTTCTATAGTTTAAAGTAAGGTTCTATTGTTTTTAGTGTGTTATATTGACATATTCTCATTTTCTCATTTTCATTGTATAAAGATGTAACATAAGTTTTAATATGGATTTAGTGTTTTACATATTCATATTTTCTAACTCCCTCTTTCCCTATGTGAGAAAGTGTATCACAAATTGACAACATTACTTTCTACATGATTTAGTGTTTTGAAAATTAAAATTTGATTTCTTCCACCTCCTTAATGTGAGAAATTTTCACTGGCCTATTGTTTGAATATGTAACCTAACCAACAAAACTAACTCAAGAAATTCAAACCACAAATAAACAATAACAACGATGTAACCAGTGCCAATCTTGCCAACTGTTCCCTGTCGCCAACATTAAAAACTTTCCCTTATTTAAACCAACTTCATGGTTTTGTTACTTTTTTAAAAATAAAGTTTTTATGTTGTATGTAGTAATGTACGTTTCCTTATGACCTATATTTAAAAAAAACTGATATGTATTTATTTTAGAAATAATAGAACAATCCACATCCATAATGACATGCAACCATAAGTCAAGCCCAGGGTAGATGGGTGTGGTGCCAGAGGATGGACAGTCACTAGCCACAAATCTCTCGTCACTACAGAGCCCACATGTAGCCAATAAGCGACGGCAACATGGCACGGCTCTCCGCAACGGCCAATCTGATTGGTCGAATCAACGCAGTCATTGGGCCTTTGCCGGCCTAAATACACTGCCAATTTACTGCACTCTGGAGGATTCAGGAAAGCTATTTTCAGTAATCAATGTCATTGACTGGTATGCATATTAATTACTATTTAACATAGAAGATGGCCGCGAGACCTTTTAACATATAACATGTGGTTGGAGCTGATACAGTTGATTGATCTATTAGAAGTAATTGTTTAATTTCTAGACTTCAGTTATAAAAAAAAAATTAACAAATAAGCTGATTGCAGAATTCTAATTATGGAGATTTTTTTTTAAAATCAAAAGTCACAAAATGGTTTTAATGATTTATAACCTATTTATTTTTCCATTATTACAGCATTATATACAACGAAATTGCCAATATAAAACGAAACTAGGTGTGAAAAATTGATAACCGATCTCGTTGAGACCAATCTCTCAGAGATATCAGTACGGAAGATCGTGGGTTTGATTACCACCAGTCTCAGCCTTCTCAATCTGGCTATAATAGGTTTGTAACCTATAGGATAACACAACCTTGCCGTCCTAGCTGAGTACATAACCACGTTGAGCCCCAAGAAACAACACACACTTCTCACCAAACCACCCCATCGAAAGACAAATTTCCAAGATCAGCTCTGACACAATCCTACCTTGGTATAACCAGATGTGTGTTTTTTTAAAAATAATATAATCGGATAAATATAGAATAAATTACAATTCCGCATTGTGCTTCTTCTAAAATTGCCTTCTAAAATATCCTGTATTTGTATCATTTATTTGGGCCAATTATTGTACGCGATACTTCATTTTCGAAACATTGAATACGCCTATCTTCCACGCCTCCAAGTTTTGCATCCATTAAGACTTAAAATTCCTAGATAATAGGCACGGAATGAGTGGTTTCATCTCTTCAGTTATTATAGGTATCGTATAGGTATAGTACATTCTATACCATAAATAAATTTAACGTTAGGGATTCTACGATTCATTGTGGAATAATGAAAGCGCTAGTGAAGTAATAAATTAAAATAAGTAGATAGACAAAGTTGTTTATAATTTATCGAAATATATCCAGAATCATCAATGCATCTTGATCAGTTGAAGTGAAGTGATCCCATAATTTTTCAAAACGCAAAAGTTTATGTACACTCATTCAAATTAATTCGACGAACAATCATCAGTAGTTTTTATAAAGTTGTAATAACTTACAAAGTTACTACCATTCCTCCGTTCGATAAACAGCTGCCATCTGCTGCTGAACAGGCTGAGAGGAAGATCCGATAAAACAGAGGAAGAGTGGTGCCTACTTGTGGCGAGCATTTTATTCAGATCTCGCTTTGTTATGTTTGGGAACGGCTCGAGTGTTGTTTGTGCCATGTTTTCGTAAGCCAGTATCAATAGTGTTACACCCAGGGGGAGGGGTCTCTTCTCGCTCTCTTAACGCTTATTTTACCGGCTAACTCTGTATTACCCCCCTCCCCAAACTGGAAGTTTGTTAAACAATTTATATGGCAATAAAAAATAATATTAGTGTCGTCATTATGTGTTATTAAACATGAAAGAAAAACTAACATCCTATTGACAAAATATATTCCTACATTATATTATTTTACTTCACGCTTAATGTGAGGGTTGTTGATGTAATTTAAACAAGCATCCAAGTTGAAAGGTTCTTTTTACCGAATGCTTAGCTACGATTTTGACATGGATACTTTTTTTTGCGGAGCGTCTAAACTTTTTTGGTGTAAGGTTTTTTCACAGTCAAAAACAATTTGATAAGCTCTAGCTTTTTTGGTAGCGTTGGCTTTGTTAGTTTTCGTATTACAAATTTAATGGAGAACATTATTTGTTAAATAACATTTGTCGCTAGAACCAACCGTTTAGGAGCCATATTGGTTTGAACTAAAACATTCAAGTATTGCCTAATTTATTTAATTTTTGTTGTTTTGTTTTTTTTGAAACGCTGTAGCACTGTTAGTGTAGCCCGAAACGAAAATTTGAGTACATTTTTTGGTCAGAAATTTAATGGAGAATATTTTTTGTTTTATATCATTTTTCGCTAGAGTCTGCCGTATAGGGGCTATATTCATTTGAATGAAAAAAGTCACGTTTAAAAGCCATATTTTCTCTGAACTTTGTTTATTTTAAATAATGATTAATTTTTATTTTTATTTAGTTATTAATTTAAGTAATTTGATTGTTTTTATTCTAAAATGTAAATTGAAGGAAGCAGAAGATTATAGATAGACACATCCATGATCTTCGATATTGCTTGAAAACAACACATGTTTTCACAACCAGATAATAGACTATTTTAAAAACACTAATCTTTATAAGGACACTTACTTCTAGGCTTGAGAGTAGTGTCTCTAACCAAACGTAGTGCAACACGGCACCAAAAAATATGTAAATAAAATAAATAAATATCTAAGATCTATTATTTTTCAAAACCACGAAGAAATTGAAAGTTTTAAAATAAAGTTTCTTACTTTCCAAAATATAATTATAAATTTTTCATAACATATACATTATCAAATTATCGCGCAGAAGAAATTAACATTTAAGGAATATATTATAAAATAAATAGATATATACAATGAATAAATGTTTAGATTTAAATGAGGCTAAAACAATGTAATTAAACTCAAACTGGGGAAGTGATTTTTCTAGCTCCACTCATCCACCATAGTAGTAGGGTAAATTAGACATGATTCAGAATTAATTGACTGATTCAACCACTCATTAATTTTATAGTTTAAAATCTATTTGTCATGAAAAATCTAGTAAACAGAAAATCTATTTTGAAAATCTTTTAGAGAAAAATATCACTCTTAATAGTAAGTACTTTTAGAAGGTACTGGTAGATTTATGGTAGAGTACAATAAAAGGCTATAAAGATAAGTTTGGGGGTTAATATTGTAAATATGTAATCGTTTTTTGTATGTATTCTCTCTATTTATTTATTATTTCTATTATAAGTATTTATTTTTTATATTATACAAATATCTATAATTAGTAAATATTAAATCTTGGCATCGTACTCCTTAATGAATATATTTAACATTGCACTATATGTTTCGGGAAAATTTGTTTCTCTTCTTCAGGATCGGTATCTAAAACAATTTATCCTAACAAGCAACTATTATTAAGAAAAATAATAATAATACTATTCATAGGTAAATAATACTATTCTAAAATTTATTATATTAATTAATTATATTATTCTCCTTTCTGATTCGGCCATCTATGGACCACGTTCAACAATTGATTTCTTACTCTTCCGTTCTTTTTAATAATTCTTCGTCACCTCTGCCTGATGTTTCCTCCTATCTGATCACTGTCTGTGTCCAACTACTTCTGGAAATTTTATCTTGTTGACTGCTGTCCGAAATTCGTCTCTGTCCCAAAATGAATCCAGATGTATGATTACTACCATCATATCTAATTTTGCCATCTGTATCCAGTTATTCATTTGTTATTTTTTTTCAAATCGAACAACTATTTTATAATGACGCAATTTAGCTTCTATAGAAAGATTTTTTTATTTTATATAATAAATTATTCTATTATATTAGTTGCTTGTTAATTTAAATTATTTTAGGGTTTGATCCTAAAGATGGGAAACAATTTTCCCGAAACATATAGTGTAATGTTAAATATATTCATCAAGGAGTAGAATAGCAAAATTTAATTATTATCGATTTTATCTCTTCCAACATAATTGGAATATATTGCAATTAATTAACTAATTAATTAACTATTATTAATATCCCCTTAATTAATTTCTAAATAAAAATTAATCTGTACTTAATATCTCTATTATGTGCTATAAAGTAGTCAATGCACTAATTGTGGAAAATTTTAATATTATTCAAAATGAATTTACGAAAAAAAAAAGAATCGTTTCAACCTAAAAATGTAACTGTTGACATTGCATATGGTCAGGTAAATTTGGCTTAGGAAACTTAGGAATTTTAAATTATATTGAAGCACTATTATTTTAAAAAGCAACGATATAAAAAAAAGTAAAGCAATCACGTCCGTCCAAATATTAAACATATTATAACATATAAGAAAAATAACCAAACTAGGCAGAAGAAACTTCAAAACTGCACGTGGATTGAAACTTGAAACACGTGCACCATAACTTTCTCGTATCGGAAAAATATGCCCTTCAACATATAACAAACTCTACGTTTTGCAATTTCTTGTTCAAATATAATTCTTTCTTCTTTTTTTTTTCGAATCACTCAAATGGAGAATATAAAACCAATTATTTCTACATGCTCGTGCTGCTTTTTTACTTCCTCTAATATCCCTTCATTAAGATTGCTATCTACCTTTCTTTTGAAAACATTGGCTCTCTTCTTGGCTGTGGCTTTTCTTAAAATCTTTACTCATCATCACTATAATATTAAAATCGATCAAATCATTTTATGCTTATTTAAACACTTACTTTTGTTTTTTTATTTTTTGAAAAAGCAAAATACTTGCTTTATATTATCATATTAATTCATATAGAATAAATAGCCGTAGAGAAGCAGTCTTCTTTTACACGTAACTGTAATTTTTAACCCGGTTTAAATGACACTGATGAGGGGTTTGAAGATAGAAGCATAATTGGACATTTAATTTTTAATTTTAAAGAGCTAGTAATCCAGATGGACATAAACTATTAGGGAACTATCACGGGCTATGGAGTGCATAATACGCTCCACAACTAAAGGCCCACAAATCACATTCATATAAGTATATGACAGTGTAGACAAACCTCGTTTCTACCTATAAAAAATGCACATTGAGATGATTATATCATATATGTTATAACATATATCATATATGTTACTGCTGCTGAACTTTCCAAGAACTATGAAATTCGTACAGATAAATTCAATGGTTTTACGACTGTATACTAATAGAATGGTGCTAACCACATATCGGCCGGTTTTCGAATTTCACTTGAATCCACATGTCGCACCATATATTTGAATCTTTCTCAATGATTTAATTGAATATAAAAGGACCTACACACGCCTACTATCAAAGAACACGCACAGCCCTAACACAAAAGACTTCACAATAAACTTAAAAGTCATCCCAACAGACTCATATATGATATGTCTACAACAATGATGCTCACCAATATCCATAGAAGGTTGAAAAGAAGCTGGATGAGAGATCTCCTTGAATAAAATTAAATGATTAACAAGAGAGATGGAGGTGCTACTGGGAAATGTAAATGCCTCTCATGCCAGAATCTTTAATTGTTTTACAGTCATCTCCTTTGCTGCTCGCCATAAATGTACTAGACAGTGGTAAATTAAGATAAATAAAACAAAAAAAAAATTGAATATAAATGATTTTTTTATGGACTCCATGCTCTATGTAAAGCAGTACCCTAGTAACCTCTCTTGGAGAATAGCGGTCACCACCTATCCTTTGATTTTAAAACTTTACTTCGAATTTATATTTATATAAAGTGAATTTATTTATCGCTTTTTTAATAATAATTAAATAGAATATCATAAGATTTTATTATTGATAAATCTTCCTAGAACTATGAAGTTCTTGTATTTAAAATTGGTTCAATATTTATCGTGGTTAATGATCACAAACGAAAAATGGATTGTCCTTTTATATAATAATAGGCCGTATAAAAAAAAATGACCGTTTTTATCAAATTCCAGAGTTCAAAAGTCTGTAAATATCTTAATGCTATTTATTATTTACTAATACTTAATAATCCCCTTAGAGCATTCTCTAAGCTTATTTACTAACACTGGACTACCTCAAAAAAAACCTCAGTTCAGTTATTTATTTCAAAGAAGAAACATGACAGTGTCCTACGAAATTGTCGTAATTTTAAGACATTACTGGAAAAAAAATTTCACAGCCGCTGAAGCAACTCGTGAAATTATTAAATATGAAGGGGGAGGTGTCCTTGAAGAGCGCACTGTGGTTGGTTTGAAAAATTTAGAAATGGAGATACGACGTTGGAAAGAATGAAGGGCTACGGGCGGCCATTAATGGATATTGATGAGGTTCTGAAGGAAGCTGTTGATCAAATACAACCACAAGTACTCGCGAAATTGCCAGAGAGTGTGGTGTGTAGAAAGATACAATTAGTCGCCATCTTCTCTCCATGGGGAAGGTGAAAAAGACCTGCAGACTGGTCCCTCACGAACTTACTCCTCAACAATCAGCAGTCGAACCAAAGAAAAGTTTACAGAACTTCGTGGGTTTGAACTCCTGCCTCATCCACCATATAGTCCAGAACTCGCACCTTCAACTCGCACAAATTTGATAATTTTGCGGAAGTTGAAAATGCCGTTCAAGAGTTCTTTGACAGCCATCCCTAGGGATGGTATCAGCGTGGCATCGAGCAATTGGCTAGCAGATGGGTAATGAAGGTAGATAACAATGGACTATACTTTGAGTATTAATTGTATTTAATACAAATATTTGTTTAAGAAACGGTCATTTTTTTTTTATACACCCCATTAGTATAGACATAGATATAGGACAATATTATATCTGGTAGATTTACAAGGTAATAAACACTAAATAAAGTTTTCGTGCTGAGCTCTTATAAGTAAACAGAAGGCCCTCGAATATAACAAGGGAGATTAATACCAGAGACTAAGGCGGAGGAAGGGCTAATGAAATATAGCCGGTATTTGCAGGTAAATAAATGAAGCGGATATTACAGCCCTAGGACATGGAATTCCCCCCCCCCCCCCTACGGCGATAAATTTGAAGGGGCTCGTTTTTAGCGGGGGCTGGGAGGTAGATAAATGCCGAGATGACCCCAGGGTGTCATTCGCCGGCGCTCAGCCAGCGACCTGTTATAGCTTCGTAATGTCAGCTGTCTCTGTTAATAGCGGTATCTGCGTTAGTGAGCGAGGGTATCTCTAATTGCGATTTAGGCAGTTACAAATCCTAGTTGGCTTAAATAACAAAGTCTGATTCAAACATCCAACGGATACGAAGGTGTGAAAATTAAATGTTGCATGAATTATACTTTGCCGTAATAAGACGTATAATCTATAATATAACATACAAAGTTTCAAATAGATCATATTAAAAATATTTACAGTAACCTTACCATTACCTCAAGTCGCACAGTATGTAAAATATATCCTTTCTATTCAAATAGAAAAGTGTATAATTTTATCTGTTATATAAAAGAACAAGCCATTTTTCGTTTGTGATCACTAACTGCGAAAACTACTCAACCAATTTGTACCAAATTTTAACCACGTCATCTTCATTGCTCAAGGAAGGTTTAGCAATAATACAATTTAATGATTTTCAATTATATTTCTATGATATAAGTGATAAATATGTGGTGCGCAGTTAAGTTTGATAATCGACCGATAGGTGTCGAGCACCATTCGAGAGAGGTTACAAGGTTGTACGGTGTTCTACAGAGTTAGAAATTTGTGATAAAATTTACGAATTTTGAATTCAATTATTATTAAAGCTATAAATATATGGAGCGACATGTGGATCCCAGAGCAGTTTGAAAATCTCCCTATATGTGGCTATTCTGTAACATAGTTTACAATGGTAAAACTATTAAACCCAACTGTACCAAATTTTAGCTACAACATCTTTATTGTTCAAGAAAGGTTTATAATAATAAATTTCACTATAATAATAATTAAAATGTATAGTCTTTAGTTTCAGAAACGAGGTTTGCAAACTGTCATATACCATTTGGTTAGAAATTAAAATCTAACCTTATGGATCGATAAAATTATTTCTTCCAAATTGAATGTCTAATTATGGTTTTACATACTCTTCAAACACCTCATCATTGCAATTTTAACCAGTTCAAAAATTACAAACATGCGTGAAAATATCGTTGTAGAAATAATGCTAAATTCCCTACTTACAAATACAAGATTTTTATCGATAAACAAATGGCATTCAATTATTAGTTAAACTAATCAAAGTTCTTTATTTATGAGAGCGGGCGAAGCCGTGACTGGATAAGCTAGTTATTATATAAAAATATGACCCATTTTTCGTTTGAAATCACTAACCATGAAAACTAATTAACCAGCATGTACCAAATTTTAACTACATTACTTTATAGTTCAAGCAAGGTTTAGAAATAGTAAAATCTACATATTTTCAATTAAATTGTTGTTAAGAAAGCGATAAATACAGGGATAACCGCGGAGTTTGAAAAGCGACCGATAGATGTCGAGCCCCATTCTGTATGTGAGTTTACAGAGGTACGGTGTTATATAAAGTTAGAAATTTATAATAAAATTGACTCATTCTCAATTAAATTGTTATTAAAAAAGCTATTGGTGTGGGTACGACATCTAGTGGTTTTAAAATCGATCGATATGTACAGAATGGAGAAAATATTCTCAGTCTCCATCTGAATTACCAACTCTTATATTAAATTTAATACTGGATGTCCTTTTGACGGATGAATCATAGGGTTGCAATAGAGAAAAAAATTATATAATACATATGTGACGTAATGTGATCTTTATAAAATGTACACGCTATATTATAAAATTATTTTAGATGTATTTTTCCAGATGATGGGGAATATAGTGTCAGAAACATTTTAAATAAATGGTTCAATAATTAATAATAAGGAGATAAATTCCAAAGTGTAATAAATACAACTAATATACATTTTTAAAAGATATTTTAATATCAACAATTTTCAATACCAACAGATTGTAATTTTGGAAAGGTGTTATAATGACACGCCATATGACAAATATCAAAAGCAAATTTGCACCCAAAAAAAAAAAAAAAAATGTAGGTTTCTGTGTAGTTGTCAATGGTAAGAATAATTCATTTATCTTTTTAACCATAGCTGTAACCTTCAAAATATCTTTTACACCAAACTTATTTATCAGATACGTCAGAAATTTGGACTATAACTTCCTAAATTTTTGAAAATGATTCTCAGATCAAAACTGCATTTTCTAACTTTATTTCTTCACAAAACACTGCATTCTTCAGTTCTGTAATCAAATAGTTAATAGCACATAAAGAAAACTTTTTAGAAAATAAAATTAAATATTTTCAATAAAAAAAATTAGATTTTATATAATTATATTACTAAATTATCTCTTCAAGTATAAACGGACATCAACGTTTTAATAGAACCGATATTTCAGGTAAGATTTTTTTTATTTATTTAATTGTATCATTTTATACCTATGAAAAGCTTCAAATAAACTATTTATTTATATAAGTAATTGTTTAGTTGCCCATCATAAAAATCACCAAGATATACCTATATGTATTATACATAAATTATGTTTGACTCGTGGAATGATTGTTTAGATTTTTATGTAATTTAACTTGAAACAAAGTTTCTATTTGTTTTTAACTAATCATATAATTGTTAGTATATTATTCATACAGCTTAAATTAATAAAAAATTAAATGTTCTTGAAACGTTATTTTAAGAAGTAACTTATTGGTTAATTTTCAATTTAGTGGAATTACTTGTGCCCCGGCTGGGGCAATGTTTTGAATAACAACATTTAGAGAGGTAGATATTTACTTTTGAGGCCGACTGAGTCACAATAACAAATAACAATGTACGCAAAGAGCCGTGAAGAAGAGCTGTCGTACCTCTGGGGACAACTAGCGGGGGTGGCTCTGCATCTGTTATTTCCCCTTTTGTGCCCTCTTGGAACCCTAATATATTCAAATGCGAGTAGTTCTTAAGGTGTAAACGGCTTAAATTTTCTCAATTTTCTTGATATTTTAATAAAATAAGTATAATAATAATAATATTAATTTTTAAAAAAATTAAAAAATAAAAAGGTCTAATACATTTATTCAGCTATTCATTGAAAAATAAATGTATCAGATTTCCATGTCTGCTTCTTTTTTCTAAGCTATTTATTGAATTGAATTTCTTTTTCCAGTTATTATCTCAATTTATTTTATATTATCATTTATTTCATTTTACTTTATTTCTCAAAAAGTTGAAACAGGCTGATTATTTTTATTTTTTCTTTAAATTTCATTGAATATAATGTATGAATAGATTCACTGCCATCCGTATTAAACATTGACCTTGAGAGAGGCATTGTGTAATATTCACTCAATAAAAATATTAATAAAAATTAATTGAAATTTAGAATCTTATATAAATAATAAAAACTTATATAACCGTATATAAAAAAATAAAGATACTTCTAGTAAATGTAAAGATAATATTCATAATAACAAATCAATCGCTTGTAAATCAACAATCCATTAGAGTTAGTAACCTTACTGCCTAAGGTGAGAATTGAATTCACACCGTTTTGAACCCGTTACTGATCTATTAGACTAATAGATGTTTATAAATCATTACATTTATCATTATATTGAGGAGAGAGATATATGCTTTATTGAGACAATAAACAATAAACATATTGCTGCCCAACTTTATTGGGTTGCTATAAACCCAGCATACTCATGTATCCAATTAAAGACAACAATATAATTTATAATTTAGTTATAGTTCTATAGTTTAATACTTAATACTACCTAATACTAGACAAACTAATGATTTTTTTTCCCCTTTCTCTTCATTTTTATTTATTTTTTTATTACCTTTTCCTCTCCCCCCCCTTCTTTTCCTATTTCACTTCATTCTTTCATTTTATGTTATTTCCCCCCTAATATTCATATATCTCGTTCTTCTTATTTCCTTTCCCCGTTCACTTTTTTTCCCTTCCGTTTCTCTCTCTCTACAATGAATACTACTCTTACCTACCACACATTCAAATAAATATATGCAAATAGAATCAGGAATCAGATAAATTGCTACATATTCAATAACTAAAAATTGCAATGGGCCATCCTATGCACCATGTATGTGGTGGTGAATAATTAACAGGGAGTTCAATATTATATTTTCGGCCATTATCGCTATATCCCGCACCTCCACGCCAAGGTCCTCCAAAAAGCTCCTTGTTTTTTTCCGGGATGACTCCGTGAGACCCAAACCATAATCCTTTCACAGAGAAATCTCTATTTCCGAATGTCTCGCGGAATTTCTCTTTGAGGAAAGGGATGCATTTTTCATAAATATCCATTTTCTCCGTTTCTACTTCACCTGATTGATTCAGGTTATTATTTTCATACCTTACAGTAGGATCCACTATGAGCGCTGTCCGTCCGTTCTTCGGAAACGCGACAATGTCCGCATACCTCGTGGATCCGTTTGTATCGATGCAGTATACCTCGTCAGCAGGTAATGCCTTTATTCTGTAAGAGCCTTATCAATTCATTCTTGACCCTGTGGTGACGGCGTGTGATCAGGAGTGAGTGTGTTGGGGGCACTGGTGTTTTTTTTTTTTTTTTTTTTTTTTTTCGGACTCTTTGCCGCACTTGCGACAAAGGGACCCAACCTCTCCCTATCTGAAAAGAAAGTCCTTATGGTTTCTGACGCTGGCACCTGGGACTCCACGCAGGGGTGCATAATTGATGTTGGGTTTTAGGGCGTTGATCCATTTAATTAATTTTTGTTATTAAATTTGCTTTTTTAAATACAAAGTTTGAGACGGAGGGAAAGTGCTGGAGAGGATAGGAGGTGATGGAATTTTATGTTGAGTGTGATTTGAATCTTATTAAGGGGCATGGTGGTGTTTGCCACTCGCAGGGTCTTCGGCAGTGTTGTCCTTTTCCCACGCTGGTCTTTGATCTCTGCGCAGACCGTTTCGGCCTGAAGGGTGTGTTTCGCTCTACCGTAGTTTTTGCCAACCACTTCAGCAGTGGCACTGTTGCTGTTTGGTGTTTCAGTACTGAGACGTGCTTGGAAACCCGTTTGTTCTAATCGAATATGCAAATATACCGATTTCGTGAGGTGCATTATTCCTTTTCTGGGGAGCTGCTTGAGGAGGACTGTTTGGACTGTTTGGACAGGCGGGTTTGTTTCAGTGGAACTGTTGCTGTTTATCTAATCGAATATGCAAATATACCGATTTCGTGATCAAATTTGTTTTAAAATTTACCTATCAATTGATTAGTTTTTGAATTAATTAATTCAAAGATTTGTCGCGTTTTCAGCCATATCATATATTCTTCCTACAGGAACTTCTTATCAAGGTGAGAGGATGTCAGGGATTATATACAGAGGAAAACATGAAGCCAGTTTAACTGTCGATATAATACTAGCAGACATGAAAGCATCTCTCAATGTGTATCTCATTATTCAATTATATGTAATTATGTGTATGTCACTTTAATGAATGTTCTTTATTGGATGGTCCCGAAGCCATCTCCTTTTCATTCGCCTAAAAGGGTAAACTAATAAAACGGGAAGAAAGTCGGGAGACTAGTGGATTTGCGTAATTATGGAGTAACTGTATGTAATAGGTATGTAAATAGGCCTAATTATTGTCATGTAAATGAGTCTTTTGTAATTGAGAGCCTTTAATTAATTCTGATAGTCTGTAATTAATTGGGAGTCTTCAATGTTTGTCTAGTAAATGTAAATGTATTTGTCTAGAAGTCCAAAATGACGAACAGTTTCTGGTCATTTTGTGAGTGGTTTACATGATAGACGTTTGTCTAAAAATGAGACCTACCTAGGTAGCAGATATTTTTACAAGGATTAATGGAATATTAAATCTAATACATAACTATTTTTGTGCAGTTCTTAAAATCAAGTGTAACTACTAAGAATAATGATATAAAATATAAATATAGTAAACAAATGAATAAATCACAAAAATAAAAAGTTTTAAATAGTGATTTTTTTCCCTTCCTTGCTGTTATTTAATTTTTTTTAATAACATCCCTCCTTCATTCCTTGATCGATGAATGTATGTATTGAATGTAATGTGAATGAAACCACAAACAGACCGGAAAAATATAAATAACGTTATACAATTCCAAACTTCCATTTTTTTTTTATTAATTACTTGACAGTTGGTTGTCTGATTTCGAACTTTCTCCTACATTGTGTATTGTTTATTGTGTGTTTTGTGTATCGTGAAATTAATTGGGAAAGAGAATTATATACACATTGAGGGATGGTCTCATGTCTTCTTCTATATCGATAGTAAAACTGGCTTCATGCTTTCCTTCGTGTACAATCCCTTGTATCCTCCCATATCGAAGAGAAGTTCTTATAGGAAGTAATATGGTTGAAAACGCAACAATTTTTTAATTTATCAATTGAAAGATTAATTAATTGATGGGTAAATTTTAAAACAAATTTGATCATCAAATCGCTATATTTACTAATTCGATTAGATAAACACCAACAGTAAAACTGACTACACCCTTAAAGAGTGTACCCTTTAATAATATTCAAACCGCACACAATATTAAATTAAAAAATGGATATATAATAAAAAAAAAAATTGGTAACGGTAGAGAAGCCAGCCACCACCAAACTGGCTTTACCCGCGCTACACCGACCAGTTTGATCCTTACGCTTCACTTCCAGTTTACATTTATCGATAGTTCATTCCTATAACCTCACATGTAAAGAATCACTTCAACAGTTTCAACTTGGATAGTGTTGTTTAGTTTGTTATATTGATATTTAGTCTTCTTAAATGTAAATAGGTGAAACAGAAGTTAACAACTTGAGTTTCATAAAGGATAAAGTGCTTTATCAATTCATGTTTTCTTATTTCATTTCATCTAATGTGTAAAAGTATTACATAACTCAAAAAGATTAATTTGTACATGGAGTCGGTGTTTTATATATTTTTATTTACTGTATCAATTTAAGTGATAAAATTTCAGTATAAATATTTTGTGACTGGATTCTTTGTCATCCATATTACATATTGCCCTAAAGTAAGACAGATTGTATAATTAATTCAATAAAACATGCCGATCTAAAAATAAATATGAGAAAGTATATCATACGTTTAATATTTTCTTATTTTCACTTCCCTTGAAAAAATACAGCTGAAATTAACATCATAACTTTCAACAAGGATTCTGTGTTATATTATATAATGCCTTATAACATGGAGAAGAGACAATATGAAAATAATCACAGATTAAGAGGTAAATGACATATTATATAATTGTAATATATTTTATATATTTATAATTTGTTATTTACACTTCCCTGACATCAAAAAGTTTATCAGGAATTAACATTACTGGTGGTTTAGCATTATATTAAGTCTGATTTAACGTAATATTAATTCAAAATTAATTTAGTGTCTTATATTTTGATATCTTTTTATTTCCACTTCATTATTTTCTTATTTCTCATTTTAATATTAGAAGGCATACAGAAGTTAATATTACTTTAAACAGGGATTTAGAGTTTCTCCCTAAATGAAGGAGAATTACCTTTCTTCTCGAAAAGTAGCGACTAAAACACCGAAATAAATCGGAAGAAGGTGAGAATAGATAAAAGTTATTCTGGGAGCGCGTAGGGGTTGGTGGCTGGCTTCTCTACCGTTACCAAAAAATTAATTCTAAAAGTACTCTACTCCTTATAGCTATAATGACTTTACATCTATTAGTCTAATACATCAATAACGGGTTCAAAACGGTGGAAGTTATATTCTCACCTTAGGTATTAAATATTTCATTGGTATCGTTTCCGGACAATACATCCTGGGAACTTCCAGCCTTTAGACAACTTAAATTATCAACATCAACGCTCAACTCTCTAATTTCTCATATCTGATGTTATTTCGATCGCTATGTACCTATGCTTCTCTATATATTTTCTACCTCTCTTTACCACATGCTTTGCAAATATGAGTAATATAAATCATATGTGTAAATCGGTGATTATAAATTATATTTATAACAACATTTTGTCTTGAATGAGGTTAGTCATATAGTCGAATACACGATGTTCATTTTTTTTTTCCCATAAGATTTTTTCCAAATCAATAAATATGAACCGGCCTTTTTAATGCTAGATAATAAATAAATAAGTCGATAACAGTACACATAGGTGCGGTAAATAATTATTAGTTGGAATAGCTGGGTATAAAGCCCCCACCGGAGGCAGGGAATATTGAATTAGCTGTCAATCAGGGCACCCCGGCCCAGCTACTTTGTACAAGTCGGCGTTAAATTCTTCCTTTATTTACAGCCTCAATTCGATTAGTTCTACTAATCTACTTCTAACATTAGCAAATAACTACATCTTTTGTAGTACCTCTTTTCAAATATAATAGCGCATAGTATACTAAAATAATGAACAAAATACATTGGAAGTCTATTTTAAGTACAGAACTTATAGAAAATATTTTTTTTTTTTATTTCAGAGAGAAAACAGTTTTTATGGATATATATTAAATTATTCCACACTCAATGGCAATAAGCACTAGCAATGATAACGATTCTACTCATATAACCCAGACTAATATAAGTAAAGTAAGAATAGACCAAATTAAAAAAATATATATACAGTGGAACCTCGATATAACGAACCTCAAGGGGAACGAGACAACTTCGAACTATCGAGGATTTCGATAAATCGAGGTTCGATTTATTGAGGTGATTTCTGACTGGCTTCGATACATAGAGGTTAGAGATTTATAATAAAATACTCAATGTAACTATAGAAAATATGTACACATTTTATTTTATTTTTTTCATTTATTGATATTTACAACTGCACCAAAAGATAAACATCAAGTAAATGTGTTGATATTGAATACAATGGCATGTAAATAACTTGTGAAGAACTACTCAATATATATATATACATATAAAACTGTAAGCTTTTTTTTTTTTTTTTTTTTTTTTTTTTTTTTTTTTTTTGGGCTAATCTTAAATACAAAATAGCCGCTACTACTAGCTACTTTGAACAAAAGAAAAAACTCCCCCCTCCCTCGTATTGAAGATAGCGGAATCGCTCATACAGGATTTTGAAGCTGAGTTGTGCAGCTATTATTTGGTTCAAGAAAAAATTAAAATACCCCCAAATCCTTTACAAAATGTGCAAAACCTGTTCAAAGTAGTCCCACGTCTACTTTTTTTGATTGTCCAAGTTTCAGCACCGTAACAAATTACGGGACTAAGTACACTGATAATTGCATATTGTATATTTTGCCAGTTACATGCCCACCTGAGACTGGTCATTTAAAGGAGAATGTGAGTGAAAGCCTACTAGATAAATAGTAAATAAGAAGATTTACTATTAATTATGATGATTTATCATTAATTATTAGAGAGTAAATAAAAGATTATGATTAAAAACAAAGGAATAGTAGATATGTTAATATTTTAGAGAAATGATTTTATTCCTCCTTTTTGTTAGATATATATTTACATTTTGAAAATTTTAACTAAAATACTCGTATATAACTGCTATAACTTTGTCAAAATTTTCCGCTTAAAGCCCTAGAACTTTGAAAATAAGACTTTGAAATATTAAGATAGCATTGACTTGAAGTGGAAGACGGTGACAACTGCGAAGTATAAGATAATGGCCCATTTAATGGCCACTAATGACCTGAGAAGACCAGCCTGTTGATGACAGCCCGCGACTTCTACCGACTTTCTATAATGGATACCTCTACTGGTGTCGATACCAGCTATCTCTCACACTCGACTCTTCTCTCGCTTCTCTTTCATACGTTTCTATTATTTTGCCATGAATAGACCCGATTGTTCCGTTAGTCTGTATCTGAAATGTACATAAAAACAATGAAACATAACAACTATTAGTCAATTCTCGGTTAACAAAAGAATCGTTTCAGAAGAGAAATTGTGAAAATGAGGGATAGTGCTCCGACAAATACTAGACTCCTCATACACCAAATGGAAACAATTGAGGTACGCTTGATGGTATAGAAGGATCTATAAAATTAAAATTGATATATTATTTGTCACTTCTATTCGAAGTTTTTTTTAATTATTAGGTAGATGCAAAAATAATGCAGGTTTTTGGTATTCAGTAAAAGCTTCTTTGTTTTTCCAATTGCCTTGAGATGGCGTACGATTGTTGACTAATCCACATCGAGTCCTTCCGCTATTTCTCGAGTAGTTTTGTGGGGTCAGCTTCAACTATTGCCTTTAACTGGTCGATGTCAATAGCAGAGGAACGGCCACCACCTTCTTTGTTTGAAAGGTCAAAATTTCCACTACATTACATATTCATACAAGAACTCATTAATGGTACCTAACCCCTAAACTTCATAATTATTTCGATCTGTTTGCGAAGCACTTCGACCGCGTTTGAACTCATATAATTTACCGAAAATCGCTTCTAGACGTCATTTTTTCAGGAGGCACTAAATGGACTGAATTAAGTGTTTAAAAAACAAGATTATATAGGAAAGTAAGGGAGATAAATAGGCTTTAAAATGATGTGTATAACTTAGCATTGTGGATTAGTTCTGTTTACACAATTGGAATTAATAATGAAACAGAAATAAAATCCTGCATTATTTTTTCATCAACCTAATAAAATACTAGTTTCGAATGTTAAACATTATCATCAGTTCAAAAAACATACGAAAAATCCAAAACATCACTACGTCGTTCCACATATTGGATATATTGAATTTTAATGTACTGTGTAACAGAATTGGGCAAAATTTAATCATGATTAAATATTTGACTACCGATTTCCTGGAATAAATCATCTAATTTAATCATACTTAAACCGTTCAGTTGATTTTTTAACAAACAAATTCATTAATTGACTTAAAAATTAACTGAAAAGTTTAATCATGATTAAATTAAACGACTGATTTCCAGGAAATCAGTTATCAAATAATTCCTCATGAATGCCCAACTCTGCAGTACTGTCTGCACCAAGAATATTTGTGAGAGTACCGATTTAGTTTCAGAGAATGACGATCAACAGTTTATCAAGTAAATGTACTGATAACGATTGTAATAACATGTCAACACTTGTTATAACATAACTTGTCAACTCACCATAGCACTTCAATGAAAATTCTACACTAGAAGATCTCTAGGCCATCTTCATTTCAGACGCTTTGGAGGATAATCAGGAATGGAATGGGAAGCAAGTAGAAACTAATGGATTTGAGTGGTTATGGAGCTTACTATGAAAGGATAGGCATCTGGTTTGAGCTAACTTAGCAACATATGGAACAGTGAGGTCTTTATGAATAAGTCTATTGGTGACAAAGTAAGGGGCATTTAGGATTTTTCAAAGGATTTTGGAGTGTTAGGGTTGAATACGAGATGAACTGGATGGTTTGGTCAAAGCTCAACTCCGATCGTCCAAATTACAGTAATCTAAATAAGTATTTTGTAATTAATTGGGAGCTTTGAACGTTTGACTAGTAAATGTTGAAGTAGTTTGTAACAACGAGCAGTTTCTTGTCATTTTAGCTTTGGACGTGGAGTCCAAGTAAGACGTTGGTCCAAGTGGTGTCCTGGGTAGCGAATCAGTTCAACAGGAATTAGTGGAATATGATTGAAGGATACTGTAGGACAGGAAGCCGTAGGTTTACGGCGAAGAAATATAGGAACTTTAAATAAATAAATTACATTTATTAAGTATTACTTAAGTACTAAATCATGAATATTAAAATGCTTATGAATAAAAAAGGCATCTCGAACTCTCATTTCAATTTTACAATTGTATCAATTATTTATGTTTCCTGTTGAGACAGATATCCGAACAAAATGGCTGCTCACCATTTAATTATTCAAAGGAGGAAAGAATAGCATAAATAAGAGGCACTATCGAGATAGAATTAAAACAAATACGAGCGGCAGAGGGGGGAGGGGGAGAGGGCACGGGGCTTTATAGCTCAAATGGGAATAAATTATCCAAGAAAGAAAGCTCCAGGAGACACAGAGAATTCATTAGCTCCGTATTTGTCTTTATTCTGGAGTTGCTGGAGCTCTTTATTGCTCCTCCCTGGCGCCGTCAAAGGTAGTTGGTCCCCCTGTCCTTTGCTTCGTCTTGGTCACGCCCTGGAGGATTACTAAATGAAAATGTCCAGGAAGGGCAGGGGGCTAGGAAGATATTGGAGTAATTTTCATATTTACTCAGGAAAACTATAATTTGAATTTCCAATGTGTCTATTTGCAAACTCATAAAATACAAGATCTTTTTCTATCACTGCTATAGTTCTTGGCCTCTTTCAACCGTTTCCTCCAATAGTCGCGGTTTTGTGCCGACGACATCCAGTTCCTGAGTTTCAAGACGTTTCTAGCGTCCTCCGCTACACCAACCGATCACCTCAATTTCGGACTTCCTCAACTTCTTTATTGCATTGAGTTTGTCAAAATTATCTTAGGCATCACTACATCTGCTATTCTCTCAATATGCCCTGCATACTTTAAACGCGTTAAATTAATTGCTCTGGCAACATCAGTCTATTATGTACTAAACTATATTTTATAATAATATTAATTTATTTAAATACTAACATGTCCTGTCGTGGCTTCGCCTGCTGTTACAATGAAAGAATTAATAATTTTAACAAATAACTGAAGTTTTATTTGTTAATCAATAAAAATCTTCAATGGTATAATAGAGTAATTTATAGCATGTTTTTTTTTTTTTTTTTTTTTTTTTTTTTTTTTTTTTTTTTTTTTTAACATTAGATGGTTGAAGATTACATAAAAACATAATGTGAAAGCCAATTTTTATTTTTAATGTATTAAATCTAGATAAACAGACTATTGAAAAGTTAAAACCAACCTTAGCGTTCAATAGTTTTATCATTGCAAACTTCGTTGCATAATGGCAACATATCGTTCGATTTTTAAACATCACTGGGGTCCACATGTCATGGGCACCACATATTTGTTTAACATTGTTTGCTTAACAGCAATTTCATTGAAAATATGTAAATTTATCAAAAATTTCTGGATATATATAACCTCTTTATTTATGTAACCTCTCTCGAATGAAACTCGCCACCTATCGATTATCAAAACTCACTGCGCATCACGTATTTATCGCTTTTTTAATAATAATTTAATCGAGGAGATGAGGTGCAAAACTCGTTCGTTCCATATTTTTTTTTTTTTTTTTTTTTTTTTTTAATTGAGATGTCAGTGGATTCTAAAAGATATTAACTATCTTTATATATTTATCAATAAATATTTATGTGTATATATATATATATATATATATATATATATATATATATATATATATATATATATATATATATATATATATATATATATATATATATATATATATATATATCTAATCTAATAATAAATATATCTTTATATACATAATATCTCTAAAAGATAATTAATATCCAATTTTACAAAAAAACGGAACGAACGAGTTTTGAGTCTCACATCCTCAATTAAATTATATACATTTTATAATTACTAAACCTTCCAATGACTATGAAGATGATGAAGTTAAAGTTTGGTACAGGTTGGCTCAATCAAAATAGTGATCAAAAAGGAAAAATGGCTTGTTTTTTTATATAATACTTTAGATATAAAATTAGATAATTATACTACTTTAGATATATAATTATATCTATTATAATTACATAATTATAATACTTTATATATAAAATTAGATAAAATTAGATAATAAAAAATGGATCGTACTAAACATTTTGATCAAGCATCACTCAAAAAATAATCAAACCAAGAACTAACGTATCGTTACAACTTTTAATTATAACTATTGTAAATTTCATCAATCTTTTTTGGGCATATTTTAATTTCTAAAAATAGTATAAAAAACTTAAATTATTTTATTTATGTAAATAAAATATGTTCATAAACATATTCATTGAGTGATTTCTAAGGACGAACTCGACAAGTGGACCTAATAGGACTTTATTTATTTATATTTTTTTTATTGAGGTTTAACGTCATCAGGTCAGGAAATACAGGTTATCGTATAGGCTACCACCTACTCTAGTCATACTAGGAAGATCAATATTCACATATAAATTTAAATAAGTACGAAAGTATTTTATTAATAATATTGAAAACATACCTTAAAATATAGCTTATGCTGGAACCATCTATTAAAAAAGGTAATTTATATTCAATTGACAATACACATAACACATATTAATAAATTTCGTTTTAATATTTTTCAGTAATGATTGATTTAGCAAAATGGCAATATTTTTAAATAATTTTATTCTGGGACCAAGTACCTTATTAACAACTTACATTAGTACAGAAAGAAATGAAATTAGTTATATCTGGTCAGAGTACATGATGAATAAATAAAATGAAGACAAAAAATAAAATAAAAAATAATAAAATAAAACAAAGAAGAATAACTTATGGTTAATTAGTTTACTTTTGGACCATAAAATTATATTTAAGGTAATAAAAATTAATGAATATTAATATAAAGTATAGTTCATACAGTTAGAAGACATTGTTTAATTTCTGAATTTTTTAAAAATATTATATATTTATATAAAGATAATTTTTTATTATTACATTCCTTATAATATTACAAATTTCCTAGCAATAGAATAAATGATATGACGAATAAATTCATTGCTTAATAACAGTAGCTGAAAAATATTTGCAAAGTTTTTTACGTTTTTTTTTTTTTTTTTTTTTGGCCAGAGGACATCGTTGCTGACGATTCTTTTGAAAAAAAGGTCTTTATACCTGTAACACGTTAGGGAACCTACACCAGTCAAATTTATATTCTATTCACCCAGACCCCTCTGAGATTGGAATACGTCCCTTGGGGCCAAACTTGACTCTATAAAGTACCTGACCTTTCGGTGTAGGCTCAAAACCTCCCTTGGGAATTCAACTTGGAAATAATATTGGATAAAATAGATTCCTTCAACCAATTCATCTTATATTTTATATTTTTTGTTAAATCATCACTAAAAAATATTACATATGACAGTTAAATAGAATGGAATGGAATATATGTATATAACTATTAGTAATAACTATAAATACAATTTTTAAAAATGATACTTCCCTAAAGAGATATTTGTTAGTATTAAAAAAAAAATAAAAGTAAAAAATATTTTCGCTTTTATTTCTTTATTCAAACCTGTCGTAAATACGTAAATGAGCTGATAATATCTGTTGCACCTAGTATAAGTGTAACAGAAGTCTGACATGAAATCGACTATAAGGGTTATGTAAGTATTCGTTTACTTGGAGCAAACTTGGATCATAATGTAGTGTATTTTTGATTGAAATATTTGAATTAGTTTAAGGTGCGTATTATTCGCCGTATATTTGTCCATAAGTGTTAAAGTATAAGTCACTGTCGGAGTGAAAAATAAATATAAAAAAACAAATCTTTGGAGTGGCAAATCTATTCCAAACGTTAGCTTTTTTTACATTACTAATACAACGATAACAATTTTGTTTTTGTTTTTTTACAAAAAAATAATAATTTTGTTTTCAATAATAGATCAATACGTTGAAGTTATGTAAATGCATAAAAGCATGTATCACAGCACGCACAGTGTACGTACGGAACGAGGACTATTAACTGTTAACATATGCTAATTAACATATTCATAGCTAATTTTAATAATAGGAGATCATTTTTTTTTCCAACAGTAAACAGTTGGTTAGAAAAAGACAATGTACACCATGTCAGTTCAGAGTTTCTTTCAGGTTTCTTCCTATCCTGTAATATTCCTGTGAAAAATACATTAACATTCAGGAGGCAAATAAAAACAACAAAATGAGTCTTTCAATCCAATACACAATAATACAAATACAAAAGACAAGTGGGTTCCGACCATCTTCTCAAGATGAACTAAGATGAAGTTGCCAAAACGACTGAAGAGACACAAATATCCAAGGTGTAAGGAATTCGGGAGGCGTTCCAAAGACGAGAAATTGACTAAAGGATGAAGAAGCAACTAATACAGCAGAGGACAATATGATCCAGGATCTACAAAGGAGAACCTTACACTGCATAAGTGGTAAAAAAGGTTTTTTTATTACGATGATGACACATATTAAAAAAATAAAACAATAAAAAATGTATTTAAACAACATGTACACTATGGCCTGAAGCTCACTGCATTCTTAATACT
The DNA here is from genome assembly GCA_003667255.2 of Euschistus heros. NCBI lineage: Eukaryota > Metazoa > Arthropoda > Insecta > Hemiptera > Pentatomidae > Euschistus > Euschistus heros. Next base: position 292,836 of record RCWM02000007.1, on the reverse strand, counting down.
GAATGAACTAAGGTCTTTATAATGTACCAGGGTCACTTCCAAAACTTAGATTCCCTGGTGTTGATAGAAGTGGGAGTTCATTACGAGGACTTAGTACCTAAATCCACTCTTCTTTTCTTTTCTTTTTTAACATGAGTGGAAAAATTGAAAGAACTCCAATAAATATTAATTCTCAGAGCTAATAGTGCCAATCAAGCGAAATATAGATGTTTAAAACTGGATATTAATTTTAGTAGAGAATTAGAATGATAGGATGGTATTGGGAGAATATCAAAGGAATGATATCCAGGAGATGCGTTTGATAGTTCCATGCTTCGTTCTTCAGCAAATTAAGTTCTTAGACTAAACATACATATAAGAAGCTGGATTTAGTTATTATGTGTTTGGATTTATAGTATCTTTAGGTCACATAATTTTGACTTAGCTCTCGAATCTTTATTCGAATTTAAAGTTGAAAAGATCGAAGGCATAAGGAATAGTGTGAAAGTAAATTTAAATAAAAGTGGAAAAAACTATTAATTCGTGAGACTATTTGGAAAGTGGACGGAGGAGTGACAGAGCTGAGTACAATGGCACGGCGGAGTGGAACAAAGGGCTGACACATCCGATCAGAGTACACCACCTCCCAGAATCGATAGCTAACGTTCCCTTCATGACAATACTCCATCATGGAACCCTTTTCGTCCCCAGTTCTGAACCTTCACTAACAATATGTTTCAATATAGTTATATTTTGTCATTCAATAATATATTTAACATCGCTCTGTTTAGATATTTCAATTTTTTCTGTAACATGTTAATTTAATTCAATATTTTATTAATAATTGATAGAACTAGTGACAGTAAGATAAAACATACGAGATATGTTAAAATAAGGGGCTATTATTACACTGAGGTACCTCCAATCGTGATTTTATACCACCATAGTGATTAATGGATGGTTCTCTCCCGGTCAATAATATTTAGGGCTTAAACTTTCAATATATTATAAAGGGAGGCCAAACTCGAAACGGAGTTTATTTGGATGTGTTATGAATTTATTTTGTCCTTCTTGCTTACCTTTTACAATACAAGATTTTTATTGATAAATAAATAAAATTTGAAATTTAAGTTAAAATTATCAATGTTCTTTACTTTTGAGAGCAGGCGAAACTGCAAATAGAAATTCTAGAATTTTAATATTTGTATCTATGAGAAAACATTTTTATATTTATTTTTTTTTAAATATGTTTTTTAAACATAAACGTGTTCAATTTGTCTTTTGTTCGCGTTAGAATCTATTCAAATTATATTTGCTACGGTAATTTGATTCATTTTTAAGATATTTAGAAGAAGGGAAACCTAAAAGATAAGCATCACAGAAACGATCTTCTCATCTGTTGAAATAACCCCATTAGTCATGCTTAAATACCATATGTGAGGTTATAAGAAAATATTGGCAAGTATACTCAAATTTCTGTTTAGTCACTCAAAATGAACCATCAGACCACGGCTGTTGATTATGATTTCGACGACATTAAAAGCATGGTGAGAAACTTTTTGTATCATATTATGATAAATATTAGTTTTTCGAATCAGTTTTTTTACTAGTTGTGATAAGACAACATGTGTAAATAGTTTTAAGGTCATTCATAACTGAACTGGTGCAGCAAGCGCTACTCCAAGCTCTAAGTTATTATGAATATATTAGCTTTTGTGAAGTCATGTCACTTTGAGGTCACCTTTTATGACCTTTGCATTAGGGGTTATGTAATGGGACATACTCTTTCAGGTTTTTTTTTTTTAAATTAGAATTCAGTATTTTCTAACTAAAGAAATATGAAACCTCAATCGCCTTATATACTAGAAAAGAAACTTTTCAAAACAAATCTGATACTGATAGAATTTTTGTTTTTTAGTCTAGGAATCATCTAGTTTTAGAATGACCAATCCGAAGTCGCTCATCTCCGTGTCACATAATAGGGGAACATCCTATCCTAAGTAAAGTTTCTATTCATCATGATAAACTTTTCCAAAACATGAATGAGATATGTAGTATGTTATTGGCGAAAAAAAATAATCTTTCTATCTATTTATAAGGCGCTGCAACTCACTAGAAAGTCATGGCCTCTGTAAACAACAATCGCCATGCATCTCTGTCCTATGCTCCTACCAGCCAGTTTCTCGTACCCGGTTCCTGTCCACTTAGTCTCTCCATCGTATTTTCGGTCTTCCGATCCTTCGGTTACCATAGGGAATCTTCGTAAAAAGTTTCTTGGGGCCATCCTTGCTGCATGATCTGTTCACCTGAATCGGCCTAATTTTATAAACTTGACGACATTAAGCTCTACGATAGGAACAAAGATCTCGATGTCGTCAAGTTTATAAAATTAGGCCGATTCAGGTGAAAAGGTCATGTGGCAAGGTTTCTGATGATATGGCCCCAAGAAACTTCTTACGGAGATTCCCCATGGTAGCCGAAGGATCAGAAGACCGAAGATACGATGTAGGGACTAATTTCGACAAAGGGACTGATTTCGATAGCTATGGTACGATGGCAAAGGAAACTAAACTTGTCAAGAAGACAATATTTCTTAGTGGCATTTAACTAGCTTCTTTTTTTTTTTTTTTTTTTTTTTTTTTTTTTTTTTTTATTTACTTCTCGTTATTATTTAGACTATAGACAGAAAACCACTTCTGGTGTCTTCCGATGCTGAAAAATCGATTTCCCTTACATGATACTAATTATATTCTTTCTAAAGAGAAGGTTAGTTCGTATATTCATGATTGAGGTTATTATTTGAAACATACTTCCTCGGCTCTCTACTTAAATTTAAATAAACTGTAACATTGTTTAATTAGCATTAATCCTTCTAATGCACCATACGCTCCATTGTTTGTTGCGGAAAATAAAAAGAGTGATTCGATTAACACAAAAATTATGTTTTTTTTTCTATAATGAATAATTCATGGGTAGTTACTATACTCGTAGGCTGTAAAGATGGTCGGAAAGTCATTTCTATTTTTTTTGGTAAAAATTAAACAAGATTTTTTTAAAGTGTATAAACATTTTATTAAATTATCCATTCCTGTCCAAAACCTTTTGCTATATATTGGACGAGAGATTGATTCCACACTCATAAAACTTCTGAGACTGGAACAAGTTATAGACCAAAGGTGCCGACTCTAGAGCATGTGGTGTGTGGTAGTACATTCCATTCAAGTTGTAAAACTTTAGGCGAGTTACTAAACTTGTATAATCGCGGTGGAACACTGTACCTTTCCTACTGATCATTTCTGGAATTTTTTGTTTGAGTGAATCATTCAATTTGTCCAGTTGATCATACTACACTTCAGAATCAATCGCGGTATTGTCCGGTAGAAGCTCAAAAAAAAACGATCCCATAGAAAACAGATTTGCATAACCTTTTTTTGGTGAATATCGGCCTTCGAGGTGGTTCCAGCTTGAGAAACAACCCATTTCTCGTCTACCTGTAATGATTCGTTTCAAAAATGGATCTTGACGTTTGAAAAGCAAATAACACTCGTAAACGCAGTGAAATTTCGTTCTGTAAGAAACAATGCGACAAGTTTTGAAAATAAGTCAAGACGTTTGTTTGTTTATTTCGTTTCACGTCACTTTATGCTGCTATGGCTAATCGGACGAGTCCTAAATTTTGCCTATCCTGGTATAATTAGGATAGGGATCTTTAACGAGTACCTGACATCGCACAGGTTCGGGTCCCCCATTTTAGGTCCCTTCCGAAGGACGGCATAGCTAAGGATTTTTTACTCCCTTTAAAAAATCCTAAGGTCATCTGCCGGGCAGCGAACCTGCGATCTTGGGTTTAGTAGGTTGCTATGCTAACACCACAGGTGACCCCTAAGTCAAGACGTGTCACATGATCATGAACGGTCGAATTCAACAAAGTTAAACTTCTCAGCAATCTGACGAGTTATTATTCGGCTGTTTGAATCTATCAATGCCTTTATTTTGTCTTCATCGGCTCCAACAGGCCTTCCAGAACTTGGGTCAGCTTCAACACCGAAATTGCCGGAACGTAATTTCGCCAACCAATTTAGGCATTTTCGTTGGGTAAATACAGAGTTCCTAAATACATAACACGATTTTCACCTTGCTTGAACTGCATTTTTATCCGAAAGTAGAAGAGTAAAATACGCCAAAATGCAGCTTTCGATTTTCTATCTTTGATTGGGTACCAAACAAAAAATGTAGCAAAGAATCAAACAAACTTTTGAACAAACAAGCCTTACTAATTAAATTGTCAAAATATATAATTACTATGCGGCTTAAGTGTGAACTTAAATGTCAAAAAATACTATTAGTTGCTCTATTGGGAAAAAATGGAAATTGCATTCTGAAAAACTCATTACAATTTAATAAAAATACTTGTTTACCCGTAATCATGAAATAAGTTCAACTAACCGGTACAGACACTTAACAATGAACATTGATTGTGGGACCCCATTCAGTGGGTTCAGGGGAAGGAGGAATTGTTGCGTTGCTGACGACTATTTGAGCCGATAACGATAATCTCTTCAGCTTTCATCTTTAACCTTTAAAGTTCATCGCATACCAAATAAAAAGTAATTACACTCTGGAGTTTGGGAATGAGCCAGAAAGGACTTTGGATTCTATGCTGGGTTCGCTCATTCAACTACAATTGTATCTTTAAGAGCAATATTTATACTGTTATATAAAAGGACAAGCAATTTTTCGTTTGTGATCACTAACTGCAAAAACTGCTGAATCAAATTTTAAACACTCCGTCTTTGTAGTTCTAGAAAGGTTTTGCAATAATAAAATTGGCTGATTCTTAATAAGTTTCTTATTAAAAAAAGAGATAGTATGTGGATATCAGTTGACCAAGAGATGGCGTCATTCTGCAAGAGAGGTTGAATTATTAAAAAAATATTGAAATATGTGGCGAGACATGTGAATCTTAGAAAATCGAACGGTATGTGGTTAGTACCATTCTGCAATGATGTTTACAATGTTAAAACTACTACTATAACGTGAAATAATCAAAATTTCATACATAGGGACTGATAGTAAATTTAAGGAGCATTCAAATAAAAAATAGAAATTTTGGATCGAATAATTAGTTTCGGAATGAGTACCAACAAACTTGTTTCCTCAGAGAAGTGCGACCCCAGTTAAATAGTGCTGAAATGAGGAGTGTATAGTTCATGAAATATGCGATTTTGACATCACAACTTTGTTAGGAGTAGTTAGGAGGTAAACATATTAAAATTCCCCACCACTGGGGGGTGAGCTAAGGGTGGGTGGAGGGGTGAACGTCCAAATTTCGTTTTTCGATAATATCTCGAAAACAGTGGACTCTAGAACAATATGGTTCAAATCAAAATTAAATCTCATTAAATTTCCTATAAAATTAATTTTGTACATATTCGTCGAAATTCCAATAGTTTTCGAGATATACGTTATTAGAAATCGATAATTTTAGAAATAAACAAAATGTTTACTTCACTTTTTGCTAAACACTTGCAAAACGTTTTAGTTTTGCAAGTTAAAAAAAAATACTAAAAACGTATATATGAAATTAAAGTAAATTTAATACTCTACAATTTTGATTCTGACGTTTTTTCTGAGAAATGATTGTGGAAGGTACTAGAAACAAAAGTTTGACAAAAAGTGAGGTGACATTTTTTTTTCCCAAAAAATCATCAATTTTCAATAACGAATATATCGTAAACGGTTAGAACTACAACAAGTTTATATATTGTCGATGTTATGGGAAATTTAATTAGCTTTTATGATTATTTAAAACATATTTTTCTAGAGCCAACCGTTTTCGAGATATCGGAAAAACAAAAAAATTAAACTTCTCCCCTCCTCCCCACCGTTAGCTCACCCCCCAGTGGTAGGGACTTTTAGTATGTTTACCTTCCAACTATTCCTAACGAAGCTATGAAGTCAAAAATTATCGCATGTTCCGTGCACTCTACACCCTTTATTTCAGCACTCATTTACTGGACTAAACGTTGAGTGGCAGAAACGAGGTTTACCACAATGTTATATTCTTTTATGGTTAGAAATTGAACTGAAACCAGATAAAATCAATAAAATTATTTCTACCTCTTAAAAATTATTACTAAATCAAAATATCGATCCTTAGTTTATTGACATTGCGTGCAAAAATGTGATACATAGCACTTTAGTTGGAAGCACAAATAATGCAGTCCATTATCCGCAATAGTTTCTAATAGTCTCCGTCCGTCTAGATTACCAACTCAAACAATAATATTAAAAGGACAAGCCATTTTTCGTTTGTGATTAGGTGGTTGAAGATGGATCAAAGCTTAAAATTGATAACATTTACTTATATTCAATCCAAATATTTTTAAAAGTTTTAAAAATGTAATGAGACATATAGACTTCAGTGAAGTTTTAAAATCGAATAATATGTGACTGTCACCATTCTGCAAAAGTGTTTACATAGGAAAACCCAACTGAACTAAATTTTAACTACATCATTTTAATATTTCTAGAAAGATTTAGCAATAATAAAATTTACAACATTTCAAATATTGTAGAATTCTGAGTGGCAGATACGAGGTTGGTCACATTGCTGTATATTTTAGAATTTAAAATCCAAGACGAATTAAATAATTTTTTTTTTTTCTGTAGAATAAAAATTATTTCCAAATCTTTTGGATATTGCGTGTACAAATGTGATTTATGGGTCTTTTGTACCAAGCACTGATAATACAGTCAATTATCAGCAAGAGTTTCCTGATAATCTCATTCCATCTGGATTACTTAATCTTACTATAAAATTAAAAATTGGATTAAATAATCATCAAAAACCTATTAAGTTCAATTTTAACTAGGTTAAAAATAACTGCTATAAGCCAAAATATCAATGAAGAAGTAATGCTCAATGGACTAATTAAATTAAATATTTGTATCTATGTCTTTATTAAAGCTAATGGAACTTTAATTATTAGTTAAAATTATCTATGTTCTTTGGTTACGTGAACGAGCAAGGCTAGCAGTAATGTAATTCTGTGACTTTATACGAATATTTACTGAATAATTGGCATCTGTGACGTCAGAATTCGAGCGAAAGTATAATTAAAAATCGGATGTCTAATTATGCTTTGACGTAATCTTTAAACATCTAATCAGTGCGATTTTAACCAGTTTAAAAATTACTGCTATGCGTGAAAATATCATTGAAGAAATAAAGCTCTATTGTACATATCAATACATAATATTGTTTTTATAATATTATTATAAAAATGTGAATTAACTCTATAATAATAAGTCTTATACCACTTTCATAGGTCATCACAGCACTACGACATCCAAGCATGCCATTGAGAAACAAGCTCTACAGAGTCGCTAGAATGAAGAAAAAGACTGTCGATCCAAAGCTGGCGATCCTTGCGCAACGTTACCTCGAAGACATCAGGAACAATGCACAGAGACGGGTTGACGGAGGAAACTCCTGGAGATTTTTCAATCCATGAATAATCATTTATCATTTGTCATTAATATTTTGTAAATAGAAATTCCATTGACATAGTTATTAGGGTGTTATATATTCAAAGACATAGCCCTACTTGTTATAATACTTGGAAAAAAATGGAGTTGAGATATCCGTAAACAACGGAGTTATAAGGCATAAATGTTTGGATTTGGCCATTTTTACAAAAAAAATCATTAAAAAAAAACAACCGTAAGACTTTGCATAAAGGTAAGTGACCTTAAATAGGTTCAAAATGAATCTCTCTACCCGAGATAAATTGTTGGCCAACGATTCTCCGAACACCCTGTGTATAGCTTCTATTATTTTTCGGTTATCTACTTTATTTTCATATTTTAGAGTATTCGCTGTTGAAATCAAATTGATGCCCTACTTTTTATTCAAGGTATATTAATGTTGTTTTTTTGGTATTTTTTTTTTTTTTAGTTTTTTGTTATTAAATTTAATTTTGATAATTAAATTATACCTTCTTCAAAATTATTGTAGTTACTAAAATTCAAAACAAGAACTTATTCAAAAAATCAATGCCGCGTTTACCACAATGAAGAAAGAATTTATTTTTAGAACAACTACCACAGAAATAAGAAAAATATATCGTGCTTGTATTAGAAATAGTGGAAATCATTTTGAGCAATATCTGTGATACTCGACAAATTAAATTTATGAATAATTTAAAATTAGTTTAATTTTGTTCCCTGATTTTTGTTTACAAAAATGTAGATAAAGTTTACTATGATAATATCCACATTCCGAGAAAGAAAGAGAAAATATGAAGTTTAACCAATGCTATAAGGAAACACAACTATCTGTTACGTTTTGCATAAAAAATATGATTCGATTCATTATTATTGTCAGTGTGCGCTGGTGGCGCCCTTTTGTTACTTTATAAAAAAAAAAAAAACTAGATGTGCTGCGTGCCTGCAAATGGTATTTTTTTAAAGATTATTAACTAGAGAAGTTTTTAAAACAATTTGGATTTGGCTGTTGTGCTTTCTTTTGTTTTTGTTTTGGTGTTAGTTTTCTGCACCATATCTTTTTTATTTTACATGGAAAATGTATTAGTAATAAAAGGGAAAAAATAACGTTGATAGATATTTCAGTAAACATCGGAGTTATAAGGCATAAATGTTTGGATTTGGCCATTTTTACAAATAAATTCATTAAAAAAAAAAATTTGCATATAGGTAAGTGACCTTAAATAGGTTCAAAATGACCTCCCTACCCGAGATAGGTTTTGGCCAACGATCTTCCGGACATCCTGTATATTAGCCGAACAATAAATAATGCGGTAAATTATAAAACATACAGATCAGAAATTGGTAAAAATTATGCAATTATAATAGATAGATTAAAAATATAATAAATAGTCAGATAGTATTGTTTATAAATAATTGAAAGGAAGAATTTATTAATATTAAATATTGGTTAGGACTCCACCTGGACTAATGATTTATTTGGAACAAAAATACAAGTCTAAAACCACAAGAACCGGCTCGTCGTTTTCCTCAACATTTACTTGACAAACGTTCAAACCTTCCGTTTAATAATAAGAGACTCGTTTACATAACAGTAATCAGACCTATTGGGGCATACGGATTAGAGCTTTGGGACTAAACTAAACATTTACATTATGTATTTTATTTCTGTATTTAATACAGTTGTAAATTTCTAATAAACACCTGAAAATATAAATAAAAATAAAATTAAAAAACGGCCCCTTGAAGCTGTCCACTAAAGAAAGAATAACATTGAATATGTTTTAGGGGTTCCCTCCCTTGACAGTCAATGATAGTCATGTCTTCAATGAGATTGACAATTTTCCGATATAGGATTTTTTGCAGGTTGCTTTTTAAAATGAAATTCCGCGTCTAATGTAAAACCCCTATACGAAAATTCAGCTTTCACGAAACACTTTGGGGATTTTAGCCCAATAAATAATTACAAATGTACATCAAAGGATATTTTGTATTTAATGTCATAAAATGTACATAGCGGAGTTGGCAATCTCACAGACGATATGTTTTCCATTTTTTTTTACTAACCTGTGATCCAGTCTTCTTTAGGAGTTAAATTTTCAAATTAAATAGCTCAAATAGCTTAGGCGTGGCTTATATTCCCTCTGAGTGATCACATGTAAATCATCAAATACAGTGTATCTACGGCAATGTTTATAACCTAGTCACTGGGAGGTTTACACAGCGAGGAGGTGGAGGAGATATACAATAGAGCAGACTCAAGTGGAGTGGGTTGGGATTCGTTCCTCTTCCACTATACTACCCTAACCTCAAAAGTTACAACTAAAGTTACAAGTGTTTGCTTTTAATTTTTTATTTTTTACGTAAACCTATTCTCGTTGAGTTTTTATTTTGTTTATAAAATCATTTCACATTAAGTATGCCTTTTTGTGCTGCGATTGGATGTAAGAGCAACAACAAGACTGAGACTAAAAATGATAAGCAACTTAGCTTTTATAGGTAAATACCTAACGCAAAATTCTTTCATTGTACCTAGTCAAATTTAGCTCGCAATGGTGTTAAATGCAATTACTTTTTATAATAAACTCCACGTAAACATTATCGTAATACTTTGAAATATTTGAATTTTTATTAGTAATTATAACTTTTATATTCAATAAAAATCCTTTATATTTACAAAGTTTAAGTAAAAAATGATACACTGTGTTTGAAGGAATTTGATTACCTATACCTGCATCAGCAGCAGTCTAAAATAATGTTGGTGAGTTGGGAACTGGGTAGTATAGAGGTGGGGGAATACTGGTCCCACCTGCCTGTAGCTCCGCCCTATCTCAATAGCAGCTCTATTTGTATATCTCCTCTTTTGTACATCTGGGCTTACATCTACATTATAAATGACGTCTCTATTTCAGTACCTAAATACATTTTTTTAAATTTCTTTTTTGATATGCATTTATTGTAATTTACAACTGTACAAAATATATACATCAAGTAAATGAATTGACAACGATTACAATAACATGTCAAAACTTGAAAAGAACTACTCAAACAGCACTCTTTCAAAATTCTACAACAGAAGGTCTCTAGGCCATCTTCGTTTCAGACGCCTCTGAGGATTATCAGGAACGGAGTGGGAAGCAAGTTGAGAAACTAATGGATTTGAGAGGTTATGGAGCTTACTATGAAAGGATAGGTATCTGGTGTGGGCTAAATCAGCAACATATGGGACGTTAAGATCTTTATGGATAAGTTTATTGGTGACAATGTAAGGAACATTGAGGATTTTTCGAAGGATTTCGGATTGTAAGGATTGGATACGAGATGAATTGGATGGTTTAGTTGAGTCCCAAATCTCAACTCCATACGTCTATCACAGTCATAAATAGGTCTAATCACAGTCATGTATATGAGTCTTTTGTAATAAATTGGGAGCTTTGAACGTTTGTCTAGTAAATGTTGAAGTAGTCTGTAACGACGAGCAGTTTCTTGTCGTTTTAGTCTTGTATGTGGATTCCAACCTTAATAAGTAGTTTTAAAAATTCTTTCTAAAGGAGTGCCTAAGTGTTGTTGTTTAGTGTAAAATATTAAAGAAATATGAAATAAGTAATGGCAAGCAGAAGCTATTTCAGTATCTGCAGAGCACTCATCAACTTTATATTCATTTTCAATATTTCTTACATGATCACAACTTTTTATCCATTTTTGAAATGAAATGAAAAATAAACTTTATTCTGGAACAGACTGTCCCCTAAGAATAATTAAAGTGCACATTAAAAAGATACAATTGTCTGGCTGAGATTAGTTAAAAATCAGCACATAAGTAGTACAAATTAAATTATGAGAAAAAAAAAAAAGGAGAGAGAAGAAAAAAAGAAATTAAAAATTAAAATCAAGTAAAAAAAAATAACAATAGTAATAAATGAAATTCAATGAGTTATAAATAAATGATGTTTAAAAGAAGTTAAGGAAGAGGCTTTGCGAATAGGTAAGGAATTCCAAAAAGAGCACGGATGACGAAGGATTTTTCAAAGGAGGCTGTTCTATGTGAGGGGGTATATAGGTTGGAAGGTTGGGATCTTGTATTCAGGTGGTGAATGGGGGAACGCAGAGTAAGTAGGTCTGGAATTTAGGAAGGTTTATTGGTTTTTAATGATTGGAATAGGAAAGTGCTGAGGAAGTATTGCCGTCGAAAATTAGAAAAAAACCACCCTAGCTCATTGTACCGGCAAGATACGTGAGACCGCCTGTCGACCCCAAAGATGAATCTTATGAAGCAATTCATTAGTCTTCTTAGTCTCATCTCTAGCTCTAGACAGCCCCCCATACACCAAGCACCCGTAATCAAAGTGGGGAAAAATGAGAGAGGATACCAGAAGTTGGCGGGTACTTCTACTACTACGGGTAGTACTATAGTGACTACTATGGGTACGGGGGAAAGGAGTCACAATATCTTTGGAGCTGTTTGAGGATCATGGTGGATTTTGTGGTAATATAGGAAATGTGGTTACTCCTGGATAAGTGTTGATCAAAGGAGATATTTTTCTGGTAAATATTTATTAAAAAGCTTTTCAGCTAGCTCTTTCTTTTCCTTTAAATTAGAATTTAAAGATGTCCTTGAAATATACCCTTTTATGTCTCCCCTAATAAGTTCTATTGGATTTAAATCTGGATGATAATGGGGTAAATGTAAAAGCGTGTAACCTTGTACTTTCAAAATATCATCTATTAGGGTTTTTGTTTTTTCTTAGGAACGTCCTTTTCATGTCAACATCAATTATTTTTAACCATTGTGCAGTGCTTTGTTTATAATAGTCCATTCAGTCCAGTGAAGGGGAAAAGGGGCGTGACCTGTATTCCCTATGTATTTTATTATTGCTTAAAATTTCTCTCCCACGAGCTCGCGCTTGCGCAATTGAACTGAACTGCACACCTTAAGTGAACGCACTATAATATAGCACCTAAAAGGTAAGTCCTAACGACAAATATTATAAACTAAAAAATATGTAAACGGTTGTATTTTCGATTCGAGCAACACCAAAAGAGCTAGAGTGTGTCAATATTAATGTTAAAAAAATGGCACACTAAACATGTATAGACTTTCAGCCAAAAGACACCTATCTAAAAAAACAAAAAACAAGGTTTTAATCGGAACAAGCAAAAAATCTTGATTACGGAAAAGTTTTTTTGTTTCAACAGACAGAGATAAATTTCAAACCTACATCCCTCATTCTTTGAAAATATTTTCATGATATAAATTAAACCCTCACGAAAGGAGGATAATTTTTAATCTCACGGAGACGGTAAAAATCAAGTTTTATGAAGGAGCGGTATTAGAAAGGTTCTAGCCATCGCTACAGAAAATGCCTTCTTATTCCGTTTAATTTACGATTTGACAGGCAGGGTTAGGGTTCGGGTTTAATCTCGGCCGGTGAGAGAATAATTTAGAAGAATCGGAGGGCTCGAGGTGGTGGGTCTTGATTGCTATTGGTCTACGTGTGTCGGCAATAATGGCCAATGAGAAACTTTTTTTTTTTTTTTTAATAAAAGCTGCCGGAACTGCCGGACAGGGCAGAAAGACAGGCTGGCCAACCAATAACAAACCTCTTCCTTCTTCTCCCGCTAATTTAATTAGAATTCTTTTTCCTAAACCCCTTGGCTCTTCCTTTTCCTAATTCTTGTCTGAGCGCTTAGCTCCTTCTTTTTATCCTTCTCCTTTGTAATTCTTCCAGAGGTGGAAGGGAACTATATTGGACACCGGCTGATCCATCACTCACATTGATCAACCTAAATTGTATCGAAATACCTTTCGTTGTTCTTGGGGAACGCTGTCAACTGCAAAGCAGGCTGGTTAACGTTTTTTTCTTCTTTTGACTTACTTGATGTATTAGTTGATAAAATTCTATAGTTTACTAGCATCCCCTGTCGCGGCTTCGCTCGCGTTTATAAGTAAATAGAGAATGTTATCTAATAATTGAAGTTTCATTTGTTTTTTGTTTTTTTTATAAAATTTTTGTATATAAGTGTGCAATTGAGCATTATGTCTTCGATGATATTTTCAGGCATATCAGTCATTATTAACTTGGTTAAATTTAGATTGATTAGCTGTTAGAAGATAAAAGCATAATTAGACATACAATTTTCAATTTTAATATATGAGTTGGTAATCCAGATAGACAGAGACTATTAAGAAACTGTTGCATATAATGGACTGCATTATCAGTGCTTACAACTAAAGGTTCAAAATTCATATTTTTACACACAATATTAAACAGGATCGGCATTTTGATTTGTAATAATTTTCATTGGACAGAAATAATGTTATTGATTTGATCTGGTTGGATTTTAATTTCTATTCATAAAAGTATGTGATAGTGTGGAAAAACCCGTTTCTAACACTCAACATTGTATGTTTAAATTTTTTTTGTTGCTAAACCTAGAACTATGAAAATGATGTACTTAAAATTTGGTATATTTCACTCCAAATAGCTGTTTTAATAACAATTTAATAAAATAAAAGTAAAGTTTATTATCAATGTCCAGTTCTATGTAACACTGTACCTTTTAACCTTTCATGTATATGGCAATTGCCATTATTAAACTTCACTGTTATCCACTTATTCATTTTTCAATGAAGAATTAGTTGAAAATCATTAGATTTTACTATTGCTAAACCATCCTATAAAGATGATGTAGTCAAAATTTAATAGAGATTGGTTCAGTAGTATTTGGCGGTTAGTGAACACAAACGAAACATTGCTTGTCCTTTTACATGATAGTATAACCTTATACCGCCATATGTTAGAATCGTATAGAGCTAACAAATAATTGTGACTTGCAGATAAAATACAAATAATATTGCGGCTATAAATTAAGATATAAGCTATCTTATCTTCCTTGTTGGATCAAACTGCACACGGTGTGCAAATTTGATTAAAATCGGTGCAGTAGTTTAGGTGTCAGCGTGGCCAAGAACGCGACACGTAATTTATATATATTAAGATTACAAAATAGTTTTTCTACTCAAGTATTTTCATTTAATAACATTATAAAGGGTATTTGTATACCATCGCTTGGATTCTGACATCACGGATGCCAATTGAACGGCTCCGACGAAAAACTTTCCGATTTTCAAACATCACTGGGACCTACATGTCTCATAACATATTTTTTTTTTTTTTTTTAATAATTTAATTGAATAAAAGCAAAAGTTATCAATTTTAAGCTCTATATAACACCGTACATTTGTAACCTCTCAAGTAGAATGACGATCACCACCTATCGGTCAATTATCTAACTGATATTCATATCCTTTTTTAATAAGAAAATAATTGAAATTCAGTAGGCTTTATTATTATTAAACCATCTTAAAACTATAAGGATGATGTGGTTAAAATTTGGTACAGATTGGTTCAGTAGTTTTCAAGGTTAGTGATCACAAACAAAAATGGCTTGTCCTTTTATATAATATTATATATTTATAGAATATTATTTTTGTTTTATAGAATTTGTCGCAAGGACTTAGCATTTAGGAGCTACATT
This sequence comes from Euschistus heros, assembly GCA_003667255.2. Taxonomy (NCBI): domain Eukaryota; kingdom Metazoa; phylum Arthropoda; class Insecta; order Hemiptera; family Pentatomidae; genus Euschistus; species Euschistus heros. The sequence goes on along the minus strand of RCWM02000007.1, from coordinate 277,809 downwards.
ACTTTGAATGAAAATCCTCACATTTGAAACCGCTATTTTCTCTAAAGTTCGTTTATTTCGATCATAGATTTTTAATTTGATTTAATTATCAATTAAGTAATTTGATCCTTTTATTTATTTTTTCATTAAATATTTATTGATATTTACTACTGCATACATTATATACATTAAGTAAATTGGAGAATAATGATTACAATAGCACTTCAATAATATATTAAGAAATACTCGCTAGTAGCACTTAACATATTCAATAAAAGTTTAAATCTGGTCTGAGCCAAATCTGTAACATATGAAACAGATCAAAATGTATAAGTTTGTTTGTGGTTTAGAGCATTGAGGATTTCGCAAAGAATTTCAGATTGTAAGAATTGGATACAAGAAGAATTGGAAGGTTTGGTGGAGCCCTAACCTTTTAATTATAAAATGTAAACTGGGAAAACAGGAAATTACAGGACATATTCATAATATATTATTTACCAGTCAGTGAGAAACTGAGTTTTATCTACTCATAAATTGATTTCCTATATAACAGGGTGTGTTATACATTATTGTGGTATTAGACCTCCGCTCAAATTCTGACATCACATTTACCGATTATTCAGTAATTATTTGTATATAGCCACTCGAATAAATTATTATTTCAAACATGAAAAAAAAACCATAAAAATCATTTTCTCTCTGCCTTGATGATCATTGATATATATATATATATATATATATATATATATATATATATATATATATATATATATATATATATATATATATATATATAATCTACCGTTTTTCCTTATTTACAGTTTAGAATTAAAAGAATCAAATTACTTCAATTAATAATTAAATAAAATTGATAATCAATCATTAGGGAAGAAGTTAAGGGTTTTAGACATAAGTCTTTTCCATTTGAACCAATACAGCTCCTTAAATAAAATAAAATAAAAAAGGTTCTTTATTTATTCTGGGACCTTAAGTCCCTTAAGAATTAAAATAATGTACAATAAGGGGCCTTCAGAGCCTCAAGATGGTTATGAAATATTATTAAATATAATAAAATGGTAAATAATAATGATAACAAATAAAAATTAATCTTAAAAATATTGACAAAAGGAAACAGAAATATTTTGATTCATTTCGTGAATCCATTGTGTAAAAACAATAACATTTCGTGTACTAAAGCTTTTATATTTTGTATAACTATTGAGTGACTAATGACAGTTTTCATGGATCTGGATGGACAGTAGGTAGTTAAATAAGTGATATTTGAAAGTGGAAAGGGTGTTTGAGTGGCGAATGGTGTAAGGGATGGAGTTCCATAAGGACAAGGATCGGATTAGGAATGATCTGTCGAAGGCAGCGGAGCAATGAGCAGGACTGTACAAATCTGATGGGTGGGAACGGGTAAGAACGGAGGATTTGAGCTGAAGGAGTTGAGAAATGTAAAGTGGGCGTTGGGATTTCACTGTTTGGTAAAGAAAGGATGCCAGAAAGTACTGGCGACGGTAGGAAGGAAAGAGCCACTTTAACCCCGCGTAAAATTGTGAAACATGGGGGCATTCCTGGGGATCCCGAAAATAAAATGGATACAGCAGTTAAACGGTCTTTTGAGTCTGGCCTCAAGATCACCAGAAACACCCCCATACACAGCACAGCAATAGTCGAAGTGGGAGATGAGGGAAGTTACTAGGAATTTGCGGGTTTCGAAAGGAAGAAGATGGCGAACGTAATTGAGACATTTTAGGATTGGGATGTTGCGACGGGAAATTTCGGATAAGTGGTTTTTCCAGGATAGAGTTTGGTCGAAAATGACTCCGAGATTTTTGACTGAGGGGTAGAATTTGATAGGATCACTGCTCAAGAAAATGGTGGGAATAGGAGGTATGGTTTTCAGGAGGTAGCTCGAACCTATTACAAGCACTTTGGTCTTTTCAGTATTTAAATTCAACTTGTTCTTCACTGCCCAGTTATAGATTCGATCCAAGCCTTCCTGGATTTTTATAGTAGCTTGCAGTAGGTCAGAATTGGGAAAGGATAAATAGATTTGGAGATCATCTGCGTAAAGGTGATACCAGCAGTGACGGATGGAAAGGGGAAGGTCATTAATGTAAACGGAAAAGAGTGATTAACGGTAGATCCTAGCGACAAATGTTATCTAACAAAAAATATTTTATTAAATTTCAGACCAGGGAACTGTTGGCAAATTTTTGTTCCGAGCAACACCATCAGAGATAGTTTTCAAAATGTTACATTTTTTTTTTTTTTTTTCACATTAGGGCTGCCAGTTCACGGCTGTGACTTGTAACTCACAGATTTGAATGCCGATTTTTGTGTGGGTAGTAGGGAACTATAATAGAGCAAAACTAGAGTTATAGCGGCCAATGGGCATTGGGAGCCGAGAAAAAAAAATGAAAATCACATTTTATTCATTTTCAGCTCTTATTCAAGATTGAGAAATGATTTATTCACGTAAAATTGTAGTTTTGTATCCTATCTCTTTATCACAGCCAAAACCTGATAAATATCCTCTTCAATAATTACATCAGGTTTTGGTTTAAATTTGAAATCCTGCATTAATTTCCGGACAACGGGTTTTGCTTGTGGTAAAAAGAGAGCATACAAAACTACAATTTTACGTGAAAAAAATATTTTTCTATCTTGACTGAGAGCTGAGAACTGGCAAGTAACTGGTAGCCTTAATGTGAAAAAGACCCCATTTTTTAATACGAAAAAAAAATGTTACAACTAACCCGTGTCAAAAAAATAGTTCTGTGAAATGGTATTTATTAATATAAATTGAGATACAATGTTGAGTATAATGTCATTGTATAATATATAATGTCATTCTTGATTATATTTTCCTCAGTTTAAAGTATTCTTGTAATTGTTGTAATGTTGGAGAGTCAGCGAATGTATATTCAGCATGGTTTTTTAATGGTCAATTAAATAAATGTTATTTTTTCTTTCTTTTTTTTTCATTTTGTGTTTACTTGTACTAAACGAAAGGATACTCCTAAATATCAGATGAGAGTATTTGTCCAAAATCCACAAAAATGGACTTGCGTTTTTTCCCCCTTGCAATATATATATATATATATATATATATATATATATATATATATATATATATATATATATATATATATTGCATGTAAATGTAATGTTCCTCTATTAGTTTTTAATTAAAATCATACAAAAAAAATATATATATATTAACTATACAACTCGCTTGATGCTAAATACATTACCCGGTCAGTTTTACCCATAAAGAAATCTACAAGTCCTTAATAGCACGAACCTGAAACAAAAAAAAACACAATTACTTATTAAACATACTTCAAACATTTTTTTCTAACCGATATAATGTATACTATTATATAAAAGGACAAGCCATTTTTCGTTTGTGATCACTAACTGCGAAAACTACTGAACCAATCTTGTACAAATTTTAACCATATCATCTTCATAGTCCAAGGAAGGTTTGGCAATAATAAAATTACAGATTTTCAATTAAATCGTCATAAAAAAAGGTATAAATGTGTGGTGCGCAGTGAAGTTTGGTAATCGACCGATATATGGCCAGCACCATTCAAGAAAGGTTACAAAGTTACAATGTTATATAGAGCTGGAAATTTATGATAAAGTTTACTTATTTTCAATTTAACTGTTATCAAATAAGTTATAAAGATGTGCATCTCTGAGCACTTTAAAAATTTGCTGCAGTAAAACTACTGAACTCAGCTGTAACAACTTATAACTATAACATCTCCATTGTTATAAGAAGGTTTACAATAATAATAATAAAATAAATGTACAGTGTTAATTGGCAGAAAAATGGTTTGCCAAATTGTCTTATACCTTTATGGGTAGGTAATAAAAACCCAACCAGATTAAATCGATAAGATTAAATCTTCCAAATTAAATATTATTACCAAAGCAAAATGTCGATCCCTTGCTTTATGATATTGTGTGAAGAAACGCGATTCTTGGGATCTAGCGGATAGTTTAATTTGTCCTCTCCTTTAATAAATAACAGTAAGTGATCAAAACAATATTTTCAAACAATTAGTTAGTAGGCGGCATGACCTTTATTTTACCAGAGAGTTCGGTGACTTTAGCTGTGATTCCAAATCGTTCTAAAGCCGATACAAAAAAGATATGTTGAAACTCTTCAAGTACTTGAAGCATTGAATGGAGAAGTAAGTAAAATAGCGAGTACGGACAACGTTTTGATTTTTTAAAAGTGTATTCAGATATTTCAGATTTTTTTAAAATAAACCGTATCATTCATTGTGTGAAAGAGCTGTAATTTCACCTAAAAATATTATGACAAAAAAACCAACAAAACTTTATTTATAAAATAATAAAAACTCAATTAGTTACAATTACTATGTTTTTTTACTTATGAGAGCGGGCGAAGGCACAAAGGGATAAGCTAGTCATAAATATAAACTTAAAATACGATTATGTTTTTGAAAATAAAATTTGTCATTTATAATTATAAATTATGTAGTAAATAAATAAAACAATTTATAAAATATATCATTTAGCCCTATAACCCTGACAAAATGCCAAGCTTTAGGAGGATGAAGACCTCACAAGAAGGTCAAGTGTGGTTCATAACTCGACCCAAAGGATTTAGTGGAGCAGTTGTGTGGCCCCTTGTCCAGCCCTCCTCGCTACTTCGGTCGTATTTCATGGCGGCTAGCATCTTAAAAGTAGTGTCTGTTGATGGTATAGCTCAACTCATAGGCTAGGAATTCACTGAGTTGGTAAGTGATAGTACGTAAGGAATTCAGAAGTCCACGTCTTCTACATTATCGAACCCCCTAACATTTATAATTAGTATTTACAGCCATTTAATAATAATAATATAAAATTAATCATAATAATTGTATTCATTCAATGCAGAAATGTTTACCAGAAGAAATCGATATCTATCAATGCGAAATTCAGACACTATGACGCTGTAATCAGACGCGGAGTCTTATATGCAGATGTAACCTTATCAATCGTTGGAGTGAAACTCATACAGAAACTAGAGGTTAAGGAAAGATCTATCTTCGGGAAGATATGAGGCAAGGATCATAAATGGAGAAAGGTACCACAGGCCCAACGATGATCTAAACTTAAAGCAAGAACCACTTATGGACAATATCATCAAGAGATGCCTCCAATTCTGCGGGCATCTTGAGAGAATGAACGAGCCAAGATTTCAATCTGTTCACATTATCATCCACATAGGCTCCTGCAAGAAAATATCATTGTGATACCAGCAAGTCAAACATGGTCTTCAAACATTCAGCATCTCTGAATCACACATCCAGGGCAGACAAGCTTTTCGGAAAATGTTAAAGGAAGACACTCATAAAACAGTTAAGAAAGGGCACATGCCAGAGAGATCAGAAGCAGCAAAACAACCACAAAGTCAGAAAATGAAGGAGCTATGTGCTAGGAGGAGAGTTCTCAAGAACTTGGCCAATCCCTACTCACTTAGCTGAAGACCATTTTGCTTAACTTATAGTTGGCTCATTTGAAAATAAAATAAAGATTAATCCACATAAGACTCTAGAGTGATCTTGAACCGGGAATGTAATATTAATAATGATAAACAATAAAATAATTGTAGGGATAAGTATAATAGGACGGAAGGTTACACTCTTGAAACCAAGTTAGTCCCCGCAAAAACATGTATCATGTTTATCTTACAAATTGTTATAAAAATAGATATAGGTATATTTCAAAGATTTACTAAACACTACAGATGAGAGGATATGCTAGAAACAATCTTTATTATCGTATAACGATTGTTTCCAAAGAACAGTTTAAATTTATAATGATATTTTGTCTTTTTCCAGCAGGGATTCCTATCCTGGCGTTTAGCTTGCAGCATCCTTTATTTTCAAAGAAAATTGTTTTAAATTATACACTACAAGAACTATAGATCTAATACATGAAAGATTTTTCAATTATTAAAGATGCCTTGAAGCGTGTAATTATTCAAAATAAAAATAAAAACATTAAAGATGAATTTTTTTTTCTATCATTAAAATAAAAAAAACTGATGAACAATTAATAATTACATAGGTCTAACAAACCTATTGCCTCTGATATCCATTTCATTTGAAATAAGGGACTTTCATAAAAAAAAATAATAATACTAATAAATAAATACTTTTTTTTAAACAATCCATAAAATAAGCTTTTTACAGAATGTTTTTTTCTGAAAACACTGAAACAGACATGAGCATCTCTAAAAGAAGATCAACTAACGATGGTAACGGAGGAAAAGCTTTCTTAAGGATTTATAACCTGGACATAACTTTCAAGTCCTTAATCTCGACTATTCCTCATGAATAGCAGTAGCTCAGCTATAATACGATCATCCTAGATCTCTGTAGCACAAAAAGGGAAAATACCAGTGCAAATCGCGCAAAGATTTTCCAAGACATGCTGTGTACGTTGCTCATACAAAGAAGAAAAAATATATAAATATTTTTAATTATCCCGGCACTATGGGAATATATTTTTCAAACAAACACACTTTAAAATTAAAATTAATAACGTTAATATAGCGTTATAGCGCTTATTAATAAAAACAGTTTTATTTACATATAATGTAAAATCAATATGAGAGTGTTCATACGTAAATCATTAAACTATATCAACCAGGAAAATTCATACTGTATATTTTTAATGTTCATCAATATAAATTAATATTTTATTTATCGGTAACAAATTAAACTTTATTCACCACATTAAAATAAAGCTTTAATATTAGTTTATCTGTTGTATCATTTGAAAATTTAGGATTAATTACATAATTGACCGTTTTGTGATACATACTACTTTAAACAAAACAGTAATGTATTATTACATATATACATATGTACTTAATAATATCGAATCATAAATAATCATCATAATATTAATTAATTTTTAAATAATATTAATCATTTTCCAAGATTTTATTAAACAGGGTAGAAACAGTTCTAGACAGTCATATAGGTGAATATTAAGGTGGTTTTAGGAAAGGAAGATCATGTACAGAACATATATTGAATCTTAAGTCCATAATTCACCACAGGTTAATTAATTCAAAGAACATTATAGTTATGTTCGTAGATTTCAAAAGAGCTTTTGATTCTGTTGACATAGAAACTATAAATAAAATGATTCGAGAATTTGGCATAAAATCTAAACTGGCAAACCTAATCCATGAAACACTTACAGACACAGTCTCTAAAGTGAAATCTAAGGGAGAAATCTCACAGCCCCTCAAAATAAAAAAAGGTGTACGACAAGGTGATGGACTAACCCCAATTCTTTTTAATCGTGTCCTTGAGAAAACAGTGAGAATTTGGAATGAAAAACTTACTGATCTCAACATGTCGCCAATAAGATTAGGGAGAGGAAACAATAAGATCGAAATAAATTGTCTGGCATTTGCAGATTTGCAGATGACTTTGCTTTACTTGCAGCTGCTGTAACCCAAGAAATGTCTTGGAAGAAATAGCCAGCAGAACTGGCCTAAGAATTTCTTCAGAAAAAACAAAATTTTTAACAAACATCTAAGATGCACCAAAATATCTGAAAACAGATATAGGCCAAGAAGAGAGGGTAAAAAAGTTCAAATATTTGGGAGAAATAATCCAAGAAAATGGTTTGGAAAAATCTGCAATAGAGGAAAGATGATAGATGTAAAAAATGGAGAGAGCATATGGTATTGCCAAGGATCTGTACAATAAAAAATGCCTATCCAAAAATGTAAAAATAAGGCATTACGGCACAGTAGTGAAGCCAGAATGCCTATATGAAAGTGAATGTCTGGCATTAAACTATAATTTGGATAAATTGGAAATACTGGAAAGGCGAATCATGAGGAAAATATTAGGCCCACAAAATACAGTAGAAGGTTGGAAGTTACGAAATCATACTGAAATATATCAAAATGCAGAAAATATATCAAATGTAATGAGAAAAAGAAGATTGATGTTTTTTGGTCACTGATATCGAATTTCTGTGAGGTAAGAAATCAACAACAAGCTGGGTCAATAAAGTAAAAAGGGATTAAAAAAAAAAAAAAACTATATGCAAATAAAGGAAATAACTAATAGAGAAGACTTTCGGCGAAAATTATTGAAAACGGGGGAATTCCAGGGCAGGAAAGTGAAAAGGACTGATGCAAAATGGTCTGAAGACAGAAAGAGGAAACATGGTGAACAGATGAAAGCATACTGGAAGAAAATGAAGAAATAATTGAAATTGGCACGTGGTCCTCTGCTGGCCCATTCGAAAAAGAAAAATATATAATATATAATTATATATACACCAAAAAATGCAGAACGTATTTAAGTCAAGGGGTGTATACAAATTTTATTAATTAAAAATTTAGTAAATTTAATTTAAAGTTAAGTTAATGATCCTAATACGTTTATGGGTGCTTAAAATCCTAAAAATGAATAAAACTCTTAGTCGATAAATAAAGAAAAATCAATTAGATTGGATTTTTTGCCTGGCAGTGTATTTTGATATAAATTTCAGCATTCATTAACAGTACTAAGTATTTTTTTCTATCATCCAAAACAATCAAATATTTTCGTGTGCCTTCAATATATGAAGCACTCATCATTATGCTACTAAAAAATTAAAATATAATAATATCATTAAGTAATTAGCTCTGAAATTCGATACAGGTTTTTTAAGTTGATAATTTAATTTTAAAACAATTTTTTACACAACTCTTAAGTTATCACTGTACTCTGAATTTTATAGGAAATAATTTATAGTAATAAGAATATATTTTAATCATAATACGATCCAGCTACAAAAATAAACCCCAAGTTTCGGCAGGAGTACGCCACCCATTGTACGTGGATAATAAAGCCGCTGCGGACGGTGAAGAGCCATCAGGAGCAGACACGCAAAGAGGCAGCTGTAAAAGAGACTACCTCGGCTTTATTGCTCCCGGATGGAGATAAGGGATGAGTGCGCCAAATGGACCAAGATATCGCCGAGGCTTATAATGGCAGCCTTCCTTACTGCATTTGGAGTCTCTTCGTAGCAGTTTGTAATCGCGAGTGAAGGGGACTTTTCAACCGTGGAGATTTAAAATTTAGATATATATATAAATGTCATCGTGTTTGAGAGATTACTTGCAAAAAAAAGGGATGGAAATGGCGGATGCAAATGCGAGATAGACAACAAAAACTGAGAGATGGAAATGCGCAAGGTAAGAAAGATCGTTACTGAAATACACCAAGCGGATTCCAAGCTATAACAAGCCAGTATGGAAACTTCATACTTTCAGGTGATGTAGCAGAAATCGATGATACTTAATTACTCATCCATCACCTATATCGTCCATTATTGTTTAGGCTGTCGAAACTTGGATCAAGGATGATTATCAGGTGCACTCATACAAACAAATACTTATAAACAGGAGTAATCTAAGCTTTAAAAAAAATTAATAATAAAAAGAAAAAAACAATAGGAATTTTAAAGTGATCTGTTTTTTTTTACAAAGCTTATGCAGCAGTTCATGAGGTCTTCATCTTGCGTCCTCCGATTCTGAGAGATCTAAGAACATCACACTGCTATCGTCTAAATAAAAGGGTATTAGAGATAAGACGAGAATTCTCGATTTATTGTTATCATTTATTTCATGCTTCGATGTGATCTTAGCAATGTCCATGATCCTCTACCTTCAAGAAAGGCCCAGCCATACACGTCCTCTCTACAACCATCGCTAACACTTCCTCAGCTCAGTCTGTATCTTACCTTTAAAGGAAATGTGATATTATCACTATGTTCAAGATCCAATATCAAGTGGTTATTAAATTCGTTTATAAAGAGGGCCTGGAATACTTAATAAAAACGTGCTTAAATGTAGTGTATTAGCAGTCAACCCCCCTCACATATTCCATTGTAAAAGATTGGTTGATATAGAAATAAAATCTGGATGATGCCTTACGTTCAAAAAAGAAAATGGGCACCATTTTATTTAGACAGGGTTGTAGAGGAATAATGCTGATTGATTGAATGAAAGGAATACCACAGAAAATAAGAAATATTATGCACCTCTATCTTGCGCTTGCAAAAAGCCGCCAAAGATATATGGTAGAGAAAAATCAGAGGTGTTCGGCTTCTTCATGATAATGTGTCTACATATCATTGATTTCTGAGGCTGCTGTGAAGAAATGCAGATTATACACACACACACACCCTACAGCGCAGACTTGGACCAGGAGGTCTAAGCAGCAGTGGAACAATAATTTTTTTACGTGAAGTATAAATGTAGGCTCTGCCATTACGAAGTGTGTAGAGCATAGAGGAGACCATATTGAAAAACTTGAATCATGAATCCTATCTCATCGCTTTGTGGCAAAGTAAGGATAGCAGAATTGCTAATATGCATCAAGTATTATATTCAGTTAATTAGCGTTTAAATTGATTTTTATTTTTTTTTTGGAAATAAATTAATTAATAACCATATAAACAGGAAGATCGATGGGAGACTGGCAGGTGGCATATATAGATATTGAGGTTATGATGAAAGCTAGAGCGGAGAGGGGGCTTCTAGTTTATATTTAGTGGGGGTGTGTTAGTTCCAGCCGAGATAACTGTTACACTCCGCCAGCCAGGGCTATCACAGTGTATCCACTCCCTCCCTCCTACGGGCCACCCTCACTTTTTCAATAATTAATAATGGAGGTGGCAATTTTTAAATATTTAAAAATTTTTACAAGAACCATTTTTCGGACTTATTATAATCTTAAATGCACAAGGCTGTATTCAATGGATGTTGTTAGGGAAATGAAAACGTTTACCTGGAATTTTACTGTGCCATGCACTACATATATTTGTAAGTATTGTTTACTTGATGATTTTCTAAATTGCACGTGATGTGTGTGGTTGAGCAGATATTTTCTGTATATTAAGGCCTGGGGCAAGTTCTGGGCCATGATTAAATTCAGTACAATCTTGATAATTTGGCCCTTCGATAGCCCAAAACCCTCAGTAATCCGGCACTCTCGAGAGGAGCCCCTATCCTTGACCAGAGGGGTCGGCAATGGCTTGTTTGAGTGGCCCATTTAATAACAGGAAATGAAAACACCGATTTCCGGGGGAAAAATAATAAAAATGCTAAAGTTTTGTACAATAAAATCACTGGAAATGGCGATTTTATGGGTAGCGATAGATGGCTAGATAAACTTATATGTAATATAGGGATAAGGTTTTGGGCAATTATAGGTAAAAAACTGTAATCAGATAATTCATCTGTCAAACCTTTTAAAGATAAATTTGCGTCTAGAATTCGAGTTGGTTCCAAAACAACGCCGATAAGAAAACCATTACATTTTATCACCTAGGCTGAAAACTATCAAATGATCTTATGATATTCACGTTGTTCTTTACATTCTGTAATCCACCATTTTCGTTAATCCGGGACACCTCTCGGTCTCATCTGTGTCACATAATCGAGACAGTACTAGACTCTCTTTTGCATTTACTTGTAGGCCTTTAAGTACTAGTAATACTTTTGCCATATCAGTAACTAAAAATCTTCTCTACTAGTTGTAAGATGTTCAGCAGTGTCCGACATACCATAACAATTAGTATAGAGAGTTATCATGCTTTACTTTTGTAAAAGCCATGGATATTGGCTTGGAAACGAGATGCTGAATGATAAATTAAATGACTAAATAATTTGGTTGGGACCAATTAGCATCGATCATGATCATACGTTAGGAAAGAATTCTCTTGATGTAAATCTTTGGTGTCGTCCAACATCTGGATCGATTACTGCTAGAATATTTTCCCTCATCTCCTTCTTTCTTCCTCAATTTTTGTGAGAAAACCATCAGGAAACTTATTGAACTCTTTCTCTTGTACCATAATGTGAAAAAAAAAAAAAAAATGTAACATTTTGAAAACTATCTCTGATGGTGTTGCTCGGAACAAAAATTTGCCAACAGTTCCCTGGTCTGAAATTTAATAAAATATTTTTTGTTAGATAACATTTGTCGCTAGGATCTACCGTTAATCACTCTTTACCTGGTAGATGTATATTACTCTTCTCGCAAAATGCGTCCCAATTGGACGAAAACTAATTACAGGATATGTCAACTAGTTTCTAAGATTCTTAAAGAAATAAAACACATTTATTTCATTTATAAATCAAACTTCGGTATAGGTTGCCTTTGCACTAATGCATTTATTTAGTGTAAAATTATAAATAGAACTAGAAAAATTTCACGAATTTATCTTCAAACGCAAAGTATTGCATCCTTACAAAATTTTACTTCCCCATCTCAAAATAAGATTCCTAGAAGCAAATATTTCATTTCATCATTTTATTTCCATTGCTGAATAATATTGCTCAATTTCACCGTGTCTTCTGGTTGAAGAAACACTGTCTTCGATTTTCAAACAACTCTAGCAAACATATAAAGTAAGTGATTTCGCATATACAGTTGTGTATTTATATATAAACTTTATTGGAATAGATGTTAGAATTTACCGCGGTGAAGGGCAATAGGTAACAGAGATAATGATGTATTCATTCATACCGTAAATACAAATTCGCATGGACACACGCACACAATTAATAATAATAAACGATAAAAATAAAACTAATATTATCATAAAAAGAAAACTTAAGTCTATTCTATTTTATAAAAGGAAAAGCCATTTTTAGTTTGTAATCACTAACCTCGAAAACCACTGGACCAATCCTTATCTAATTTTAACCACATCATCTATATAGTTCTAGCAAGGTTCAGAAATAATAAAATCTGCTGGTTTTCAATTAATTCGTTATTATAATAGCAATAAAATGTGGATAGTAGTGAAGTCTAAAAATTGACAGATTTGCGGCGAGTGCCATTCTACATGAGAGGTTACAAAGGTACACTGTTATATAGAGCTAGTAAAATAATATCAACAATTATAATACATTCATACTATATGTACAATACAGACACACTAAGCCTGGGGAACCCAAAATCGAGCCTATAATTCCCCCACTTATTAGTCAAGGCCAGACCCGAAGGGATCCCAGCGCTGCTCTCTCAGCCGCGTTACTGGGAATATCTAGTGGAGGCTGAGTGGGAGCGCTATAGTCACAGATATTTAGTATATTAATTTCAAAATTGTGTCAAGTATGAAACACTTAATATTATATTATTCATTAGCTTCTGCGTTTATTTATATATTTATTTATTTATTTTGTAGTTTATTTATCTTCCTATAAACAAAAAAAAAAATCATTACCGATATTAATGCTGAATGAGCGTGGAGTGTTAAATGAATAACTGCGTTTGGAAAGGAACAATCATCCAGAAATGTATTGAGAAAGAAAGATGAAAGTTATCTTTAAATCATTTCGATATTTTTGATTCAGCTCTATTGAAAGATTTTGTTATAAAAAGATTTTTTTTTGGAATGCTTTAAATATTTTTTAAATATACCTGACAAATGATTATTACTACTGATTTCGAATACAGAATATTTGATCAAGAGGCAGCTCAGTTAAATATTAGTTGAACATATAAAAACGATAACATATAAACTTAAAACTGATGTGCATCATAACCATAAAAACTAGTATATAGCATATCCCAGCCGGTGTTTGGCGCCGCAGCCTGTTAATCACCATATTAGAGGGGCCAATATTCATGATCAGCAATGCATATGACATCCAATACATGTTGGGCGGCACCTCCATCAACCGACTGATCACTTCAAGCTAATGATCCGATACAGCGTCGATAACTCTCACCATATCATGCTGAAATCAAATTCGACTACGTATATACTTCTTTTCAGATAATTTTTGTATTATATAATAGTTATAATAGAATATTATACCAAAATATTTTCTTATTATGGAAAGTTATTATAATGCAAAATAATCTTTAAAGAAAATATCTCCAATCCGTGAAGATAACTTCAGTTATATTAAAGTTATTTTCTTTGCTTTTCAGAAGATTGATAATATTGGTATCACTAGAGATTTAGAAAAAAACTGTATATATGGAATTTAACAGCTACAGAAGTTACATTTCTTTATGGATTCGAAAACCTGAGGCTCAATTTAAATGTATTGGAAGCTGGGTGAACTAAATAAGAATGACCGACAAGGATATAAAACGAAGCATAATATGATTACAATTTCAAATTCAATAATATAGAATAAGTCAGTTTCTTCGATAACAAAAAATATGTTTATAAAAATTACTTCAGAAAGTGTACTTTGTTCAGACGAACCATCGGAAATTAAAAAAAGCAGACAAAAATACTTTTTGGAACTGGATTATTGAAAGCATTCATGTACTTTCCCCAAGCTCCAGAAAGTTTCAAATATTGTAATTGAATCGAGAACGAAACAAATAGAAAATATACTCTGCACCCGTGAAAAAATGAAGCAGAAATAATTTAGCATGTAATAAGATAGAGATACATCCGGTAACCTAAAATAATTTTGGAATGGAGGCCGGAAAGTAAACGGAAGAATGTTCACCTAAGAAGACGTAGAGTTGTAGGCATCAAGGAAGAAACGGCGAACAGGGAAATGAGTGAAGGAGACTGCTGGATATAGGAATATGATGTGAACAGTCCTCCAGTTTCGAGGATTATTTTTATTGATAAAAATAATTATAATTCTGGATTCATTGATATATAAGAAATTATAATGTAACTAATTGACAAAACTTGTGAATTTTATTTTTTATTTATGGATATACAGGGTGTTTGGAAGATCTTTGGCCAAAGAGGTATTTCAAATAGGGAGGTTCATTTAGAACCTATTTAAGGTCACTTACTATATACAAAGTCTAACGGTTTTTTTTTTTTTTTAAACGAATTTTTTAGTGAAAATGGCCAAAAACCAAACATTTATGCCTTATAACTTCGTTGTTTACTGATATATCAAATAATTTTTATTTTAAAAGGACAATGTATTAGTAATTACAGCAAAAAAAAAAAAAAAAAAAAATGCGTTGATATATCAGTAAACAACGAAGTTATACTAAAAAATTCATTAAAAAAAAAACGTAAGACTTTCTATAGAGGTAAGTGACCTTAAATAGGTTCGAAATGAACCTCCCTACACGAAATACCTCTTTGGCCAACGATCTTCCGTACATCCTGTATATTAAAGGAATGTGGCTTACCCTAGAAACGTTGCCTATATAAAAATATAGATGTTTTCAAATAAGGTTTTTGCATTAGGAAATATTTTCGCCTTTTCATTTTCTATTTATCAGACTATTGTTCCATGGTATTAAAATAAATTTTATTAAATTATTATTAAATTAAATACCATGGGATTGGCAGTAACGAAGTCAAACTTAAACTATATTGACCTCTATTTACTAACTCAAAATATCAAGACGCTCCTAAAAGATATCTAATATCATGAATTAAACCATCAAATTCTTTTGAGTAACTTTTTGTAAAAACACCAACGATCTAATAGTCATAGTTTTGATCCGAACCTCCATTGGTTGTTATTGATTTATTTGGTTTATCATTAATGTTGATACTTTCCATTACCATATATAACCATTATAATGCCTATGATATTGGTATCATATTATCTCTAGACCTGGTGGTGTCTTCAGTTAAAAAAAAAGAGAGATATAATAAGTATAAAACAGAAAAAAAAATACTTGCATGATCGGGCGCGTGGTTGACTTTGTCTACCAAAGCCTAGTTTTAGACATTCAATTACGTCACAGGTGCTCACTAGATTCAATTTGTAACGGTACTAAAGAGTCAAGGAAGAGCAGGGGAAAGGGTATTAGTAAATGGAAGCAAGCTGTTCCAAGTCCAAAAAACTAGAGAGAAAAATATCCGGTTGGTTGACAAAAGCACATAATAGTAAAAGAAAAATTGCGTGTTTCACGTCGTGGTACCAACTCTTTCTACTGTAATTTTTCATCATTAAAAATATGTAGTAGAAATTAAAAAAAAAACAAAAAAAAACAAAAACAGGATGAGTATGTATGAAGTTATTTTTTGACCGTTCTACAAGAGCGATGATACATTTCCCTCGTCATTCTCTGCCTGATGACTAGAGAAGCGAAGTGAAAGAGGCACCAGGGACTGTTCCAGTCCTCCAGTCCTCAGAACAAAACTCATCTCTGCCGATAGCATTCCCTCTCCCGGGAAATCATGGGATTGCCTATTCCTGTAGTCTGCTTTTAATACTTCGTCTAAGCCTTACCTCACTATCATAAGTAAATGAGGTGGAAAAACTCTATACAATTTTTATTACAAAGGTTTGATAAGAATCGTGTTCAGTTGCCGTAGATAATTTCGACATTTCTTACTCTACAAGCACCAAATCCATAGGATTAAACGGGAAGAGAGATTTTACATCTTGAAAAACGTAATATTTAATTCAATTTTCCAAAAGGACATCTTAAAATCGTTAAATTCTGGAAGATTATAAAAAAAAAAAAGCATCCTTAAAGACGAAAACTAATATATATGTGGACAATAATGTTCTTCCGCCATCTTAAAATAGTATCCTTAAGGACGAAATCTAACTTTAGAGAAGAAGAGTTGCCAAGGATGTCCTTTGGGCATCAAAAATCGTCAGATCCTGCCAGATCTAAAAACAGTATCCTTTTGGGCATAGACAATATCCTAATAATTTTAGCAGTTATTTCAACTTTACAACTTTAAATCGAAGGGATAACTGATTACCTCTGTAGAAATTAATTAAACAATTTTCAATAAACTACTAATAAATTTTCTGGTGAAGGTTCTAAAATATTTTTTCTTTCCGAAATGTATGATCAGAACATACAAAGTGCAATAACCAAAGAAAAATTTAGATCACTCAAATTTTCAGAGAAATTTAAACACACACTGTCAGTGAGTGAAGAAATGAAGAAGAAAGACAGCCGAACATCTGCCGTATGTTCGTAGTTTAAATGGAAAAGGTAATAACATGTCTAAAAGTTATTGGAATTGAAAAAATAAATAAATTAACCTCTTTAAAATCTATGGTTTGTGTACTAAAGTACTATCTACAAATCTGAATTCAGTGGAGATTTCACAGGCATATTTACTGTTAAAAATGTCTCCTAATTAATATGTACACATATGCAATTTTTTTATTGAGTAGTTACAAATATTATAACTATTTTAACCCCTTTTTAAAAGTTAATAATGAAATATTAAGTTGACAGTGAACTCATCAAACTAACATAATTTAAACTACTTATTTGATAGAAATTTATACTTCAATCAATTTATTCTGATAGTATAATTATAAAACCCCTTTAAATACAATTTATAAGTTAAAGGCCAAGCGACCCTGCAAAGAGGAACCGGACGTCACCGGTGACCGGAACAGTTAGTAGGAACCGTGACTGGCACTGATTGGGCCAATAACAGCCAGCCATTAGTAACACCTTTCCCTCCTACTCAAGTTTATTCCCTCCTGAGGTTTTTGTTGATTGAGCAACATCTGAAGCCAGCCCCTATAATAGTTATATTCGGTAACTGATAGATTAAGTTTAGCTTAAAGGTTAGTAGTTTCCTGTTCTATATTAGATCTATTGCACATTTGACCCTCGCAACATTTTATTTGTTAAACTACCGTTATATTTTAATATTATTTATTATTCTTTGACTAACACTTATTCCGGTCTCTGCAGAACTCTATGATTGGAAAGAAATTTCAAAACGCACAGGAAATCAAAAACCACTTGAATCAGTCCTTTGTAGTTCTATAAACGTGGCGTTATGTAAATGGTCGAAAGATGGGAAAAAGTTATACTAAATGATAATGAATATATTGAAGATTAAAATAATTTTTTTTCTACTAAACACAGAGTTATATTTCATCCTCGAAAACTGAACGGACTTCGGTACATAGTGAAACTGAACGGTCAACCCAGTACATAGTGAGTATGCAATTATAATTTGATACGTCACATTTTTCGATATTTCTCTTCATTCATCAGCTCAGTATAAAATAGCTTTAAATATTAAATACTTGTGAGGGAAGAACATAATGACACGCAAGTAACTTGTAAAGGAACCCTCCATTGGTTGCACACAAATTTAAGAAGGTCCCGTGGCATTCTTCTTTGTATAACAGTTAAAGTAACAATTCCAGCCAATTTGCAAACGGTATTCAGCTTTCAATTTGCACTTCATGCGACGCAGCATACACGGGATGTTACTACTTAAAGAGTGGCAATACACTTGTTATTATAATAATAGGGTATACTATGTGTGTATGATACATCCATACATTCCCCACTCTAATCCCACACTATAAATTATTAAAAAATCCAAAAATTATTTTATTTATAACCATTCGGACGACGACAATTCAGCTTTCACAAATGAGAATACCTACTTTCCTATTTTTATGTGTAATTTATTTTGTTTTCATTAAATATATATATATATATATATATATATATATATATATATATATATATATATATATATATATATATATATATACAAATTCTGAAGGAGTCAGCAGCAAAAGTTGAACTGCAGATATTATTTAAGAAAACTCCATATATTTCAAATTAGAAAATAGCACCTAAATCAATAATGACAACATTTGGAATAATCGATAAGGTATATAAATTTAAATATCTTGAGGAGATCATCCTAGCTAGTGTATTAGAGCGAGAAGCAAATGAGAAGAGGAATCATAGAGAGCTCTTTGGATAGCTGGTAAAGTCTACAAGAAAAAATGGATGTCCAGAAACAACAAGATTAGACATTATAACACTGAGGTGAAGCTAAAAAGCCTTTATGCGGCAGAGACATTGACAATGAATAGAAAAGGAGCAATGGAAGAATTGGAGGAAATAAAGATGACTGGGAGAAAAATCACAAGAAAGATATTAGAGCCGAATAAGACGGACTAAGGATGTAGGGTAAGAAGCAGACAAGGCACTGAAGTAATATCAAACATACTTCACGACATGAAGAAGGGAAGGTTGAGATTCCTTGGACACATCAAAAGAATGGACAACTCACGTCTAACTAAGCAGATTATGGAATATAGAAAATAGAAATAGAAATAGAAAAAAAACTTTATTCTAGGACAAAGTCTCTTAAGAATAACTTTAAATAACACAAAGTATGATCATAACTGGCCGAGAGGTATAAAAAATAAAACAACCAAGAAAAAAGTGAATACAAATATGTATGAAAAAAAAAATACACAGTAAAACAATAAATAAAAAGAGAGTGAAAAAATAAATATACATAATAGGGGTTAATATTGTAAACAAAATATCAGAAGAGAAAAAACCAAACAGAAACTTAAAGAAAAATAAAAGATAGAAAATCAAAAATTATCATTACAAGAAATTAAAACATTATCATAATCAAACTATAATTTATGCTAATTTTTTATGTCTGACGGTCTTAGTAATTAAATTAGACGATTACATACATAGTACATACATCCTTATAATTAGAGAGCGTCGGGTTGGAGGGAAAGAACATGGTGAAAGAATAGTGTTTTCAATGTTCCAAGGGAAGAAGCATTGCGGATACCTGGGGGGGATGGAATTCCAAAGAGTAGAGGATCGGACAAGGAAGGAACGTTGGATTGCAGTACTTCTGTGGGATGGAGTATAGAGATCGGAAAGACGAGATCTTGTATGCAGCGATTTGATTGCAGATTTGAATTTCAGGTTACCGTAAATAAAGGGAGGGTGACGGATGTTGATAACTTGGAATAGGTAGGTGCCTAAGAAGTATTTTCTGCGGAAGGAGGGTAAAAGCCAATTTATTTCAGTGTAGAGATGCGAAACATGGGAACGTCTCGAGGTTCCGAAGACAAACCTAATGGAGCAAATCATGACGCGTTTTAATCTGTCCTCAAGAACCGTCGAGAGCCCGCCATATATCACGCAACCATAGTCAAATTGGGGGAAGATAAGGGAGGATACTAGAAGTTTGCATGTGGGTAGGGAAAGGAGGTGACGGAAATAGTTTTAGGATAACGATTGACCTTCGGGAGATTTGTGCAATATGGGATTTCCGGGAGAGGGTTTCATCAATGGTTAAGCCTAAATTTGAAAGTTGGCATTTGAATGGAGAAGGGAATGTGATCCTATGGCGATTGCTTGAGTTTTAGCTGCGTTTAACGTTAATTTGTTCAGATTTGCCCAGGTACAGATTTCGGCTAGGTCTTCCTAGTAAATTTGAATGTCATCGGCGTAAAGATAGTGGGAACAATATGAATTGAATGGGGAAGATCATTAATGTAGGAATTAAACAGTAGAGGGGAAAGCTCGAACCTTGAGCTACTCCTGACTGTAGAGTGAGGAAAGAGAATATGCCTTGGAAACCAAAGGAGAGCGCTGTAGGAAACGTTCAATGATTTCAATTTGGAAAAATATATTTTATATATTTAGGATAGGAATAGGATATTATGGTCTAAGGAATCAAATGTTTTAGAGAAATCAAGGAGGATCAAGATGGTAAGTTCTTTTATATCCATTGCTGCTTGGATGTCAGTGATAATTTTGATGAGGGCGGATTGTGTTGAGAATCCGGGACGGAAACCAGATTGGAAGGGATCGAGTAGCTTGGAATCTTCTAGGAAATAGGAAATTTGGGATTGCACCAATTTACAGAACTGATCAAGAATATGGGATGGATAACTGAAGTAAAGAAGGATCTTAGGGATGTGAAAATAACAGAGAGATATATAACAGATAGAATACAATTCAGACATAAGGTAGACAAATGGAAAGTCTGTCAGACAGAAAGGAAAATGAAAACGGGAAGCAAGGAAGACAGGAAGAAAGCACACAGTGAAAAATTGAAGGAGATATGAAAGATCAAAAAGGTCAAAAGAAGTGAATGCTTTGCGTAGTCCCGGAGAGGCTCATTAGCGTATATATAATCGAAAAATAAATTTCAAAAATTTACACGTGTGAGTGTGTGAATATATATATATTTTTTTAATTTATTTTTACACTATTATATAAATCGTTTTTATACTGATTTCAACCGAACACTTTAAAGATAATATCTTTCGCTGAGGAAATATTTCGAGCCCTCGCGAACCAGACACCGGTGGGGAACCATCAACCGCGGCACTAGGATATAGCCTCGGGATCGAGTTGCTGCCGCACTTAAGAGCTGTTAGCCATCCGCTGGCCTGCAGCTCTCCACTTACCAGGGTTCTGCCTTGAGGGTCGGGATACAAGGGTCTCCTTCAAGATTCATTCACAGCTTTAGTTTAAAAATATTATATTGCTTGGATTCAATTAATGAATCCAAATTGATAATTCGAAAGTATAATAAAAATTATAGAAAAAAATTAATGACAATAGTAGGGATGGATACCGTAAGAAAAATATCGACACTCCATATCGAAAATTGTTGAGCTCTGGCTAAAATATAAAAGTTCTATATCAGAATGTTCCGCGGCCATCTTATATTCATTCGAGGCCTCTACGTGATCAGAAATAATCTGCCAAGTAAGCTGAGAAACTAGTGGATTTGTATGGTTATGGACCTTCTTATGAAAGGATACGTATCTGCTTTGGGATAAATCAGCAACATATGAGCAATATATTTTTAATTCAAGCCAAATCAAAATTTCTAATTCGAGCTTTTTTTTTTTTTACAAGTAAGTGAAAGAAATATTAAATATTTAAATTAGCTTGTCGAAACAGGAAATCTCGAAACAGATACAGTAAAAAATGAAAAATGTAGACACATACTGAAATTTAAATATAGGTATAAGACTAACTGTGCCTAAGATATCACTAGTTCAGTTATATTCTTGAATTGTATAATATATTATATCACTTTATTTTATATTCGATTATATTAAAAAAAAAAAAAAAAAAATTAAAAAAAAAAATGTCAAAACAAATTTTTACATGTTTTCAATATTTGTTATTGCTTTTCTATTGACTTTCTATTTTTTTCTTTAGAAAATATACACACTTTCCAACCCAAAGGTACCCTAGTATCTGAGCTGCGATGTAAAAATTTGTTAATAGAAAATTATAAATAGGATAAATTCTTTCCATTTACCTAACTATATAAAATATTTTTAGAGATAAATTAAACAAGTTTTGACATTATAGTATATAATATATATATAAATGAATGTGTGTCTGTCTGTACTCGATAGATTCAAAAACCATACGTCCAATCGCAGTGAAAATTTGGGAAATTATTAGGTATATGCCCAGGAAGGTTTTTGAATTTTTTTTTTTTTCTAAGTCAGAGTTGGGGTTCTAGGTGCTCCGAACAAATATACCAAAAATATCAAAATAAAATTCATTTTTCATAAATACTGCTTTAGTGGAGGTGTTTCGCCATCCCAGAATTATCTTGTACTAAGTTCATTTATAGGGTATATAGAGTTATATACTCCAAAAATTTAGAAAAAAAATTCTTGTTCCATATAAATTTAAATAACAGTATTGTCTTAGCCCATAATCGAGTTTTCAGTAAATAAATGTTAAAGAATTATCTTGTTCTGTTGATAGCTTGAGAAATTATAGTGTTCTATAGACCGTTCATTTTGTTCTATATCCATAAAATAAACCAGAAACAACTCCAAAGTCAAGGAAGGCAAAACCGAAAGAGATAAAATAAATTATATACTTACACTTTATTTACATTTGCTAATTTATTTTTAGTTCATTATTAATTTTTTTGTAATAATAAAATTTATATAAAATAAAAGAGCTTTTATTACAATACACACTGCCCCAGTTATTAAACAGATATCATTGAAAAGAAAATAGTTCAAAGGGATATAGAATATTTTATTGATCTCGTAAATTTGTTCTATTTAGATACCCAGTATTTCTTTAAAGGTTATGCAAAAATAGCCATTTTTGTTTCATATCCAAATGAATAAAATCGTTTTAGTCTTAAATCAATGCAATCAGGATGTAAGTTTGATGTAGTAAAATATTATCTAATATACTGGGAATATTAAACTGCAAATGCATTTACATATTATCCCAAAATAAAAAAGTACTTTAAGCAATAAACTCCAAATATCATTTTCCAAAACAAGGGTTTTGGAATATAGTACAACTTAATTCTGGGATGACGGTTTGTAAACAATTACCAAAAAAAACATATGGTATGTTCTAAATTAGCCTATATCTATATCTTTATACTATTATATAAAAGGACAAGACATTTTTCGTTTGTGATGACTAACCACAAAAACTACTGAACCAAATCCTAACTACATCATCTTCATAGTTGAAGGAAGGTTTAGCAATAAGAAAATTTACATATTTTCTATTAAATTGTTGCTAAAAGCGATAAATATGTGGTACGCAGTGAATTTTAAAAATTGGCCGATATGTGGCGAGTGCTATTTAAGAGAGGTTTTAACGGTTCAGTGTTACATAGTGTTGCATGATAATAAAATTGGCTTAATTCAAATAAATTGTTATAAAAAAAGCTATAAATATTTGACGTGTGGATACTATGGATGTTTAATAATCGAAAGATATGTGGTTAGCGGCATTCTGCATCTGAGTTTGCAATGGTAAAATTATTAAGCCCATCTGTACCAAATTTTTACTACAAAATCTTCATAGTTCTAGGAAGATTTTAAATAGTATAGTTTACTATAATAATAATTTTAATTCACAGTGTTAAGTGGCAGATGTTTGTCACTCTGTCATTAACTTAGATAGAAATTAAAATCCAACCAAATGAAATCAATAAAATTATTTTTGCCGCACTAAACATTTTTGCCTTATCAAAATATAGATTTCTTATTTTTTGATATTGTGTGTACGATAGCGACCTAACCTTAGTTTTTGATAAAGGTTTTAAAAAGACTAAAATTTCAATGATTTCAAATTCATTTTGATGTTTTAGATTGATTTAATAAATCGTACCATTGGTTGTTTAAAAGGGCAGTAATATTCCCTACAAATACTATAGCAGATAATATTAATAACATTATTTTTGAAAAAATAAATTGTGACATAGAGAACATCTCTATTGATAGGGTTGTATGTACTGATATGCAGTCCATTATTCGCCAGATTTTCTTTCTAAAAAGTCTCTGTCCATCTAAATTACCAACTCATAGATTGGAATTAATGATTGTATATCCAATAATGCTTTTAAGTAAATTTCAACCAACTAATCATTGCAATTATATCGGGTTAAAAATTACAGCTTTGAGTGAAAACATATAGAAATATAGTGAGAAAATAATTCTCAACTGCATAATAAGATTTTTATTGTTAAAAAATAAAACTTTCATTATTACAAACCTATGTAAGTTCTTTACTTATAAGAGCGGGCGAAGCCGTGACTGGGGATGCTGGTAGATAATAATGATAGATATAATATGATAAAATTTTCTCTTAATATCTGAGTTACAATAATTGCGTTAACTTTGAATTACTTTAGCATATTCAACTAAGAGTCACGCTAATAATCTTACAAAAAATAGTCTATCTGAAGAAAAAATTATATGGCGATATAACAAAAACGGCGGGAGATGGAACGAATATTTAGTATTTAAAAATACGCACTCCTAGCAGTCACTGAGATAAATATTTTTGATACAACTACTCACCCCATGAGCTCATTATTCTAACCTGAATGAAAGAGGCTAAATAATTGGTTGGAAGGAAGGAGAGGGTAAAAGGAAAACCCGCTGAGAACGCTTAAAAGTTTTGAACAAACATTTTCCCTCCGGCCACTAATAAAAATTTAACCACAAACTTGTATACTGCGGCAGCACAATAGTTTCATTTTATTAAAAAAAACCTTCTTCAAATAAGAGAACTGAGACCATTTTTTTTATATTAAGTAGTTGTAGTCATTAAAAATCCAACAAATAGGTATGATACAAATATATATTTGAAACTATAAAAAACCGTTAGTCTTAAACAATAACTCTACTAAGGTTGTTAATTTTTCATATTTCATGATTTCAAACTGTTCCAAAATGACTGAAACATTCAAGTTTAGAATAAGAAATGTTATATATCATATTATATTAAGTTAAAATAGTTCCAGAATTATAAAAAATAATAATAATACATATATATTCAGATATAATGACAATCGTAAACGCTGAATGAAAATGAGTTTTTTCAGACACATCAAAAGAATGAACACGAATCGTTTTACGAGAAGAATATTAGAATTTTATGAAAATAGCAATATATTGATAAACCCACCGTCAAATAGATTGGGTTCAAAGGGACCTAAAAACAGATGGAAGATATCTTGGACAGAGAAATTTTTAGATCCAAAATCCACAGTTGGAAAATTGTCCGAGAAGAAGCACCAAAGAAAAAGACTGGGAAACCTTGGACAGATGAAAGAAAGGTGGCCCATAGAAGAGAATGAACGAAATATGCACAGAGGATGACAGGGAAACGCATGTAGTACTTTGCGTAGCCCCGATTGGGCTCATTCGTACTTAAAAATAAAAATAATAATAAAATACCTGAGATATGACATCTTTTCCGAAAGCTGTTGGCTATCATTTTCAAACACAATGAAAATTATTTATCTGGAGACGTTTAAAACATAAAAACATACTCCTATCTTTCCTTCACCAAGTCTGCCACGAACTGTACATGCACTTCTACTGAATACAAAATGGCTGCCATACATTAACCCCGCCCCTACCAAGATTGGTAAATGACATGGATACCCCACCACCAAGATTGGATCCTCACATATCTTTACTATGGATAATAGATGGAAACTATGTAAGAATACAAAAGTTGGATAAAGTTAACCAATTGACTTTTTTTTTTCATTTTCTTTATATAATTCAATATAGATCGATTTTAGTCACTCCTAGATAGTCACTAATAGTAAAAAAACAAACTACATGGCATGTTATAGGTACTTAAACGTACCCGAAAACTGGATTGAAAAAAAAAAATATATACCTGCAAATAAACATGTATTTATTCTTGTACCCAATTTTGAACAACTCTCACAGTATACTTTTACCAATTTTAAATTATTTTCGCACAAATACTGTTAGAACAGAAATATCACATTTGTAATATGAACATTTGAAGTGATTAAAACGGAGCCTCTACTTAGTAGACATAACAGTGAAGTAATAGCGTTATCCCAATAGGAGTGATTAAAAAAAATGCTTATGCTTAGTGGTTATAGGTAGAAACAACCCCACTATAGTTATAACTTCCTTTCATGTATGTACTTGTTCTCCCAAAAATGGTCTCTTCTCTTGTGAGTCATTAGTTCTCAAATAGTGTGTGAACTGTGCGTAAGTTCGCCTGGTTTTACATTTACTGTTTGTAACGTAAGTGTTTTTGGCTCGTCACGCCTTGACTTCGTCTGAACAGGAAATCAATATGAAGAACTTTACAGACTGGACTGTTTTTCATAAAAATGGAGAAATCCAGAGCTACCAAAATGATTTTTGAGAAGTAGAAGGTGTGTCGCAAATGTCTAAGAGCATGAAATTGGAAGTGAAATGAAGACAGATGAATATATGTAAGCAATGGGGAACAAATACTAAACTAAGAGACTCGGAAACAAAATCAATCCAGTTCTCAGCTTTGTCTCTAATACAGTCCATTACGCAGTCATTTTTGCAAGGTAGGCAGATTGTTATTTTTATGTAATAAAAAAAAAAACCTGTACCACTTACAACCCATGAAGGGTCTTGGGTTCAGTACTTAGGTAGGCTGTACACTGTTTCTGAGCCAACGGTTGTGAAAGGAGGTGATTTGGCCAGAATTCACGCTTAACCAACAGGTTTTTCCCCAATTAAGACTACCCACTTTTTTAGAGGCTGGGAGTGCCCTAGGAGGGTCTCCCAACCTCGAAATCGATCCACGGATGAAATAACAAAATATAAATTTTCTGCCGTCAATCGGACTCGAACTCGAGCATGGTAGTCAAGCGCCTTACCCACTGAGCTACATCGACTCCTTATACAATAAAAGCTTCTTTATATATATATATATATATATATATATATATATATATATATATATATATATATATAGTGTGTGTGTGTTAACGTCGGGGTCACCAAATTGTTGCTGTCTTTCTTTCTTCAGAGATTTTAGAACTTTTTATCCAAATAAATATAGGTTCACTTTTTTATATTTTTATTTTACACATTACTTTTTACAACAATATGTAACCTTCTTATTTTTAACATATGATTTAAAATACATTATGACTTTAAATATCAATCGATATTTTTATATAATTATTAATGTGATTTGATACCCTACATTACTCCTCTCCCAGTAACATCAGTATGTTACGATATCAATTTTGACTTTGAGATTACACTGTCATGCCAAAAAAAAAAAGAAGAAAACTATCTAAAATAACACTTTTTCTAAACTGAAAGCCAATTTTACAAAACATAATTATACCTAACATATTTTACATAACAATTATTTTCTCTTTCTAAAAAAAAAAAATAATCATACCATAATAAATTCAAAAAAATAAATAAAAATAAAATGTTAATAATCCACTTCACTCATGTTAATCACTAGAGGAACATTTCGCATTTGATCACTGCAGGTAACGCTGGGGAAACCTGACTCTTTTACCCATTTTTTTGTCACCTCATTATTGTATTTTGCATTTTCCTTTTTCCTGTTTTAAACAGATTCTTTTTCTTTTCTTTTTTTTTTAAGTCACTTTTTCTTTTTTGGCTTTGGAGTGTGTTGTTAATATTCATTCTTCCATTTTTTTTTAATGAGCATTCTGTAACACCTTTTCTTCATCTTTTTTAATTTCAATTATAACTTTTTCTTCATCAATCGTTTTCTTTAGTTTCAGATTCTAATTTTAATTTTTCTCCTTTCTCTTTTATCTTCTTTGATTCACCTTCTATTATGGCTTTCCTCCTCCTTGTTTTTTCTATTTAGGTCTGTATGTTTTATAATTACTTATTCTTCCTTATTTTTTCTTTAGTTTCTGTTTTATTTGCTTCTTCAGCTTTTGTTTTATTTGCTTCTTCAGCTTTTTTTTTCATTTGCTTCTTCAGCTTTTGTTATATTTGCTTCTTCAGCTTATTGTTTTATTTGCTTCTTCAGCTTTTTGTTTTATTTGCTTCTTCAGCTTTTGTTTTATTTGCTTCTTCAGCTTTTGCTATATTTGCTTCTTCAGCTTTTTGTTTTATTTGCTTCTTCAGCTTTTGTTATATTTGCTTCTTCAGCTTTTTGTTTTATTTGCTTCTTCAGCTTTTTGTTTTATTTGCTTCTTCAGCTTTTGTCTTATTTG
The DNA here is from genome assembly GCA_003667255.2 of Euschistus heros. Classification (NCBI taxonomy): domain Eukaryota; kingdom Metazoa; phylum Arthropoda; class Insecta; order Hemiptera; family Pentatomidae; genus Euschistus; species Euschistus heros. Next base: position 249,552 of record RCWM02000007.1, on the reverse strand, counting down.
CTTCTTCAGCTTTTGTTTTATTTGCTTCTTCAGCTTTTGTTGTATTTACTTCTTCAGCTTTTTGTTTTATTTGCTTCTTCAGCTTTTTGTTTTATTTTCTTCTTCAGCTTTTTGTTTTATTTGCTTCTTAAGCTTTTGCCTTCTGTCTTAGCCTCTCTGCGGCTTCAATTTTGTTTTTAACTTCATCACCTTCTAATGTTTTTTCTTCATTCTCTTTCACTGGCTTAACTTTATTTTCTTTTAACACTATTTTCTTTTTCCCTTCACTTTCCTTCATATACTTTTATTTTATCTATTTCTGAACAGTACTTTATGTATCCAGAGTATATTTTCTTTTAGCTGATTTTTTTTTTTAAAGTTTCTGGTTTTTATTTCAGCCACATCTTCATTTTTCCTTATCTTTGGTTCTGGTTTTTATTTTAGCTTTCCTTTTGGAATATTCAGTGATTTTTTAAATTTTCCGATTCTGGTTTAGATTCTACTTTTACTTCTTCCTTATTTATATCCGTTCTTTGTTTTTTTATCTGTTTCGCCATCATCACTCCCGTCTTGCGGCATCGTGAACGTCGGGGTCACCAAATTGTTAACGTCGGGGTCACCAAATTGTTGCTGTCTTTCTTTCTTCAGAGATTTTAGAACTTTTTATCCAAATAAATATAGGTTCACTTTTTTATATTTTTATTTTACACATTACTTTTTACAACAATATGTAACCTTCTTATTTTTAACATATGATTTAAAATACATTATGACTTTAAATATAATCAATTTTTATTTAAGTGATTTGATACCCTACATATGTATATATAAATTAATCAAAATTTAAGTTATATTTATGTGGAATTACGTGAGTAGTGCAGACTACCGTTTTGAAAATAACTTTCACTATCTCCTTTTAATTTTCTTACTAGCTATAAAATTTCTAAATGACTATGAATATTTAGATAGGTGAAGACAGGTTGTTAAACTTACAAGACAGCTCTATAAACCCTGACGATTAGCCTAAAGGAGACATATAAGGGCCAACCCTAAGCCACGACATGACCCGGGGCTAAGTCTCTTAAGGACCCTGGTTTGTGCCTAATCTAGAACTGGGCCTCTTAGCAGCTGGAATTGTCCTCCCACCTTATTCAGCAACCCTAATCCACAAGTTCGGATTGCTGCCTCTGCATGTTTGAGTTCCTCTTTAAGTTCACGCTTACGTGCCAGGGACTAATGAGAACAAGCTTTGGGGATATGAAGTTCACGGCTGCCTGGGTTCAAAACAGCCCCGGAGAGGGGAAGAGGCAAAGCTACAAGTGATGTTCTTAAAATATTAATTTAGATAAAAGTTGTTAAAGCCGGATCAAAAGCACATATTTAAAACAAGTATTCGTTAACAGTTTAAAAACGAGAATCGTTCAGAGGTACCATACTGATATGTAATATCAATATGTAAAAATTATGAATATTTCTATCAATAATCTATTGTTTTTACCAATCTGCAATTTTAAAATTTAAATGATCAAATGAAGAGTACAGGGAAAAATATGTCACAATCAGGGAAAAACGTATTTTTTGCTTATAATTTGTTGAGGCGCTGTAAACGATGAAATTGTGAACAAAACCCCATTTGCTGCGGGAAGAAACCAACTAAGTCATCTGAAACTGACAAGAACTAAGTATGTCATTTTCACAATAATTATCTTAGTTTGTAATTTACGGTATTATCATTGTTGTTAATGTTATAATGAAATATTATTACCATGGATCACTAACTCACTATTCATGTGCCAGGCGACGAAAAAATGTCTGAGCATTTGAGCTACAAAATTTCATGAGACTCATGAGGTCAGTGTATTCTGCTTTATTGATCAATATGTGTGCTAAAAGGAAGTTCGGCTTGTAATTTGTGGATTTTGATTTCATGAAGTCAGTTTTTTATTCCGAAAATAGCGAGAGGCACTATAAATAATATAAAATAAAACGTAGCAGCAAATGAAAAAAAAGGTTAAATTACCTCTATATAGTTGGACAGGCAGTTTAAATTCACCTCTTTCTGTCGGATCAACATTTTTCTTGAATGGTCTGCGTATCACAGCAGACAGAAAGGTTCCATTGTATGTTGTGCGGTAACATATTAAGCGGCAATTGTTGGCAGACAATGGTTGAATCTTAAATGGACATTTTCGCACACATTCTTTAACCAGTAGATCCTTCCAGTTTAGGATAAGACTTTGTGTAACATTTATAACCTTGAATGGCGACGGCTTTGCTCGAGAGGTTCTGATAACTTCCCTGAAATCTTTGGGGGTTTCCATTGGATTTTGTAAATTCAATAATCCAACATCCTTATCACACTCCATATAAGAGTGACCTCTAATTGGAAATGTAATCGTGATCTCTTTTAGGCCATGAATGTTGTTACTATTATCCAAAGTGTATTAAACGGAAAATTGTAAATTTATTTTTTTGGCCTCCTGCTGAGTCGGAAAAAATTGAAGTTGCTCTATATCATCATCCAAGTAGTTGTTAAGAAATGAAATAAGAAAGTCGCTACTTCGTTTTTAGCAATTCCTTCGTTCATTATCTGTAAGATCGCACTGCCATCTACACTAAAAATGTTGACTAATGCGGTTCTTTCACTGGACGTCGTGACTTCGTCGGTTTTTCCCTGTTCACCAAAACTTTGAGCACTATTATCTATTGATGTAGTTGTTTTTTCCCCCGTTTTGACCTGTCAGAATGTGCAATGTCTCAAACTGAAACCAATGATACCATAATATCCATGTGTGAAAAAAAATGACTTAGTCGGTTTTTTTCCCTGTACCCTTCAAATTACTTAATTAATGATTAAATTAAACTAACAATCACTGAATATTCAAAATGAATTTGAGAGAATATAGTGGTTTCTAAGGTGACTTTTTCATTCAAGCCAATACAGCTCCTAAACGGTAGGTCCTAGGGACAAATATTATGAATCTAAAATTTTCTTTATTAAATTTCAAATCAAGAAACTTTGCTCAAATTCAAAATTCAATTACTCAATGCGAGTAACACCAACAGAGCTAGAGTGTTTCAAAATTTGCATTTTTGAGTGTGAAAAAAACCTTAATTAAGACTAATCCGCAAGAGATAAGCTAATAGCCTATTTCAATCAGACGGGAGGTAGAACAGTAGAAAACAGTTTTTTTACCTGTCAGCTGGAGGAGAGGAGGGGGAAGACTATAAATTGTTAAAAGCCATTGAGACCCAGAGTTCCGGTAGCCGCTGCGGAAGTTTGTTATTGAACTAAGGTACGACTTGGTCGGCAAATGAGAGCAGTTGGTCGCTAATTTACGGTGCTAGTTGGTCTTGAAATTTATCGGCTCTCGGCCACCAATTACCATAGTACCTCTGGACGCTGTTCTGAGGCGGTACTCCTTTGTTAGGCTGCCTGCTAGCAGTGAGCAGGGGTAGGTGACTGATGGGGTCTGGTCTGTCCGCCGGGCCTAGGATCCTACTGATATTGAATAGTCCCCATGTCGAGGAGTTTACAACTCAACGTACCGATATACTAGATCATACGATAGAAATATACCTAGATTCTATTCAGATGATAAAATTTAAAAAGCTCTGGGAGACAGCCAAATAGCAAACGTATCCAATCCTCTTAGTGCAAAGTCTTGAGGGCCATAACAAACGCACTACATTCGTCTCCAACAAAATCAAAATATCCTTAATATCTCTTTTGACATAGATGTCTTTATGCTGTGGGTCTGTACTAATAATATTTTTGCATAATATTTTTTACACATTCAAAAATGTAAAACTTGAAGCGTTCTAGCTACGTTAGTGATACCCGCATGGAAAATTTCACGGCGATCACCTGATTCGGAATTCAATAAAAAATATTTTTTGTTGTGTAACATTTGTCGCTAGAACCTACCGTTTAGGAGCTATTGGTTTGAATGAAGAAAGTCACGTTTTAGCAATATTTTAATTATAGAGCTTATTTGACACGCTCTAGCTCAGTTGGTATTATTTAAATCGAAAATTTGGCAAGATTTTCCTGAACAGAGATGGATAATATTTTTTGTGATATAACATTACAGTTACAAAATAAACAATATAAGGAATACTGAGCTCATGAGCAGCAGTAATACTTTCAGCCCAAAATAAAACAGAATTAAGTATGTTGGATTTTAGTAAATATTTAAATAATTAAGCAAGAGTTTAAGAAAACGAAAAAAAAAACACACAGGAATTTTGTTAATAAAACAGACTGTGTTAACAGTCTGTTAGAGGGCGGCTTTGTCGGCCGGAAATAGCTTGTGGAGGGAGAGCTACTTTAATTATTAACAAGGCTGTGTTTGGCAGTTCCGTCTGCTGGGATTTCCGACGCAGCCTGGGGTTTATGCTCAATTCCGCACCGGAATGATGTTTAAGGTTTGCTATATTTCCCGGTGATTGATGTTAATCCGCCGCCTGCCGCTGCGTTGCGGCTATGCGGTTATTTCGGGTTAACACTTACTTGATAGCATTAGTTATTTAATTTATAGTTATGATTATAACTTGTATCGTTTAAAATGTTACAAGGTAATCTATACAACAAACTATTTCAAGATTATTGCGAATATTTGATAAATGCTTACATATATAACAAGGAAAATATATCGTCAAAAATATACATTTTATAATGCATTTTTAAATATTATTATATTTTTAACCGTCTATTATTTACATAGATATGTCTTTTGGAGTGCCAACATATGTACCAATGTCAAAAATATAATATATAAGGCCCTGGTAGAAAGTATAATACTATACAGCTCAGAATAATGGCCTCAAGAAAAAATGCAAGGCAAAAGATTTCTGTCGGTGGAGATGGATTTTTGAAGATCAGCAAGAATCTCAAGGATTCAACGAATCCAGAATGGGATCATAAGAGAAAGAATGGTAGTTAAGAGAAATATTCTGGAGAAAATGGAGGGAAGGAGGCTGAGATGGTTCGGCCATATTAAAAGAATGGAGAATAGAAGAATCCCCAAAATTGCTTATGAATGGGAAGCAGAGGGGAGAAGGAGAGGTAGGCCTCGCATCAGGTTTAGAGATGTTGTGGCTGAAAGTATGGCTGGCCGAGGATTAACGGAAGGAGAAGCAATGGATAAAAAGGAATGGAGGAACCGGCTGAAGGAAGAGTTTGGTTGAAGGAAACTTTTTAATGAAAAATGAAAAATAAACTTTATTCTGGGACAGACTGTCCCCTAAGAATAATTAAAGTGCACAATAAAAGGTACAATTGTCTGGCTGAGATTAGTTAAATCAGCAAAGTAGTATAACTAAATTAGGAGAAAAAGTAGAAATGAGAAATAAAAATAAATTAAAATTAAAATTAAAGTTGATAAAAAAAGAAAAAATTAGTCACGATGCCTTTGGAGCTGTTTGAGGACCATGATGGATTTTCTGGTTATTTGGGAAATGTGGTTATTCCAAGATAAGTGTTGATCAAAGGAGATTCCGAGGTTTTTGATGGAAGTTTGAAATTGAATTGTACGGTTGTTGAGGTAAAGTAATGGATAGTAAGGGAGGGAATTAAGGGTAGGTTTTGAACCGATAAGGATAGCCTTGCATTTTCTTACACTATTTACTCAAAATTTTATGTTTGTCGCTTAAAACGTTTTTCAGCGGACCCGTTCAGTTACTAATTATTAATTTAAACAGTGCCCGCCTTTTAGGAATTGTATTCTGTATGCTTTCCAAGCTCAACCTGATACAAGATAACGTGAAATACTGAATGAAAACTCAAAACCAATAAATAGAAATTACATTAGTAAAACGTAATAATCTAAAGCAGATTACTGTTAATTGCGCATCAAGACATTTTCTGTGGATGAAGACGATTACCACAGCTGGTACATATTAAGAAGATACACCACAAGTCAATGGTACACTACTAATTGTTTGATCCAGTTTTTGTTCACACTTAAAATTTAATTGATATAAATAATAACAATAATAAAAAGTTTTATTCAAATGACTTAACAGTTTACAATTGCACATATTAAATACTAGCTGAAAGTACCCCGCTCCGCTACGGTTTAATATCATTAGGATGAAGACAACTTAAATTAGTAAAAGTTAAGCTTAACGTTGATAATTATTATTACTTAAATAAACCTGAACAATCCCATTCTTAGAATAATTTCAATAAGTAAATTTGACAATTTGCAAAAGTTAATTTTGCTTCGAAGAAGCTTCGAGGCAGCACTACCATCTTACCCAGCTCTGATACCAGACCATCAGCTTTTCTTATGGCATACTTTAAGTGAATATAGTCTCAACTTCTCAACTTTTTTTTAAGAAAGTTTAGTCTTTCTGTTTCTATTTTTTGCGTAAATATCAAGCATAAATTGGTTGAGGAGATTACGAAATTAAAGTAAATAAGGTTCTTCACCTCGTCGCTCCACTAACATTTAGGCGTAAAAATCAGCTGCAGACACAGTTTTCTTAAGTCACGTATTGGTCCAATGTTTGCGGCTTAATGATCTAACCTATTTTTAACTTAGCTTATATCCAAATACCATATGATAATTAATCTTTTATTATTCACCCAATAAAAATTGAAATCGCATTTTTCACACTACATCAACAATTTACACTACATAGTCAGCTGAGCTTAGCTAAAATGGATATAATTTGGAATGCATTTATTTTAACAGTAGGACAAATACTAAAAAACATACAAAAAAAAGAAAGAAAAAAAAGAGATTGATAAAAGCAAATACATAATAAATAAACCCTCCAGAGAGGATAGATATTTTTTTGGTGTAAATTTTTCTTCAAATTCAAAAATGCAAGATTTTGACACGCTCTATCTCTGTTGGTGTTGCTCGGATTAAAAATCAGCCAATAGCTTTCTTATCAGCAATTTAATGTAGAATATCTTTTATTGTGTAACATTTGTCACTAGAACCTATGTTTAGGAGCTGTACTGGCGTGAATGGAAAATTAACGTTTGAAACCCCTACTTTCTCTCAACTTATTTTAAATAATGATTAATTGTTCAATGGGAAAAGCAGTAGATTATAGATAGAAATATTCATGATATTTTTCCCAGTCAGAAAGCATAACTCAGTTAAGAATAGAAATTTCAAACAAAATGTAACGTCATATGTATCATTTTTATTTTTGGACTGTCCCAGTTCCAAGATACTTATCCTCCCCCCTCCTCTACCTCATTTTATTATTACTGTTGTCCGCGTTTTATTTTGGCGGTTGAAAGCTCAGTTATTTAATGAAAAGGGACAATTATTCCTTTTCAATAATTCTTGAGGCCACAAGGATATCGATGATTGGAGACACCGCGTAACATTAGACATGGTAGGGAATGAAGTAAATTGTGTCCAGACGGCTGCCCGAAGATTTTTTCACTTAACTTCTTTTGATGACCAAATTTAAGTTCCAAGGAATTTATGAAACCGTTGTATCCTGCTGACATTATACAGGGTGAGTACCTCTTTGTGTAAAAAAAAAAAAAATTGAGTGATACTAGATCAAAAAAATGCCGCAGACATCACCTTTCTATTCCAATCCGTTGCAGATTTACGATAAATCAAAGACTTTTTTGAGAAAATTACGTTTTTTGCCATAAAAGTTGTAACGTGAAGAGTACATGTAACCTTGAATTTTACAAACTTGGGATCTGAAGAACAGCTTGATCTTAACCTATTTAGGGAAGTTACGATGTCTTATATTACTTCAACGCTCACCGTTTTTCGAAAAAAGCTATCCACAAAACGTCAACTCTAACAAAAACTTGCAAATTTAATCAGCTTTCGAATAATATTTTAAAAGTAACATTTATGTTTCGATTGCATGGATAAATTTATTTAAAACCGAAAAAAACATGGTGTTCTCATTTGGCATACAAATCGGTTGCTTGTGTAAATAAAACATTATGACAACCCCATAACGGAAATGTGCATTTTAACATATTAAACTCTTTATTGGAATAAAAATCAAAGAAAAAAAATATTGTTTAATTGAAAACAAAGGAAAACTGTCAATAAAGCGACACCAGATCAGAGGATCTTATGTTATTACATTTATTTATTATTATTATTATTATTATTTCGGATTTATTTTATTAGATTTTCAATGTAATGTTTAAAGTCCAATGATAATGAACATAGACCTCAATTTTGCCGTTAGCTTCTGAATGCAGATTGTGTTGAAGAATACCACTTTTTGAGGTGAATTTTATGGGCAGATGAGTCTGTTTTTACAGGGGAAGGCGTTTCCATGAGGGGTATCGTTGGTTTATTCATCTTTGTATTGCTGTCTAATTGTTGAAAAATCATAGTTTGCACAACAAATTAATGATGAGAATTACTAAGATTTGTTACAAAATATCTTACCACAACTTCATCACGATATTCCACCTGAAGTTCGGCAATATATGATTTTCCAACACCATAGTGCTCCTCCACATTTTTCAAAAGCAATACAAAAATAAACCAACGATATACATGGATAGGAAGAAATGCCTTCCCCTGACGCTTGCTAACACTCTACCTTCTCAATTAAATAATATCAAGCTCTTCTAAAACACTTTCATTGACTATTGGTACAATTAATATACCACCCAATATAATTTTTTCTCGCTCTAAATATAACGTTTAGTTTCATTTTTTGTAAATAATAAGCATTGTATCAAAATAATTTATTTCTCTATGCGTGTCTATGTACACATTATCTATTTTTATATTGTTTGTTTCTTTTATTACGCCTCTAACCAGATGTAACAAATCCTATTTATTTTTGTACTTTTCGGTAAGGGATTTGGTCCCAGAATAAAATTATTTTTTAAATATATTTTTTTATTTTTGAAGAGAAAAGATTTGACCCGGTTGGGATTCGAACCCAAGTCTCCACTTCCCTAGCGTGGTGCCTTATCCACTAGGCCACCGAGCTCGTATCCCGACCGGGTCAACAACTAAGAAAAATAAAAAAATATTTCATAATTTTAACAACTAAAATTATTTTTCTATTCTAATTAATTGACTCATTTTAACCGTCGCGCTACTATCCCTCAACTATTATTGCCGGATAAAGCTTCTGCTATCCCGCATCTTGGAGCCTTATAAATTCTCCCGTAGGTTCATCCTTTTTCGGAACGAATTTTCTACGTAGTACATTATTTTCAAAAACTTTAATGCGCATATCTTCTCTTTAATTGAGCGACCAGATTTCGCAAACATAGGGAACTGTTAATAGTAAAATATTATTATATGACATAATCTCGGTAATATCTACAACACCGAAATTTTCATAGCTTCTACTACTAACCTATATATCATTTTATTGGTTATAACTATTGGACCAATTTCACTATCGTATTTTATGAGCGCAGTTGTGTTTAGTTTAATAGTTTCCTCATCTTTACACAATAGTAATAAACCATCAGTGTATCCATAAACGTAATTTTACTACCCATAATCCTATAGGTGATAAAATTGTCCAGGACATATTTGTTCTATGATCTACTATACCATAACGATTATTTAAATTTGGCCAGAAACGAAGATTTATAATTAAAATTGTTAAAATATTACATAAGATATAGTTAAGATTTTATTATAAACAATAAAAGAGGATCGGAATGATAAGTTGTGCCTCGAGCTCCCGGTAGGAAGATCCCTAATGCAGGATAATCTCCTTAGTGGGAAGATCAATGGCTATTTATCCTCCAATATTCGGTTCTTCCTCGGGAAATGGCCATCTAGGAGGATCTACGTCTTGGAATATTAACTACCATCCGAACCAAATGACCTAAAATGTTTATAAAGTACAAAAACTATTCAGATCTATAATTCATCACAAGACTTAACTAACTTATAATTCCTTTAGCTAGGAACTTTAAATTACACATATATCCTAAATTATTATTAATTTATTAGTTAATAATTTTATTTTTAAATACTGTATTATCATAGTAACGTTATGCTGTTGGATTCACCCAGCTTTTATTCGAAAAACTGCTTCAGTACTGATTCTATGACCAAAAACAAAAGATTTCCCATCTACCTCCTAAGAACAATGTCCTGATATAAAAATCTGGATGGCCAATGCACTTCAGCTATTGGTACACAAGATAGTTGAATACAATAAGTTATAACATTATAATTCAACATTGAAAAAATAAATAATATAATACAAACCCAATCCAATCCACAATTTTCCGAACCATAGTGAATACTCTTAACTATGTTTTCAACAAAACCCTACATAATGACCTTTTATATACCATACGTCCTCGACATCATACCCCATACATTTTTGAAATTCCATCCTCCTGCTAGATCATTATCCAGTTCCACAAATCTTTTGTAAATATATTTATTTATGTTGGAGTTCAGGTAATAGCCAATTCCTCTATTTATACCATGAGTGACTGCATTAAGCGCTCTTTCTCAGCCTCCACTGGCTGTTTCACAACAGTGATCTAGCTAAGAGAGAAGCACTCGGAACTCCTTGTACCTGGCCTCTTCCTCCATACGTGGAGATTCCTTAGGATGAGTGCATATTGTAAATAAAGTTTGATTGTGTATTTATTTTTTTGAATCATATTTTTATAACCTTATATATTTTATTGTTTTCTTTGTATATTAACAGTTCTTTATTTTATTTATTTATAGTAAAGCTCTTTTTGTATTCTTTTTTCTTTCATCTTTTTCATTTATTTCTTATTGTATATATTGCGTGAAATAAATCATAAAACCATCCATATTACTTTTTGCCCACAACTAAGGCAGATTGTGATACTCAATAACAGTTAAAAAAAAAAATTAATTCCTATTCATAAAAATATTCACGTAATCTAGACACCTTATTCGACTTTTCCAGTAGAAAATTCCAGATTCGATAATAGTTTCCACTTTAAAATTATCTCAGCACTAAAAGATAAAAGGACTGAGTTCTGAGTCGAGAGATGCCGTAGCTTACATGCAGATTTAATGGCCTCTATAAACACCTTATACTTCCTTAATTGAATAATTATTATTGGAGTTTTCAAGAGATGAATTGAAATAAAATGGGCTGGGAATTAATCTAACCTAATTTCATTTTCATATTGGTATGGTATTTTCATATTGAACTTCCTTATTCAATTCCGAATAAAAAATTTGATGTTAAGATTTTATAACGACAAAAGATGAAAAATTAGGAAAATTTTAATTTGTGGAAATTTATATGTTAAATAAGGGAATTGATAGGTAAAAAAAGAAAATAGCTAAGTAATAATGATAATGTAAAATTTCATTTTTTACATAAATTTTATATCAAAGATTAAAACTTTAGTATCACTTCTCACAGATTTAAAGGAACTCACATAAAACCTCATTCGCTATTAGAAGGGCCAGAAGCTTCTAGTAAATTCGATTAGTCTAACACTCTTTTGACAATCGTTATGATCTTTCAATACGCTACAAAATTCTATTACTTTCATTATGAAATGCAAACAAAATGAAACCTGCTTGCTTTCCACACTGACAAAACGTGGAAGTGGCATATAAATTTCAGGGTCAAAAATCAGATGGTCTCGAGACAAGCAACCTCATTTTTCAAGATCGCGGGTTCGCAAAACGGAGCTAAGGGCTATAGTATTTCTGTGCGTGTCAGGTACGGTTACTCCCTATCCTAATCATTTACCTGGTTTACAAAGTTCCTTGGAGGTGACTGGAGGCTTTTGTGCCTAAAATGTTTTTCTTAATTTATTTAGAATGAAGGAAGGAATAAAATAAACCAAAGAATAAAAGGTTTAGGTTATAAATAAAGGTTTGAACAAGTAAACATTTACTTCAATAGTAGGAACAAAAACATATAGGATTCTTTATAAGAGTTGGAATTAAGAGTTGAGTTCATGCATAAAAGCTTTCGAAACGACCTAGTAGGATACAGAGGTTAAAGATCATAAGACGTTAAAAAAAAAAAAAAATGTAGGAATTTAATGTCAATAAGTTGGTACGACTGTGATTGACCAGGTTTTATAATAGTTTTAGAAGCCATACTTTAAAGTTATCAAATGACAAACCTAAAAAACAACTAATTACCATCAGGTTCCAATCAACTAAATACTTACTTTTGCCAATAATCCAAATTATAGACATAATAAAATTTTGAAATTCCAGTTTGGTGTTAATGCCTGAAAGCCGAGAAGCTTAAGCCCCTTGCTCATTTACTCCAGAGCCAAAGGAACACCTCAATACTCCTTCAAAAGGAGAGCTTAGGAAAGGCCTCAACGAGATTAAACGACAGAGCCACCGGCACAAATTAGAGGACCTCCTTACTGAATTAAACATTCTTTGGCTAATACATGAAGAAATGAGCTCTGTTAAGTGAACTTGCAATGAAATTTTCTTGTACAAAGATAAGATTGACAAGAAATGAGTTGTTTGGATTACTGATCAAATGATACTTAAACAAAATACACCTGAACGATAAATCGACTTGGCGTGTATACTATCAACTTAATGTAACATAATATACCAAGGTAAAACATTAACCGCTCTCTCCTCTTGAAACTAGACATAATATGTGTTATTAAATTCACGCCCCAACATTTTTAACAGATTTTATGTTCATTATGTAAAATAATTCGAGGTGTGAATCATGGGGTTAGCCAAAAAATAATGCAGGCTTCTTGTTTTCCTTCAATTCCCCTCTACTGTAATAAACTGTTTTATTCAACAGATTAGTTTTTAATATGGGCGTCAATATTTCACATTTTTCTCCTAAACAAAAATTTTTTTTTTTAAATATTTCTACAGGAAAATAATTCAGTCAATATTCAAACGTTTACACGTGATTTTCATATAATTTCTTTTACGAGTTCAAGCTCAATTGGAACAGAGCTTCGTTCAACAATGATTTTAAAAAATTTAATAGGGATTATTTCATTATTCATGGCATTCACTCCTCTTTATTATTAATAAATCATGTTACATGTTTCGAAAGAACACCAAGAAAGAATTTTTAAAGTCTGAGGATGGGACATTGTTGTTCCCGAAACATGTAACATGATTTATTAATAATAAAGAGGAGTGAATGCCATGAATAATGAAATAATTTCAATATATGTAACTCCTTCATTGAAGAATTGATTTAATAGGGATAATTTATCCTTAAAGACAAGGAAATTCATGGCAAGATCTCTTTCATGGATTCCGATATTGTGCGAGCTTTGAGAATTCCAGAACTGTTCGAAAACTTTCATAGCAAAATATCAATTAGCAAATTGACGTTGATTATTTCAAGGCAATGGAATGAGCTCAAGCATAGAACGGTCGAAAAAAATCATCGCCATCAAAGATTTTTTCGTTTCTAAATTGTTGGAAATTAGTCTCTCCCTGCGCTGCTCTTCTCCTCATACCACTAGTCTAATATTAAGTAATTGATCAAGATTTAAATCAGAAATGGTTAATAGTAATTAATCAAAATTCTGTTTTGAGGAGAAAACACGCTAGCGGAAAAGTATTGAGAGGAATGAAGCGGATTTCTAATAATAATAAGTTTTAAAATCATTTATTTTCGAAATCATAAACCCGTTTTAATCTCTGAACAAGCCTACAAAATGTTCCGCCTCGGGCATTTTAACTCCATCGATATGGACATATTACTTTAACCACAGGGAGCGCTTGAAATTTTTTGAATATTCGAGTTTCAGGTACTATGACGTACCCCACAGTGGATGATTCGGAAAAAAAGAAGAAGAAGAAAATAAACATTATTCTGGGACAGCTTGTCCCCTAAGAATAACAAATGAGTGCCATACGTAGGGCAATCGCCTGGCTTTGACAATTTATTAAAAATTACATTTTGAGTTACAAACTGAATGAAAAATCTTGTAAGAAAACAAAAAGACTGAAATTTCAGGAGGTGAAGAAATAGATGATGTTTAAAGGAGGTTAGAGAGGGGTATTTTCGAAATAAGATGGGCAAGAAATTCCATAAAGAGGAAGGGCGGATAATAAAGTATTTTTCAAAGGATGCCGTTCTATGTGCATATTATTAATAAAATATTAATGTGCTGTAATCTTAAACTTTTATATTATTCTAAAGCTATACTAGCCATGGATGGACACCCAGCCTCAATGAATTGGGTACCCTCGACTGTGGGAAAGAATCCTGACAGTTAAGCGTGAATTCAACCAAATCTGCTCGTTTTGTGGCAAATCGCAAAGAACAACATCATTATCAAAGTATGAACCTAAGGCTGTTCATAAATTATACATTATATTTTTTTCAACAATACATTTTTTTTTTATCATGGCTTATGGTCATTATTTAATGCAGAGATGGGATGAAGGAAGGGTTATAATACAGGTTGCAAACCTATTCTAGGGTGGGCAGGTCAAGACTCATTTCGTAGGTCCGCCACGAAATTAATTTGAATCCGCCCTGTTGGGAAATGAACCCAGGACCCCAACGCGCTCCACTATCGAGTCCCCTAAAACTATACATTTAATATTCAAAACAATTTCCGTCATCCTTCAGGTGTTCTGGCAGGTGAAAGTTGCCGTATGAGTGATGTGACGTAAATTTAAATTTTTTAATGTTTTTTTGATGATTTTTGTTCAGATCTGCCAGGCATATATAAGCACATATGACATATAGTGCATATAAGCACTATTTTGAAATATTGCATGATTTAACGGTTTTTAAGATGGCGGAAGGATATTTCGTTTAATAGTATGATCATAAAAATATTAACGGTGGATTTATAATGTAATATGCTCATGGGTCAGCTCACAATTTACATTTTTAACCTTTTCTGATTATATAGGATATTATATAGAGTCATAAACGTGCAGTTTTGTTGTTTTATTTCAGCAGTTTGTTTCTTTTAACATCCTTTATTTTCGATCGGGTTACTGTATTTCAAGTTTTGAAAATAATTACGCTTCTGAGAAGAGTCAGACGAAAAAAAATATCCTTAGAACCGTAGTTTAAGAACTTTAGAAAATTTAATCTAAATCGAGTACGTTGTAATCTAATGGTTAAGAGTTAAGAACATTGTTGACAGATTAAAATTGAATAACTCTGAAGAGTAACAAGTTCTATAGATCCCGCCTAATTAAGTAAGATAAGAAAGGCGTGAATATATTAGGGAAATCAAAGGAAGAAAACAAAGAGAAAGAGATAGAGATAGGGATCAAAGAAGATATTAACAGTACATTACCGACCCTATAAAGGATAACTCTGTTTATAGGGCTGGGGGAGAGGTGGTCCCACAGGAGCTATCTGCTGGCAGTAATTGCACGCTATAGGCTCTTCCTAGGATCCCTATTGTCCCTATATTGTGGAACCTCTCTCTTAGTCTTCTACTCCTAATTCCATTCCCTATCAGATGACGATCCCATAAACAGCTAACTCTTAATTAACCCCCGGGGAAGGTGTGCTGCTCCTGCTGCACGCTACAGTAATACTACAGAAGCACTCTATAATCCAATCCGCTCTATAAATGCCCCTATTAGGGGACAGCTGTTCATTTAATATATACAGCAAGAAGATTATGCTTATTTAATTGTTTAAAGCAATTCGGGTAATATATTAAGTAATAATATTTATTTAATATAACATTCACTGTGTTGAAAATCGCAAACTGAGAAAATAGGAAGAATAAGGCAAGAATAGGAAAATAAATATATCTGTAACTGCTATTATTATATACTTACTTACTACTAAGTAAGTATGTGTTGTAAGTAACCGTAGTAGTAATACTTGTACTCGTTGTAGTAGTAGAGTTGTAACCTGCTCCACAGTTAAAAACTCAATTTCTCCCTTTCTGAGGACGGTAGATCATGGATATGTTTAGCTGTCTAGAACAAACAATAATTATATTTTATTCTTCTTTCTATTCCTCTTCTGCCACTTCTAGCAAAGAAGTGACCCAAACCAAAATTTTGCACTGTCCCGATATTAGCTCTTCGCTTGAGCTAGAGTTTTCGTTCTTCTTCCTCCATCTCTTTGAATGTAATACGATTAAAGAATTCCTGTTGTTCTCTGTCTCCTTCCTGGTATGTATAGTAAAAAAAAATTAACCATATCTCTAAGATAATACGTTTCCTATTAAATTAGAAAAAAAAAAATGAAAGCAAACAAAAAGTAAGACATTTTTTTTATTCTCTATTTGTTTATACTAGTTTTTAAAGAATAGACTATTGTTCAAGGTGGGATTTACTATGGATCTCTACCCTTCTATTCAGAGTGGTTAGACCTTCGGTCTGAGTTGGAATGGGTCTTGCTGATCAGCCTGAAATTGAATTTTCTAACAGATAACTATTTTATACTGAGTATTTACACTTTAACTTGGAAGTATTTAAATATGTAGGTAGTTGGGGTATGCAGTCGCAGATACACAGTAATTAAAAATAAATTTTAGTTTATAAAGCCGACTTTTCGACTTGCAAGAAAGCAAACAAATATCATATATTTTTGTTTGTTCTCTTTTTCTTCTAGCCCTGATGAAGATTTACAATAGAAGTCGAAACCTTGGCATAACAAATTAAAATTTATTTTCAATTGCTGTGTATCTATGACTAAATACCCTAACTACCTACATATTTTGGCAACTATTTCAGTTTCATATCAGCCGAACATTCGGTGATCTACAAATTTCCTGCCAAGGTATGTTGAAAATGTATGATAGGGTACTCCTGGAATGGGGTTTGCATAGCGACGTGCCCTTAGATACCGAACCGTCAATTTCAGCAGGAGTACATCCTTCCGGCCTCTGCTTGCAATAAGCATAAAGCAGAAGCTTATGAAGCGTTGTAAAAAATAACGAGTCATAGAGAGAGCCCGGTGGTCGCTTACGGCGGCAGTTCTGTCTCGGTGCGCTCCCGTTAAAACTTTCATTACCCGAAGCTGCTGTTCCTCGAATGGCTATTCGACGAATACGGTATTTTTATTATAATGCACCGCTAGGTCAGGAGCATTTGCATAACTCTTAGGGGGGTCGCTGCCTTATCTTAAAGGCAGGGTGGATCCACTTTCGGCCCAAATTACTACCTTGCGATCGTTTTTGCAGCTGGTCGTCTGCTTTCATAGCCAGTAGAAGCCGAGACTAACCCCCCTCCCCCTCCCCCATTTTACTTGCAAACATTCAGGTTTGGACACATCTGTTTAATCATATGTGTTTCCATATGCTGGTCCTTAAGGTAATGTGCGAAATCTTGGATCTAAATTCTTAGTCTTTGTTATATGAAAAAATTTTCTTCGCCTTAAATAGCCTTTTTTGTAAATTTATATTTTAATTTACACCTGCCCTTAAACTGATCATTCAGCAGAAATAAATATTAGGTTAATTTCTGAATATAAGTGTGGTTTTGGACTCCTAAAGTACTTCAGAAGTAGAAACCTCTCAAATAACATCGACGTCTAGCTATATAAACCCAGACCTACGCCTCTGAATGCTGTTAAATTTCTAATACACAGGAGACCTTACTCCTATGATATGATATTCGAGAGACGAATTCCTAGAAGAATTTTTTGATCAGTTTTCAGATACAACATTTAGAACTGAGAAACAATTCAGAGTTGGCACAATTATATCCAAATACAAAAATTGTAAGAGAGGCCTTGACTCACTGTGAGTTGTAGCGCTGATTCGATTGATTTAAACTTTTTTTTTTCCTTTCCCAGCTTTTTCAGGCATATGGGGTTTTGGCAGCAGCGGGTTCAACATATGGTGTTTATGTATCCCGCTTCTGTCAATGAAACTCTTTGATTGATTTAAACTGAACATCTCAGTGAATGTGCTGAAAATTTAAGATAACCAAAGGATTATCAACCAGTATTTACGTAGTATCAGTCATCACTTCAACCTGACAATTAATTTAAGCTTCTATCTAAGTTAGAAAGCTAAACTCACAGAGGTATCATTCCTAATCCGATTCACGTCCCTATGTAACTATATTTGGACCTCAATTTGTTATTTGCCAAATAGATGTTAATTACACTTTCAAGTCAGGCCATTTAAACCAGCTACTATCAATCAAGTCACAAGAAATATTTTGATTTGTTTGTTGGAACTCAACATCCCACTAAGGCGGGAAGAAGGAATTATCCTAAATGATATCAACCTATTCCAAACATATTGGAAAGTCCCTCTGTACTAGGCACTCATAAGATAGTCCAGTCAATGAGTGATGAAATAAGGGGCGTAGAGTGGATGAAATATGCGATTATTTTCAACCTCAGGACTTCATTAAGAATAGTTAGAAGATAAACATACTGACAGTCCCCACCCCTGGGAATGTGCTAACAGTTGAGTGGAGGGAAGAAGGTCCAATTTTTTTTTTTTTTTTTTTTAGTATAACTCGAAAAACGGTGGACTCTAGAAAAATATGTTACGACTAAAAATTAAAGCTTATTAAATTTCCTATAAAACAATTTATATACATATTTTTTGAACTTCCATTCGTTTTCGAGATATACAGAATTGAAAATCGATAACTTTCGCCAAAAAAATTATTTTTACCTCACTTTTTGTCAAACATTTGCTTCTAGTGCCTCCACAATTGTTTTCAGAAAAAAAATGTCAGAATCAAAGTTGTAGAGAATTAAATTTACTTCATTTTCATATGTACGATTCTGGCACTTAAGCAAAAGTTTGGCAAAAAGTGAGGTAAACATTATTTGTTTTCGAACATTGAAATTTCAACAACTATGTATATAAAAAATTTTATAGGAAATTTTACTATCTTTAATTTTTATATTATCATATTTTCCTAGAGTCTACCGTTCTCCAGATATAATCGAAAACCCCAAAAATGGGACCTTCTCCCCTCCCCCCACCATAAGCCAGGGGACCACCAGATGCGGGGACTTTTAATTTGTATACCTCCTAATTACTCCTAACCAAGCTGTTAAGTCAAAAATTATCATATATTTCACACAATATGTTTATTGACTGGACTAAGACCACTTAATGGCATTTATTTTTATAATAAAAAGGGGCCTTAGAATATATGAAGAGTTTATTACTATTATTAATATTGACAACACAGATAATAAAATATAAATTGAAACAAAATTTACAACATTAAAAAAACTCTATTAATTAGTAAATATTTTCCTATTGGAAGAGTATCTTAAGAACGAAGTGAGTAAGGCAGAAAATAAAAAAAAGGAAAACTCGGACCAATAGAGAGAGCTGACCAACATATGATGATCGCCGTGCCATCTAGCAACTGTCCAATAGAAGCCCGAGCTAAGACTAAGAATCTGTCTTCTCGGATTTGGCCCAGTATCCACATCTTGCCACGTCTGGATCTTTTCAGTCATACTTCTTCCTGTAACTTATTAAGTTTTTTTCCGCCCTTTACACTTTGTATTATAAGGGATATGACATTTTCTTATAGTTTATTTAATTCAATACTCTGTAAATTACATAGACCACATCATCCAGTACTTATTATCCTGTCCTGATTTTCTCACTCGAAGACATTCCAAGAAAATAGATATATGAATCGTTTAGAATCAAAAGCCGTTAAAAAATTATAAAATACTGAAACCTTAGACAGACGAAAAACTTATTATTCACTTTAAACCTATCTTCAATGTTGTTTTCTTGAAACGGTCTAAAACTTGTGAATTTTCAGTTTCATTACATGCTTGAATAAGTTAAAGTTTCGATTTTGTGTTAATCTTGAAGGTTTTTTTGTTGTTTTTTTAAGTCACCCAAAAATTAATATTCCGTGATTGCTCTTTGGCGAGTCTTCATAGGTCTTTTATTTATTATACATTATAAATATAATAAATATTTTACATTTCATATTTATAATCTATGTGACAAAGTCCTATGTTTTTAGAATTGATCGAAACAATAATTAGAATAATTCGAAAATATTTTTTTCAAATAAATATAATTCTAATAGAAGTGGCAATTAATTCGTAAATCCTAATTGCATTAATCCTTCTATACCACCATGCTTACCTCAAGTGACTGAATTCACTGAAAACAGTAATGTACATAACTTAAACAGTTTGTTAACAAATTATGCGATAAACGACGTCTTTAAGATATAGGTAAAGGAGCTTTTAAATTAAATTAAAAAATGTATATATTTATGTGCATATATAAGTACTTATATTTTTAAAAAAGCGCTTAACGGGTTTTGATACTGATTGACTCATATAACAATAGCTTTTTTTTTTATAATTATTTATTGAGCAATTATTACAATCTGCCACATATGTGGGCAATAAGTAACATAGATGACTTCATGATTACATTCACACAATATGTATAATAAGAGAAGAAAAAAAATATATAAAATGAAAAAAAAAGAAATAAATAAATTAAATAGAACAAAAAAGAGCTATGCTGATATACATAAACAATATGCAATATACAATGTACATACAAGTGAAATATATGAATAAAAAAAAAATTTATATATACACACATAAAACAAAATAATAATAATAAAATAAAATAAAAATAAATTGAATAAAAGTAAAAATAAAAATAAATATATAGTAAATTAAAAGTTAAAACTACATTCATACTTTATTTACAATACACACTCATCCTAATGATCTCCCAACCAACCCTGCCCCTCCACTCATGGAAGGACAGGCCCGTCACAAAGAGGTCCCAGCTCTTCTCTCTCAGCTGCGTCACTGGTGTTAAAGAAAACGCAGAGGAGGCTGAGTGAGAGCGCGATTAACAATAGCTAAATATGAAATTCATTAAGGTTTATTAATTTTTCAAAGTGCACAGCAAATTTCCAATGGTTATTTATTCATGTTCCCTACTATTAGATGGATAACCTATAATTTAAATCTAGTTTATTGCTATTGCATTTTACAAGGTTGTGCTATCAACTTCAACTTTTTAAAAGATCATAAAATTGAAAGTAGGCTATACAAAATTTTCTTGGGCTGGATGGTTCATGGTGGATAAAAAGGTATGATTTGATTGAATTACTGTTAGAGGGTTAGACGTATCAATTTCATATTTTTACCCAAAATAAAGAGTGCTAATACGCTTGAAATGTTTTTTGTCTGATTTCAAACTCAAGTTATTAATCAAAATGTATTTCTGATTTTACAACGTGTTATATAAGTTTTTTTTCTTCGAATTTAACACTTATAGAGCTATCGAAACCTCTGGAACGCATTGCTCAGTCCCAACTTTCAGTTTTCCTCGAAGAACGCTCACTCCTTAATCCCTATCAATCCGGTTTCCGTCCCGGATACTCTACCCAAACTGCCCTTCTGAAAATATCTCAAGACTTATTTTCCGCAATAGATCGCCAAGAGTTAACTATCCTTATCCTCTTAGATTTTTCCAAAGCATTCGATAAAGTTGACCACAACATCCTCCTATCCAAACTTCGAAACCTTTCCTTATCCACATCTGCCTTACTCTGGTTTAAGTCCTTCCTTTCCGATCGATCACAGTATGTAGTTATTCCAAATAAAACTCCGTCCAAGACCCAACCCCTATCCTGTGGCGTTCCTCAAGGATCTTCACTATCACCCACGCTATTTTCTGTCTACATTAATGACCTTCCGCTTTCCATCCATCATTGCCGGTATCATCTCTACGCCGATGATCTCCAAATCTATTTATCCTTTCCCAACTCTGACTTATTACAAGCCACTAAAAGGATCCAAGAAGACCTGAATCGAATCTGTAACTGGGCATCGAAGAACAAGCTAAATCTAAATGCTGAAAAGACCAAAGCGATTGTAATAGGATCGAGTCACCTCTTAAAAACCATATCCTCAATTCCCACTCTTTTCCTGAACAGTGATCCTATCAAATTCTACTCCTCGGTCAAAAACCTTGGAGTCGTTTTCGATGAAACCCTATCCTGGAAAAATCACGTATCCGAAATTTCCCGCCGCACCATCCCTATCCTAAAACGTCTCAATTACGTTCGCCACCTTCTTCCTTTCGAAACCCGTAGATTACTAGTTACCTCTCTCATCTTCCCCTACTTTGACTACTGCTGTGCTGTGCATGGGGTGTTTTCTGGGGATCTCGAGGCCAGAATCAAAAGACTATTTAACTGCTTTATCCGCTTTATTTTCGGGATCCCGGGGAGCGCCCACGTTTCGAAGTTTTATGCGGAGTTAAAGTGGCTTATTCCTTCCTACCGTCGCCAGTACTTCCTGGCATCCTTACTTTTTCAAACCGTTCAATCCCATCATCCACCTTACATTTCCGAACTCCTTCAACTCAAATCCTCAATTCTTACCCGCCAAACCCGATCCCGTCAATCAGATTTGCATACTCCTACTCATTGTCAGCCACTTTCGACAAATCTTTCGTAATCCGATCCTCTTCTCTCTGGAACTCCATCCCTCTCAACATTCGTCATTCAATTAACCTTTCTACTTTCAAATACCGCTTCTTTAACCACCTACTATCCACCCAGATCCTGTCCTCCAAAAACTGCCAATAGCCACTTTCTAGTTGTTATAAACTATAAACTATAATTATAAACAGTTTATATTTAAGAAATCTTTTTCTTTTCGTAAAAAATTAATATAAGTTTTCTGTTACTTTTTATTAATATCTTCTTTCTGCTCTTTTTTCTTTTTTTCTTTTTTTTTTTTTAATTTTTTTTTTTAGTATTATTATTATTATCTGTTACTTTGTTATGTAAATATTATTTTATTTTAAGGCTCTGAAGGCCCTTGATTGTACATTATTTTTTATTCTTAAGGGACTTAAGGTCCCAGAATAAATAAAGAACTTTATTATTATTATTATTATTATATACATCAAAACAAAGCTGAGGCTCTCTTCTTTCCAGCGGAACCAAGTTGAATTTGCGTGGAGTGTACCAAAGATTTAATAAAAATGAAGTTACCAATAATCAGTATACAAATCTCATTCCATTTAAAGAGGGTATGATATTTTCTTATTTTATATGAACAGAAATGATATTTTCTGTTTTAATTGAATAAACATTTTTCAATGTTATTTAGGGTGCTGAATTAGATTCGGATGTCATTTTTATGTAAAATTTTACAAAAATTTTGCATTTCCAATATCTCCTCACATCCCAGTCAAACGCCTGTCAATATGAATAATAGTTAACATTTAATTTGGTCAAAATCAATAAATCATATAACGGTGAATTAGATGATAAATTTTTTTTTATATAATAATAACAATTAACCTTTATTATTTGTTTAATAATGGTATTTAATATTTTTTTTTTCATAAAAATTCAAATTTGTTTTTACTTTATTTTCCCTATACAAAGAAATAATCAATTCACTTACTATCTATTAACTTTAATTAAAAAAAAAAAAATCTATAATCGTAGGTTACTTAAAGGTCTAATCATTCTTTTAGAATTTGATTAACTTAAACCAAAATCTTTGTAGACGTTGTATTTATCATTGAATTTGAACTAAAATAAAAATAAAATAAAACAATTTGGTGCAAGAATAGAATTTTAAACTCGAGATATAAAAGTAACTCGTTTGATGTTATTTCATTTTTAGTATCGTCTTCTAGGGCCCATAAGTCGGAACGGCATAATACGTGTCTACTATGTTTTGACAAGGAACTTCCAAAAGCAATTGGCAACAAGATTCGTTAGAGACTGATTGTGTCCTCCCCTTGACAGATTAATAGTATCCATTAATACACATAATACATCATAGTAATAACCATTTATATTTGAAAGTAAGTACAGATATTAATCATTTTTCGACTACATTTCCAACTACCCTTATAAAATAATTTGAATATTATTATCACCTAGCTAATGGTAATTGCTAAGATATAAAGTGGAACGCATTGCCTTTAAATCATATATAAGGGGGTCGCAGACATGTGAACCACTTAAACACCCCCTAACTTCCCTGCCTTAATACTCCTAATCGTCCCCTAGGTAGGATGTGAAGCTTTCCCTCCTCTCCCAGGACAAAGGATCATTGTCAGGACCCAGCTTACAAATGTTGTAATGGAACCAGGCTAGAATGAAGATCCTGTCTAGTTCTGTAATGATCTACCTACCTAATGAGAGCGCATTCCGCCTAGGGGAGGAATAGACACACATTGGCACAATGACAATGAGGCATCTAACTATGTAGAGTGAATGCACCATATTTTGACAGTGCTCCAATATTCGAAATATTGTTCAAAAAATTTGAATAATAAGAATTAGGGTTGATTATTTTAACTTAAAAATGAAGATAATGTGCCAAGGTCTATTCACTTATTCCGTCCTGGATGCCTGGCAGTCCATGTGGGATGAAAGTCCACCAAGCAAATTAAAAAATATTAAAAGAACAGTCAAACCATGGACCACATCAAATCTATCTAGTCGCAGAGAAATTGCACTGTCCTGACTTAGAATCGGACATACCAATATGACTCACTCATACCTGATAAGGAAAGAACAACCACCAGTATGTCAATACTGTGACAACTCTCTCACAGTAAGTCATATCTTACAAGACTGTCCATTTTACATATCAAGTTAGAATAGATTAGGTCTCCACCAGAAATGATCGTTTTATTAAATAATGACGAATCAAATATAAAATCCGTATTTAATTTTCTTAAAACTCAAAATCTGTTAAATAAAATATAGAGTTAAACAATGTTTACATAAAAGATATTAATAAAATATATTATTGTTTTATTTTATTTTCTTTGAACAATGATAATAACAAAGAGAATTTCAAACGATGATGACCCTGGCGTTTTTACGCCTTAAAACCCAAACAAACCTATAATTTCATCCATTTTAGTTTCATGAAAACTGAATTGTAGTTTTTGGGAGTAATAATGAAAAACGTAGCCTAAAAAGTATCCTACTAACACGTTTCAATAGCGTGGTAGCTCAAGTTCATTGAGGTTTTTAGTTGCTTTATCAGTGTTCAATTATTTTTTAATGTTATACTGTGCATTAAGCTCATAAAAATAATTACTATTCTTTTCAGTATATTTATTTAATATGTTATGGCTTAAATTTAGGTACCAACTATTACAACAAAAATTAATCCTACATCTCAATAGTTGAAACCGATGTTATCAAAGAACATTTCTTTCAGAAGAGATACAAGATTTAATTTTAAGTTTAGCTTGAACAAGACTAAAACGCCAAGAAGCTTCCCGGCGTTACAGACTACTTCAACTTTTACTAGACAAACGTTCAAAGCTCCCAATTAATTACAAAAGACTGATATACATGACTGTGATTAGACTTATCTGGACGTACGGAGTTGAGCTTTGGGGCTCCACTCAACCATCCAATCTCGTATCCAATCCTTACAATCCAAAATCCTTCGAAAAATCCTCAATGCACCTTACTTTGTCACCAATAAACTTTTCCATAAAGATCTTAATGCTCCATATGTTGCAGATTTAGCCCAAACCAGATATCTATCCTTTCATAGTAAGCTCCATAACCACTCAAATCCGTTAGTTTCTCAACTTGCTTCCCACACCATTCTTGATAATCCTCTGAGGCGTCTGAAAAGAAGATGACCAAGAGACCTTCTAGTGTAGAATTTTTATTAAAGTGCTACTGATAAGTAGTTCTGTTCAGGTTTTGTCACGTTATTGTAATAGTTAAAAGCACATTTACTTGATTTATAAATTTTTTACAGTTGTAAATCTCAATAAATTGTTATTAAAAGAAAAAAAAAAGTTTAGCTTGATATTTAAAATAATAAATAAAACATATAGAAAAATTTGGAGGATATGCCTAGGAGGGTATACTTTTTTTATGTAACGTTTTATCTACATTAAAAAATGTAACATTTTGACACTCTCTAACTCTGTTAGTGTTGCTCGAATTTAATAGAAGATATTTTTTGTTAAACATTTGTCACATGGGCCTACCATTTAGGAGCTGTATTGGTTTGAATTAAAAAAGTCATGTTTCAAATCCCTAGTTTCCCTTAAATTTGTTTATTTCAAATAATGATTAATTTTTTATTTAATTTAAAAATTTATCTCCTACAGAGAAATGAATCACATTTTAGCGAAAAAGAATAGAAAAAATATTAGTATTAATGTTCAAGCAACGTTTTTTCTTTAGCCGATAGGCTTTTTTTTTCTTTCTTTTTTTTTATCTTATTGTTTTATAGCGACTGTTTAACTTACTACAAAGAAGTCTAAAACTACTGCATAGAAACTATTGTTCAATCTTCAGTTTTAAAAATAAACAAACATTGAAAACATCAGAAAATAGATATAAAGATTATTATATCAATCAACATAATATGTCGGCGCGCATCAAGGGAAGGAAGGTGAAACATAATTTGTTTCAGCACCAGATAAAAAGTGAAAAATAGTGATGTGGTAGATAGAGGGATTTAATGGAGACGCTTAGAGGTTTTCCCTGTGATTTAAGAAATTTGATCTTTTTAACTTTTAAAATGTCAATTGGGAACAAAAGTAGAATAAAGATAGACATATCCATGATCTACTATGTTTCCCATTCAGGAAAATATTGAGATTTTTTTCGGTTAGCAATGTCAGTAATTTAATTTTTATTTCTTAACGTGTCAGCTAACAGTACTGTTACTCAATGTAATAAAATTTCTGAAAATTGTTCTTGAAACATCTGAAGACTGATGATTTTTTTTATGATCTAATTAGTAAGTTCGTATAAATTAGTAAAATATTCCACTAATATAAAAATAATATAGCCCCATAGAGAGCAATTTTTCAATTCAAATACCTCAGATAAGAGTACCAAAATTGAAAATATAACTTAACTAGAAGAAGAGGATACAGCTCCCAGAAGAGCTATAAAGATAATTAACCCTAGAAGTAATGAAACCCTATCATTCACCCCCGCTCATTATCCTGACGGGGGATTTTTCCCCTAAAACAATGAAGTGGTCAGGTGGGGTTTGATTAGACAGTTAACGCTCCCCCCTTCCCACTTGGCTTCTTCGCCATATTTTAAGGGCCTAATTACGTTTTATCATTATTTTATACAAAAAAGACTTGACTGTAAAAAAAAAAATTCTAAAAATTGCTTTCACGCAGGCACATAAAAACGATTCTGTTAATCTACCAGCATATGAGTTCCTTAAATCCAAGTTTGGATATTTCTTTAACTATAAATAGTATATTTCTTTAACTATATTTTAAATCCCAGATTTAAAAGATAAGTAACTGCTTGTCGTTTCCGACCACTCCAACATTTACCAGACAAGTGTTCAAAGCTCCCAACAAATTACAAAAGACGGTAATTAGAACATACGTAGTTGAGCTTTGGGGCTTCACCATACCTTCCAATTCTTGTCGAATTCAAACCTTACAATAAAAAAATCCTTCGTAAAATCCTCATCACTTCTTATTATGTCACGAACAAAATTATTCATAAAAATCTTAATTTTTCATTTGTTGCTAACTTGGCCCAAACCAGATACCTATCCTTTCATTCAAAACTCGACGAACCGCACACGAATCCATTGGTCTTCCAACTTGCCTCACACTTCCCGATAATCCGCCGAGACCTCTGAGAAGAAGATGGACGAGAGGTCTAATTTATAGCATTAATCGAAGTGCTATTAGTGACTAGTTCTTTACATGTTACTGATATGTCATTGTAATAATTTTCCTCAAATTTAATTTTTGCATATAATGTACAGGATAGAATAGAATAGAAAGAAAACTTTATTCTGGGACAAAGTCCCTTAAGAATAACATAAAATAACATAAAGTAAGATTATAACTGGCCGAGAGGCTGTTAAAAGTAAAATAACATAGATAAACTGAATACAAATATGTCTGAAAAAAAGATACAGAGAAAAACTTGAAAAAGAAAAAACTTTAAATAAAAAGAGGGTGAAAAAAATGAGTATACAAAATAGAGGTTAATATTGTAAATAAAATTGCAAAAGAGAGAAAAAAAAAAGAAGAAAAATAAAAGATAGAAAATCAAAAATTATCATTACAAACAATTAAAACATCATAATCAAAATATAATTTATACTTATGTTTTATGTCTAGCAGTCTTAGTAATTAAATTAGACGATTACATATATAGTACATACATCCTTACAATTAGAGAGCGTCGAGTTGGAGGGAAAGAAGATGGTGAAAGAATAGTGATTTGAATGTTCCAAGGGAAGAAGCATTGCGGATACAGGGGGGGAGGGAATTCCAAAGAGTAGAGAATCGGACAAGGAAGGAACGTTGGAATGCAGTACTTCTGTGGGATGGAGTATAGAGGTCGGAAAGACGAGATCTTGTATGCAGTGATTTGATAGCGGACTTGAATTTCAGGTTACTGTAAATAAAGGGAGGGTGACGGGTGTTGATAACTTGGTATAGATAGGTGCCTAGGAAGTATTTTCTGCGGAAGGAGGGGAACAGCCAATTAAACTCAGTGTAGAGATGCGAAACATGGAAACGTCTCGAGGTTCCGAAGACAAACCTAATGAAGCAATTATACAGTTGTAATTATTAATAAATAGTTATTATATATATAATTTATTTATGAGTTTAACCCTCGAGGGGTCGCGCAGATGACAATACTCCTCCACTGCTCTCAACATCGCTACTGTGTATTTGTTTTGGCATGGATGAATATGACAAGCCTAGAATCTACAAAGGAAGGCTAGGGGAATAGTCTCAGTACGTTTGTTAGTTGTTATTTGATATTCCCGACCTGTAATTCTCATTTGTTTTAGTTGGCTAACAATTGCCCTCCACCTGACCTTTCAATATTTTTCTCTACATTAGCAAAATTAATACAATTAGAGTTTGTTATAATTACATTGAATGCCCTCTACTAATATTTTTGAATTACTTTACTATCTGAGTGAATTATTTCGTTTGTCATCCACGCGACCTTCCCCGTAATTATTATTTTTAACTTGGTATGTATTGATAATGATCTACATAATTTCTTTATATTTCATTATTTTGAGTAAATAATTTATTTCTCTTTATTTATTTCCTTTGGAAAGTATCTTTGAATATAAAGGGATTAAAAAATATGGCTATTGCTAAAACACCAGAAAACATAGTGGATGGCTATAGTCATCCGTGCGACCTATCTTGTAACTGAGCCATACGCGACCACTCGAGGATTAATGGCAGTACCTAATAATAACAAATGTTTTATATAATAACAAATGAAATGCTAATAAAGGGAATCGAATTTAGCCCTTGATTCAGCTGAAATAAGTTTCCATCTCTCAAAGCCATAATTGCCAGTGAGCTTTTTAAGACTTTTCTTTTAATTTTTATTTAAATATTAGTTATTTCAAAGCTATGATTACATTGTGAGATATTTAGATCCAGTTTTTTGAAGTTACCAACATTCTTTATTATTACATTCGCATAAGGACTAACTATAGTATTATGTTTAATGGTTTCCTTCCTTTAAAACACGTGCAAGCAAGACACTTGATACCTTTGATTGATAGAAAAACAATTTCCTAAAATGATGATCTAGTCCGATAACAGTTCCATGAACTAGCACCACTGGAGTTACCGTTAGAGGAACGTTCTGTCTTATTCTCTCGCCTACATTTAATTTCTGTGAGACACCATTAATTACCTTTGCTAACCTGAGCACTAGTAACAGGACCCAACCTACACAGTTCATGACCTTCTAGATGTATCTATCAAGGCTGTATTCCAAGCAATCTCAAGCAATAGATCCTATAATCTAATCTTAATTTTCGGTTCAAACAAATCTGATATATTGTCAAAGTATATTTACTCATGGATTAAGAACTAGTTCATATATTTATTTCTTTTTCAATTTTTTTTTAGAATACGAACCCATCTTATTTCATTTCTTTCAAAAACCTTTCAATACTATTTCGAACTAGGGTTGGACGATAGTCGATAGTTAGCACTATCGATAGGCCGATACTATTGGATGAGAACTATTGATTGCTATCGATAGTTTTTCGATAGTTACTTCCTTTTTTCCCAAAGCGATACAATAAAGAATTTCAACTAATTTAATTAAATTCGCAGGATTATGAATTATAAGATTATATCATAAAGATGAGAGAAAAAACTAATTTAATTGAATTTTAAAAAAGTATTTATAATTCACATGGTTACAATAATAATGAACAAATCAAATCTTTGAGAGAACCCTTGAGCTCTAGAAATACCGAATTCAATTTCAAGATAGATTAGCATAATTCCGAGGGTTTCAAAACTTTAAAAAAGATCTATCGATAGTCGACGCTATCGATAGTGACCCTAGATAGGTATTACCTATCGATATATCGATAATAACTATCGACTATCACTCAACCCTATTTCGAACCCTTTCCTGGATAAATCTCATATCTCGATATACCTTCATGAGACAGCTATATTATTCCTAAAATCTACAACCTGTTTGCACCATAATGCTTTATATAAACAATACATGCCATCATTTTTTTTATCCCTCCCCCGCTCTTAGACTATAATTGGTTAATCTGCAATTGGATCCAGGATGAACTATAAAAAAAATTAAGTTTTAGCAAAAGAGACCCAGACAATGGGCAGCTTATTCAATTCCAGAGCGTCTAAGAGAGGAGCGTTGGAATGGATTGCCCAATAACTAAAAGGCTGGTTTGGTAGAGGGTTCCCAAGGTAGGATGCTAGTATATGTACTATTCATAGGAAAGTACCTACGTTTCCAGCCTGCCCTATTCTTCAAGCACGCCCTATATCCATCGCTTGTACTTGCACAGTTTTCCAGCCTGCCCTATTCTTCAAGCACGCCCTATATCCATCGCTTGTACTTGCACAGTTCTATCAATATTTGAAATTGAAGAAAACTTTTCACTATCACAAGGTTCAAGCCCAATACAGTTATAAAAGCCCCAGCAGTTAATCAAATCTTTTGTAAAAAGAAACTTACTCCTACACAAATTGAAGTTGTCTATGAGCTGTTCTCCTCCTCATATTCCACTGTTTAATAATAGTGAGCCAACAAATCTAAAGGCAGAAGTCACGCAGTCAACAAGAAAGTAATGGTTAACATTTTTTATGTAGAGGAATACTGCTAATTAATTTTAAGGTAAGGAGCAACACACTAACTTATAATTGTTATGCTTCTCTCGTTTACCTCCAAGTAGACGCAATAAATGATAAAAGGAAAATTATAGTTAAAGTGTTCGGTTACTTCTTCCTTTAGTTATATAATTTGAAAATTCAAGAATAACTTGGGTTCGGCCGACATTCACTAGATAATTACCTGGAGAACTAGTACCACTGCACCGGCCCTCTTGGAGAGCGTTGTCAGGGAACGGCTAAATTGGAATTTCATTGAGAGAATTTATATGCAATTAATTGGGGATTAGTTAGGTCGGGGGTCGGGTTAATTAGAACTAAGTGAGAATTTATGGAATTCCCTGCCCTCTGTCCCTACTAGCTTTGTCCTCCTCCTTCCACCTACTTTCATCGTTATAAATAAATAAGAATTTAACCATTGTACACATTCCAAATAACTATGAAATATGTGACAAGAAACACTTACTTTGTATATCTGGGTGTGATAAAAAATGGATGTTATTTATTCAAAAAAACAAATAATATATTTTTTCTTTATTATATACTATTATATAAACGGACAAGACATTTTCCGTTTGTGATCACTAACCACGAAGACTACTGAAACCTAATTTTAACCACACTATCATTATAATTTTAGGAAGGTTTAGCAAGGATGGAATCTTCTTATTTTCAGTTAATTTTTAGTTAAAAAAGCGATAGTACGTGAATGACTGTGAAATTTGAAAAATAACTATTAGATGGCGAGCATGATTCAACGTGTAGTCTAGTCAATTTAGACCAAAAATGGGCAATCAGAGGAACTGAAAATACTAGTTCTCCTGAACATTTTCTTTTAATGTAAATAACCAAACTTATAGCAAATTAAATAATCTTTCATTTTGTATTTAATTTTTTTTCAATGCAACCGATTTCCATTTATAAGGAATAAACTTATTAATGGAATATTTAAAGCCCCCCTTCCCCTCTCTAGCGGCACAGAAATTTCGAGGGACTTTATTTATTTTTTTGTTCAAGGTATCCTCCGCAACAAATTCCAGAAAAAATCGGAACTAATATTTTTAGTTTCTATGATTTTCCTATTTTGAATGGACTAATGAGAGGTTACTAAATTACAGTGTTATATAAAGCTTGAAATTGATAATAAAAGTTACTTATGTTCAATTAAATTTTCATTAAAAAGAGATAAATTTGTGTTGTTATATTTAAAAATCGACTGATATATCAGTAATAATATCGCAGATATTCTCTGTCCATCTCAGTGGATACCCAATAATGTTTTTAAGTGATCTTCAACCATCTTATCTGGGCAATGGTGCCAGGTTAGTTATTACATTTATGCGTGAAAATATCATCAAGGGTATATTTCTCACTGGAACAGCGACTGGGCAAATAAGCTTATTTTTTTTCTCGATTTTTTAAATAAATATGTCCTTAAAAGCCAATAAAAAAACTAAAAGATGGTCAGTATGTGGCAAGTCAGTCTGTGCTTTTGAAATAGACTATTCCAAGAAACCATGAGCCTGGAGGAAACCGCCTGGAGAAATGCTGTTGAAGCCGACTTTTCTTCAGGCCTTACTCAATTAGAAACAGGGCCCTGCTGAACAGAACGCAATTTGCGAAGGGGATATCAGTCTTTCAGGAGGAAAACTGTTATGTGAAGAGGAAACCTCATTTTCAACAGAACACAAGTTCTATCGAGGAACATGCCTCGTCAATGTGAAGCCTGGATACTATCAAAGTTCCTTCGATGCAAATGACATGAATGGCGTAATAATTTTCATTCATTTATATAACAAGAATCACCTAATTTAACTTATCATAGTTTAATAATAAGGCCGATATTTAATTCTAAATAATTACAATTAAATAACAAAACTTATGATGAAGTATTCAGATCACTTAACTATTTTTACTGACACGTCGAAAACGACAGTCAATGAAAAGAGGTTTTACAGGTTAACTCTTTTCGGTCCACCAAGGCTTATGCTTAATAAAACCCAAACTCCTGAAGTTCATTAAAGACTATAGCTAAAACCACCTCTGAAAATTCTTATGTAAAAAAAATTATCTACTGCCTCTGGGAGACGATGAGTGGAGAAATGGAATGAATGTGGGTAACCTCGCATATAAAATCATATTACAATATTAATGCACTTTAAGGGATTTTATTCTGAAAGTTCAGTAAAACTAGATAGAGAGAGGCGATAAAAGAGGATATAATAATAACCTGGACTTTTAAGTGTCAACCAGGTTCGACTTTAGTGATAATGAACCATTATGCCTAGTGGGAAGAACCAGACGAGACATCTACCATCTTGATAATCTACGAAGTATACTAATTCATCATGAATTAATAAGGCTAAGAATTCTGAATCAGTTGTTTTTTATAGTCCAAAAAGAAGAACAGAAACAACTAAAATCGACCACAAATGGTCTTCCTCGGACCAGTTAGTAAATAATGAAATGAAAAAAGATAAATGGATATTGATCGCTCGAAAGAGAATTTAAGTGAAAATTAATCCTGGAATATAATGGCCCTAATCCGAACCTCTTAGCTTTAATATCTTTAAATAGTAAATACGCCTATTCAAACATGTTTTGTTTTAGACATTATTTCATCCTAATTTCACGATATTCCTCATCATTATAATTCTTTAACCCACGCCTCTTACGTATTTATTTTTTCTAATAATGATGTTAAAAGTTTGAAAAAGCAGAGATGTTCATGTCAGAATGCTATGAGATATTTTCTGAATCAATAAATAGGATGTACTATAAATAATGGTGATAAAGAAAGACATAAAGTAATAAAAAAAAAAAAAAGATATGAATGAAATGATAAAGAAAGTTAAGACAGAAATTATAATGAAAGGTTTGGTACTAAGAAAGGCACTAGTATCTCTTGAGTGTCCTACTTTGCTGAGGTGAAATATTAGAAGTGAGTACGTATGTATTATATAAATATTATTTTCCTCTTAATGAACTAATCATAACAATGGCCATTTTTATTTTATTGTTTAACACAAAAATAAAATTAAAAAAAAAAAAAATTAAAAACGAGCTCAGTATCCTAGTGGATAGTTCTCAACCGAGAGATGAATATCTACCTTCTGAAAGAGAAAGATAAGAGGTCAAACAGAAATTGCTTATTCTAAATTAAAAACATAAAACGGATACATACAAAATTTAAAGTAGAGAGGGAGGGAGGAATAGAGAGAGAGAGATAGATAGATGGATAGAGGGAAGAGGGAGAAAGAGAGAGTGTGAGAGAGAGAGAGAGGGAGGGAGAGAGAGACAGAGAGAGAGAGAGAGAGAGAGAGAGAGAGAGAGAGAGAGAGAGAGAGAGAGAGAGAGAGAGAGAGAGAGAGAGAGCTGAGACGGAGAGAGAGAGAGGGAGAGAGAGAGGAGAGAAATAATCGGGAGAGAGAGAGAGAGAGAGAGAGAGAGCTGGAGACGGAGAGAGAGAAAGACAGAGAGGGAGAGAGAGAGATAGAGAGAGAGAGAGAGAGAGAGAGAGAGAAAGGGATGAGAGGGAGAGAGAGCCTTTTAAAGCACATTCTAATATCGGAGATTTGATAAACAATCCCGTCTGAGAGAGGGAAAAAAATGAAAAACAGAGTAAGAGAGCAAGACAGGTAAGATAAAAGAGCAAGAAGGGAAAGGAGATGGTAAGATGGAAAATTAGGAGATATATAAAAAAGAGAGTGATTGATCGTTTTGATGTCTTTGGGCCTGCGGCCCTATCTTACAGACAATATACATATAAATATATATTGCCTTACAGACAATATATATTTATATCTTAAAACTAAAAATGATAGATTTTTTTTTTACATACTATAATTAATCTATAACGATATATACAAAAAAAAATACATTAACAAACTTAGGGATGAGAAGAAAAAAAAATAAAAATAAGAGAAAGAGAGAAAACTGAAAAGGTGTGTGATAGAGAGAGAGAGAGAGAGAGAGAGAGAGAGAGAGAGAGAGAGAGAGAGAGAGAGAGAGAGAGAGAGAGAGAGAGGAGAGAGAGAGAGAGAGAGAGAGAGAGAGGAGATAGGAGAGAGAGAGAGGGAGAGAGAGAGGAGAGGGGGGGAAGAGAGAGAGAGAGAGAGAGGAGAGCAGGGGAGAGAAGAACGAGAGACCTATCCACCCAGGAGGGAGAGAGAGGGAGTGAGGGAGAGGGGGGGAAGAAGATGGATAGACAAGGAAGAAGAATACAAAGAGAATGAGATACTAAGAGATGAGGAAGAGGGAGTGAGAGAAAGAGAGAGAGAGCGTTAGAGTAAGTGAGAAAGATAGGGAGGGATGTAACCTCTGAAGAGAGAAAGAATGTAAGCGAGGACAGAGGACGACTCTTTATTACTGCAGGGTCTTAGATATGAGGTTATAAAGAATTTCTTACATAAAAGTAATGAATATAAAACTGCCAATAAACAGTACATGTGGGCTGGTTATCCTCAAGCATTCTTAAATAGTGATGCAGTAAAGTTATGGCTTTTTACATTCTAATTTGTTAAATGATCAGCAGCATTTTCTATTATATACCAAGACTTATGATAAAATTCCGCAATTTAGCATTAAAAAATAAAATCTTTGTTTACATCAAGTTATATGAAATACTGCCCGGCCACAAATTACGTATAAGGTGCGACCTGGAGGCCTAGAGCGACCACTTAGCTAAGACCATCTGATGCATATTGCAAAGGAAGGAAGGAATCTATAAATAATAGAGCTTCAACAGACAGAGGACCCCTACCCCCTCCTACCCCTACCACCTCCCACCTTCCCCCTCCACTCCTACCCCCACCCCACAGAGCTCTGTTAGTGTAAATTAGTGGAGGCCGAAATGGGTTTCAATTAGTGAGCCATAGTGGCCCTGGCACTGATCGTAAATATGAAATATCTACCCTTCCTCCACCAACAACCGCCCCCGATAAATAACATCTCATTCTAGTCATATTTTAGTCGAGTATCTGTGAATCCTTCTGCTAGGAGCAGCTTTAAATTCCATCCTTCTTAAATGGAAGGCAATCATTAAACAGTATTATCTACTTTTTAGATAAAAATTAATGGAAAGACGAAACTCTTGTGTCTATATAAAACACTCCTTATCTTCGTCTATATAAAAACTGAACAAAAAGTTATCTGTATTATAATTTTAATTTTTTTTTTAAATTGAAATTCTTGTACCACCAATTATTATTTTTTAATATTCAATTAGAATAGAAATTTTAAATTTATGTAGCTTATGTGGTCAATCAAGTTTTTAAGAAGTTCAATTTGGTAATTTTGGGAAGAAATATATTTATCTCAGATGGCAACATAAATACTAACCAAAGAAGTAAAATAAAAATATTTCCACCACAACTTTATAGTTAAATATTTACATTACAAATATTATGCACATTATAATACTACACAAATAATATTTTATATTTGTTTATTTAAAGGAAGTATTACTATCTGTTTCAATGTAGGCAATAGGTAATATGGATTGCTTAATGGATCCATTCACACAATATGTACAATAAGAAATAAAAACCAAGAAGAGATAATAAAAAAATATATAAATAAATAAAATTAAAAAAGTGAATAATAATAAATATAAAATTATAATAATAAAATTAAATAGAAAAATTTAAAAAACAGTAAAAAATCTCATAATATATAATACAATAAATAATGTGAGAAAAAAAATTAAAAAATAAATAAAAAAACAAAGTACCTCAAACTATATAACTAAACAATACATAAAGTGAAAGAAAAAATATATAAATAATCAATTAAATAGATATAAAAAAACTAAATTAATTCTTAAAAATACATTCATATGTATTATCACAAAGCAACTACTCGTACCTATTGGTAGCACTTAAAAAGGTATATAATGAAGTACCATATTAGATGGTCATCTTCTTTTTGGGCGCCTCGGAGGGTTATATGAAATGGAATGAGAAGCAAGTTGTGATACTAATGGAATTGAATGGTTGTGGATTTTGCTATAAAAGGATAGATATCTAGTATGAGCAAAGTTAGAGATGTAAGATAGGATTCAGGATTTTGGCTTGTAAGGATTGGATACGAGATGAATTGGATGGTTTAGTAGAGACCAAAGCTCAACGTATGTTCAAATTGGTCTAATTACTGTTACGTAAACGAATATTTTGTAATTAATTGGAAGGTTTGAACGTTTGTCAAGTAAATTTTGAGGTAGTCGAAAACGATGGGCAGTTTCTTGTCGTTTTAGTCTTGTATGTGGATTCCAAGTAAGACGTATGTCCAGATGGAGTCCTAGTTAGCGGATCTTTTCTAAGATTTTATCCAGTAATTTTTTTAATTGTAAACATTAGTTATACTTAGAATTATATGTCTAATTAATTCATTGTAGAATGATAGCCCAAGTTCAATAACATGCGAGGGAAATGAAAGATTGTCAACTCCAACCTAGATTTATATATATTTTTTAATACAATGATCTGTTGTGTTAAAAAATATATCTTATTGAATTTAAATTATTTTATATCACTCGTACGGTTTTAAAAATTAAAAAATCAAAAACTTTTTTCAATAAAAAAAAGGGGGAAAAATCATGATAAAAATGTCCTGACGAGAACTCCATTAAAAAATAAATAAGCGAGCCTGTTGTAAAACCTATCTCCAGCTGACTGGGCTATTGGAGAGGCAGTGGCACTTTTTGCAGGAGTTTAATTTGGCCCAGGGCCTCCTCGATAATTGACTCCTGACACTGATCTATCAGGCCATTACTTCGGCTTCGATATCCTCAAATCAGGATCCAAACCCGGCCCAGTTAATCTCAGTTATTGTGTAAGAAGGAACCGTCTGATTTAATAATCATGCGAATGATTGCTTCCTAAATAATTTAACCCAATATGTATTGCAGATAATAACATATTTTTAAAACACTAAAACTATCTGACGAATTCTTAAAAAAATATATTTTTACACTAAATCCTATGCCACATACTTAAAATCTGAGATGAAATAAATTGATAAATAGACATTTTGTAATATATTGTAATTATTAATAAAACGCTGAACGAAACGTTACATTTTTTTTTAAATAAATAAATATAATTATTAAATGTAATAGCAGATTTTTTAAAAATTTGATATCGAATGTAGAATAGTATATGTATATATGGTATATTAGTATATATGAGGGGTCCAGTTGCAAAACCAAATTTCTAAATTTTTTACCAAAAGCCAAAAAGCATAGCAATATGATGCCAAATTGATATGAATGTAATTTTTCTTGTATAATTAGCAGAAAAATAGATGGTTTTAGTTGGACAAGCGTAATAAGGGCCTCTGCTGACCAATTTTTTTTTTTAAATCTTCTGTACTTACTCCGTTTGGCATCAGTTTTGGGGACTTACTACTTTTTGACAATGAAATAAATACATGTCCCCAGTTGATTTATAGAATTGAAATGATGGATTAAAAAATGATTTTACGTTTAAAAATGTTACTTATTAGCTTGGTGAACAATAAAAACGGATAGTAAAGTAATAAACGATATATATACATAAATGGACTAGTCTATGTAATCACAATACACATTCTTATCTTACTTCTAGACAGACTTTTAGTAAAACTTCATTGAAAATGGTTAAACTTTTTAAATTTATCATTAAAAAATATTTGTATACATAAATGCGATTATTTTTTAGAGTATTGTGAAACAAAATAAAAAAAATAAAGTATTGAACTACGTAGTAGTATAAAAATATTATTGAATCTGCTTTTTAGTAGGTAACTTCAAAATTCAAAACAAATATCTAATTAAAAACTTTTTTTATGATGTTTAAATACATGATTAGCTTAGTTTAACAAACAAAAAAATGAAGTATAATTTAGAAAATGGACTAGTCAATAGTAATTACGATCACAATAACAGATAACTTTTCTAAACTTTTCTAAACTAAGGTACTGTGATAGGCATGGTTTTATTCCCTTTTACAACAGTACGTGATTTTTAATTGTAAATTTGAACAACTTTTCCTTCGTTCATAAACCTAAAACCTAGTCAGTCTTTTACGTGGCAAGGAGAAGGATCGAACGGCATATAAAACTCAATTTCGATTTTCGGTGGCTGTGCTACGTTTTGCAATTAGGTGCCTCATATGTAGATTAGTAAATTTTAACGTATATTTATTTTAACATATTTTTTATTTCTGTTTTATTTACTATTAATTTTGGACTCATAAGTTTATATTTATATAATTTCATTTAAGTAAAAAATATTTATTTATACACTAAAAACATAATTTTATATTTAATATTAATTTCCTAAATGCTCCTTAACGTTACAAAAAACTTTACATAAAGAAATAAAATCTATAAAGATCTTAATGTTCCATATGTTACTGATTTAGCCCAAACAAAACTCTCTCTCTCTAAATATATATATTTAGAGAGAGTATACTTGGGTATACAATTTTTATATCAGAATTAAGTTTTTATGAATAAATTAGAAGGCACCCTTATAAAGTTATTTACAGAGACTATCGTAAATAACCAATACTGAATAAATCAATTATGAATAAATTGGTTTGCTAGCTCAAGTCAATTTAGTATATTCTTGTATTTAGTTTACCTTACCTACTACAGTACTGAACTATTCCTTATATGTTGATCTTTGAATTCTATATACGAATGTGCGGATAACTGAAGGTGAAGTCGATAATAAAAAATAAAAATAAAGATTCGTTATACCTATTTTTCTCATTGATTGATACCTTTATTGCCTACTTATTAAAACTATTTCCAGATATAAAATGGGTTTCCGAACATCCTATGAATAAAACATTTTAATGTTAGTTTTATAACTGAATAGAACTTCACCAGAGAATAGGTTTTCCTGAGCCGGCCGCGGAGAGGTTAGACTAGTCAACACGGGATCTCCTGACCCAGCAAAGCGAACTTTAGTATCAGCGGTAATATAAATTCTGTCTTCATCCTTAGTCTTTTTATTATATCTTCAATCTTTTGTCGGTACTGAAATAGATAAGTATTTATTTTATTCTTAAGCAGGGCCATGCCCTATATAAAGGAGTTCGATTATTAATTATGTACCATGATATACAATACAAATACAAATAATATGCATATTATAATACTACACAAATAATAATCCCAATAATATAACAGAGAACATAAAACTAAGATTTAAATACTAAGAAGAAAAATTAAATGCATATTTTGCAATCTAAATAATAATTAATACCTAATAAAATAATTTACAATTTTTTATTTAATTTTTAAACCTTTAAAATTTATCAAAGTTCATATTAGACAGTGGATTAATTTATACATATTTTATCTATGTATGAAATGGATAAATAATGAATTAGAGTACAGCAATAACGGTAAGAAAAATGTACTGTACTAACAGAACAATTGAAATGGTCAAATTTAAGAAAGTCATATCCATTTTTTCTAAAAGTTATTAGGTTTTGCTATTTATATTTTGTGATGTTCAAGTAAAGACGATATGTTAGATAGATAATAGTAGATAGATACTTTAACTTGTTATGTAATCCTCCCATTAATTAGCTTATTGACAGTTACAGATTTGCATTTGCCTTGCTGAAGTCATGATATTACGTATTCTCTCAAAATTTTCTTCCATGGGAGATAAGAAAAAGCTTGACAACTGACTCTTGGAATAACAAATTAGGTTTAATCAAGAAGGGAGCGGTGGGATAATGAAATATTCAAAGGCTCTTTGAGAAAGGACGATAAATATTTCTGGAGTGAGACAGTCGCGGGCCATTGTCTCCTTCACATAGTTGCCCAAATCCACCTCATCAGGACTCCCTTAGCCGAGTTGGCTTCAAAGGCAAACTTGCGGAGGTTCGTTAGAATCCTCTTGATTGGAACGGCACTCAAACTCTTAACTAATCATAGCTGTTCTTCTGCGGCCGGCGGAGGGGAATCGATGGCGTTCCCCGACGATGGGAGGCTCTTCAATGGCCTGATATTGATCAACAGGCAGGGAGTCACCCTGGCCAGCGATCGGCAGGGGCATAAAGCAGTACTTGTTTCAATGAACCCTTCCCTTCCCTTCTCAACCAACAAAAACGAGTAATTACCAACCCTTTAGTAAATTTGTATATTTTTATTATCTTTTTCATGAAATTTACAATTGGACATACAAAAAAAAAAATAAACCCAGTGAATATTATAATTGCGTAAAATAATAAAATGGCCATTGCTTATGAAGCAGCTACCAATGGCCGACACTTCAATAAAAGTTCTATATGAGAAAATCCTGAGGCCATCTTCTTTTCAGACACCTCGAAGGGTTGTCAGGAATAGAATGGAAGCAAGTTGAGAGACTATTTGGGCTAAACCAGCAATATATTGAACAATTAGTTCTTTATGAAAAAGTTCAGTAAGTGACAAAGTAAGGAGAATTAAGGATTTTTTATATCAAGGATTGGACACTAGATGCATTAGATGGTTTAGAGGAGCCCCAGATTTCAACTCCGAATTTCCAAATGGGTCCAATTGCTGTCATGTAAATGAGAGTTTTATAATTAATCGGTATCTTAGAACATTTTTCTAGCTAATGTAAGTCGTTTTAGCAGTTTCTTGTGATTTTAGTCTTGTTTGTGGATTCCAAGTTAAACGTTTGTCCAGTTAGAGTCTTAGGTAGGGGATCTGCTCAACATGAATCAGTGAAATGTAATTAAATGATACTGTAGAACATGAAGTCGTAGGTTTACGACGAAGAGCAAAGGTAGTCTGGTGGGACTGTTTGGGATGCTATGAAGGGGTAATGATTTAATGATAATACACATGTAGCATCAGCGTACTTAGTGAGCATGGTACTAGGACGTGTAGGGATGGCAGCTAGTAAATAGTTATCCGACATATCTAACTATTCTGAGCATA
Source organism: Euschistus heros (assembly GCA_003667255.2). Lineage (NCBI taxonomy): Eukaryota > Metazoa > Arthropoda > Insecta > Hemiptera > Pentatomidae > Euschistus > Euschistus heros. The sequence continues at coordinate 207,626 of RCWM02000007.1, read as the reverse complement.
TACATATATGAAATGAAATGAAAATAGCCTTTTGTTTATGCAAAAGAAATTGTATACAGATTCAACAATAAATATTTAGAATATAAACAGGAGAAAAGAAAAAAATATAAAATAAAAATATTGACTTTTACATTTGAATTATATACATATATAATAAGGAGAAATTAGAGGACTTCCTATTATTTCAGGATGATTAAAGATCTGAAGATAAAGTTTTAAATAATTACATTACACTATATTTAAATAAGTCTATATTTTTAAAATTTTAAGAGTAATTAATCAAACCAAGAAACTAAATTAAATTATTATCATTAGGTTCTCGTGCTATAAGGTAGTTGAGGTAGGCATGATGGTATAGGAAGATCTACACAATTAGGAATAGATGAATTATTTGCCACTTCTTTGATGTTAAAAAAAAATAATAATAAAAAAAATCTGTACCACTAAAACCAATGAACGGTCCAGGGTTCAGTACTAAGGTAAATATGTACTGTTACTGGGGCAACGGTTGTGAAAGTAGATTTGTTACAAATCACACCAATCGACCAGGAATTTTCCCCAATTACGGTTACCCACTTAATAAGTGGCTGAATGTGCTCCCAGGAGGTCTCCCGAACTCGAAGCCGAGCCACCACCGAAAAATAGTAAATTAATATTCCGTTTTTAGTCGGACTCAAACCCGAATCCACAGACTTGGCAGTCAAGTGCCTTACCCACTAAACTGCCGCGCCTCCATAGAGGTTAAGCTAAATTTCCTATAGACACTCAACAAGGTCACTTCTAAGATATTTCTACGTTACAGAGTTGCTAAGATGAAGAAATAGATCATTGACCCAAAGCTACCGACTCTATTTCGACATCAGAAATAATGCAGATTGACGGAAGCACCTATAGATTTTTCAATCAATGAATCTTTTTTTCTATCATTAATGTTATGTAAATCGAAGTTCCATTGACATAGTTAGTTACCAAGGTCAGACATAGCCATTCTTATGATATATCTTAATAATGATATCTGGTTTTAAACGGTAATATTCCACTGATCATTGTTAAACAGAACCGTTACCTAGGACTCTATCTAGACAAACTTCCTTTCGGTCTTGTATGTGGATTCCTTACTTAGAATCTACAAACAAGACCGAAATTACAAGAAACTGCTTGTCGTTTTAGACTATTTCAATATTTAATAGACAAACGCACTAAGTTTCAAGTTAGATACAAAAGGCTCATTAATATCAATATCATTAGCCCACTTATAGTTGAAGAGTTGCGTTTGGGGCTTCCAAACCATTTCGAATTCATTTCGTATCTAATTCTTACACTCAGGACTCATTTGAAAATTCTACAATATTTTTTATTGCTGTCACAAACAAACTTATTCTAGAACACTTTATATCTGTTTATGTTGCTGCCTTTGCCAAAACCAGATACCTATTCTTTCATAATAAACTACATATGCACACTCCAGCACTTTCTTTCTAAATTTTTCTATTAGAATTCTGATAATCGTATAAAGTCTCCAAGATGAACATAGACTCAGGATCTTCTATTATACATAGACATTTGGAATTCTAGAAATAGATTGTTTCTTAACAAGTCATTGAAATAGAAACTATATTTTTGAAAGTCTTGAAGGTATCTTCTTTTGAGTTACCTCAGAAGACTATTAAGAATCAATATATTATAGTAATAAATAAAAATATTTTTTATTACTGTATTAAGAATAGAATTCCAAAAAGATACCTTTTAGAAAAGTGGAGCTGGTATAACTTGTGGTTCACGTACACTGAATTTGTTAAAAACAAGATTTCACAATCAAATTATGTGGGCATTTCAACGCAATCTAAAAATAAACAATTATTAAGAATTTTATTTTAATTTTTTTAAATAAGAATTTTTTCTAGAAAAATTCCAGCTTTTTTATGTAATTATAATATTGTACGTGAAGTTAGTGATAACCATTTATTATAAAATATGTTGCTGGTCTGGTTCGAACCAGATACTTAACCCTTTTTTAATTTTTATTTATCCATTCATTGATATTTACAACTGCACAAAAATATACATCAAGTAAATATGTTGATAACGATTACAAATACATGTCAAAACTCGAAAATGACTACTTATCAGTAGCTCTTCTATAAAAATTCTACACTAGAAGATCTCTAGGCCATCTTCTTTTCGGACGCCTCGGAGGATTATTGGGAATAAAGTAAGAAGCAAGTTGAGAGACTAGAGGATCTGAGTGCTTACGGAGGTAAAGGACAACCTTTCATATGAAAATTACTCAATTCCAAATTACTCATCCAGTCAATTCTTTGTTACTAAATGTATTTTTACTCGGTCCTGAATAATTCTCTGAGGTTCCTAAATAGAGAAAATAGCCTAGGAAGCTTCAAATATTTAACCTTTATAATAGTACTTAAGTTTCATTCAAGTCACTAGTTTTGCCATCCACCTCATTTAATTTTTTTATACAGGTTTTGTTTTAATAAACACTATTTAAAATTATTTCCTTTATTTGAAGATGGTAAGATAGAAAGGTAAGCAAAATAATAATGCTATGTTATGCCAACTTTATTATTTTGCATACCTTTCTATCTTACCGTTTTCCTTTTCATATAGATCCCTTATACCTTTTTAAATTCCTAATAAAAAACATCTGTTAATAAAATTGTTACATTGTTATTATTTACAAAATTTTAAATTTATATTATTCAATTTAAATTATTTAATTACTTTATTATTTTGTATTCAATTATCTAATTAACTACAGATTTTTTTTCTTGTTTCTTTTTCATTTTTAAATTATTTTTATTACTTATTTATATATTTTTTTAATGTTTGTATCATCTTGGTCACGTCCAATTTTTGTTATTTTAGCCCTGATGAAGACCAAGGCAGGTCGAAACGTTGGCACGCCAAAATATAAGTTTTTCATTTAAAAACTGGCTGTGTTTATTCAACCTTGAGTACACCTATGACAAATTCATCTCCTTAGTAAAAACTCACAGTCAACAATTATTTTTTTCATTTAGGTAATTTCACTGTGTAAATTTATAATAATTTATCGTATTATTTGTGAGTGATTATCCGGTTCGCGGATTATGAGAGGTCTTTCTAGAACAAGAGAACTTACGAAAGTATTATTTATTTTTATTGATTAATCCTAACATAAGAATAAGTTATGTTTATATTATAACGTAAAGTATGTCGAAAAAAAAATTGATTTGGGGAATTTTATTTAAATTTGATTTTAAATGAATTGCATGGAAAGAAGACTGAAAAAACAGACTAGACAAAATCATAAATACAAGCAGAATGAAATAAATCCTTTTTTTAATTAGGTAGATTTATCCTTTACTGATATTTACAACTGTATACAAAATATTCAAAAAAATTGTGTTATAGTTAGCCGTCCAAAACATTCTTCAAATAATCCTAAGATTTATGAATTCATTTTTTCCCATGAGGTTTCGTTATTTATTTCATATACTTGTCTTATAACAAAATAAGGAATATAATATAATTACAATCAATGTGTTTCAAAATTGAAAATATTTTGACAATAGTAAAATTTCTCAAATTTATTTATGCGATCCTACTTCTCGGTCTTTTTTTTTTTTTTTGATGTAATTTTAATTAAATTGATCATCTAATTACGTATTTGTATTGTTAAACTTTTTTTTATTTAAAAATAAAATTAATTAAAAAACAAAATAATTTTTTTCTATGAATGTCAATAAGGGAACCTCAATTTATTTCACAGAAACTGCAAAAAATGAACTGCTCATACCTACAATTTTGTTTACTGAGAGCTGTATGCTTAATTAGACCATTTCATTTGTTTCTTTAAATATCTTCCTTATCATTTGATTGGTAATAGATCTCACCTTAAGTCTTAAATCGTTCTTTGTGAGGTATACATCGGCTTTGTGATAACTTTTTGTTTTAAAAACTACATGTCATCTCATTCATGCTAACAAATAGGAAACGAGGGCTCTTTTCATTTAAAGACAAAATGGAAATCACTTGTTTGCTGATTTTTTTTCAATTGCATAACATTTTTTATTGAATATATGCAACAGTAAATTTTCATAAAATTTAGATTATGCTCAGGATTTGTATCTATGTCTTGAATTCGTAATTAAATACAGAAACCATATAAACGAACCTACAAAATAAATTGATAATGTAATAAATATATCTTCCAATCTCCCACTAACTAATTTAACTCCAGACAGTTGTTAATCCGTGGCAATAAACTGCTCTCACTGCCGGTGTACAACAGCCAGGGAATACTAACAAATAAATAATCATATTAGACAGGACGGCGAAAACCCTCCGTGGAAAATGGAATTGTCGGAACTGTACGTGCCTGGAAAATGGCTAGCTCTGTGAAAAATGTCGGCAGTAAGGAGCCAAGAGGTGTGTGCCCGCTCTGAACAAACCGCCTTTGATTTTCCTTAACAGCTATCAAGTAGCAGAATAGTATTGGTGATTTCTGATATGTATTGTTTTGGTTCATAGGTATTTTAAAACTAGAATAATATTTTGAACATTAAAATATACGTTAATCTATTGTTTTACCAGTAACAAAATATTACATTGTTTAATGCGTTGTTATACTTACATTTGAGTTACTTTCATTTTATCATATTTAAAGATATGATGTACATTTAAGCTATTTTAATTGATCTTATTTTTTATTAATTTTTTTTTCTTTAATCTTATTTTTTCATTCCTGAAGAGTATTTTACATCTTCAAAAAAACACCCCAAATTCCTATGTCAGGCTGGAAACATGTACAAAACACACCCAAGTAAAATTTTTGCAAGGATGCTAACATGGTGGATTAAAATTTTAAATATGGCAGCTGAAGAATTTCCTAGGATTTTTTACTGCAGGCTTGTCGAATTGATTGGTGATCCTTCCGTGCCCTTTAATTGGGCAGAGTAGCTAATGCTACAATTGGAAAGAATCGGCGCAATGGATATATGGAATAAGCAGGATGCGAATGTTGTTAAAGCAAATATCACAAGCCTAAACATAGCATTTGAGAGTCATTATTTGTCTGTGGACATTGAACATACAGTCAACTCCTACTACAACACTCATTACAGACACCTTATCTCTCTTGGAAGTGGTGAAAAGTATTTGGTCGCGAATTCAAACAAGATCTCCAGAATATATTTCAGTAAAAGAAGCTACAACTTTAATACAGAAAATTCCTGCCCGATGTGTAACTCGGGACCAGATTCTCTTCACCTTTTAATAATGTACTATTCCGTTTATGAAATATACAGGTAAAGGCTTCTTAGAAGAATTCATTCCACAGAAAATGATGACTTTCAGTTATTTTCATGGCTGATAATAGATAATGAAAAACATTTAAATAATTTATTTTTTTGTATGAAATATTGCCTAAAATTTAGAAATATTTTACTTTAACTTATTACTAGCTTGCCATTTACTTTTTTGTTTTTGTATTAAAAGTTTGCCATTTGTTTTTTATTTTTGTAATACTTCATAATTTATTTAGTTATATCAAATTTTAGGTAAATACCTCTCGTGTAGTTTGTAAATAATTTTCTTATTTTATTTTATTTTTGTTAAAATAATTTTTAATTGTATAACAGCTCACAACTCTTTGCTCTAAAATTGTATTTATAAAGCAATAAAATATTCATTCATAATATTTTTTTTTCTTTGTTATGTGTTTTTTTTATTTCCCCCACTGTTTGTAAAAAATGTAAATAAAGTATTTTATGTATATTACAATTACATTATTTATGACATTTTTGCATATTTTTAATTACTAAAACTTTAAAAAATATCAAACTAATTTTGTACTTTTAAAACTTTTTTTCTCGCCACCCCCTTTGAAAAAAAATGTTTTTCCTCTCAATCGTAACAATCTGATTTCATAGACACTCGCCTAATACTTATAAATTCGTGATTTTTATGCATATTTTCTATCAAAAAAGCTACTTAAGATTCCAATAGTTAAGATTATTCCAAACATTAGAAAACAAATTTAAAAGTTAACTTGGGGGAAAAAGAAAGTTACGATACGAATTTTCATTAGCCTCTCCTCCACCGAACTCCTCCGACAAGCAGAGTATTATATTTAAAAGAAATGATAAAGTTTTACCAAAGCTGTAAGAAAGGGTGGAATTGGGAGATGTTAGGAGGAGAGAAGATGCCGTTAGGCAGTTTGCTAGGGCCGAACTAATTGAGCAGAAACAAGGCCTGGCAGCTCTTTGATCATACACTGAGAGGGCGAGAGGGTGAGGGGGCTAGGGGGCGAGGGGGTTAGTGAGACGACCTTTAAACCGGGCTCTCCGTTGGAACTTGCTAATACTACACAGCGCACAGAGCAATCTATTCTCCAAAATAAGAATCATTTAGTTAAACCATTCCGATTAAGGATTTTTATTAACTTTTATCACAGATAAATCAAAAAAGATAGTCCCTGCAAGCAACCTGCTATTTGCTAACCACCATATTCATCAACTGTCTTAATCAAATGAATGTAAAATAGGTAATATGTCAATTTAGAGAGAGAAGGAGGGAGGAAGAGAGAGAGAGTGTGTGAGAGAGAGAGAGAGGAGAGAGAGAGAGAGAGAGAGAGAGAGAGAGAGAGAGAGAGAGAGAGAAGTTTGGTATCTAACCCCTGATTTACCCTCCTGTTTTTTAACTATTAAAGAAGTACATAAACAACGTTTTAAATTCGAATATGTAAGTCATAATAATAAAAGTTCACTTGAGGAAGAAGAAAGTTATTAACTCCTCCGACAAACAGAATATCATAATTAAAAGAAATGATAAAGTTTTTCCAAGAGACAGAGAGAGAGTGAGAGTGAGAGTGAGTTAGAGTGAGAGAGAGTGAGAGAGAGACAGGCAGAGAGAGTAAGAGAAAAAGAGAGAGAAAGAGAGAGAGAATGAGAGCGAAAGTGGGAGAGGGAAAGAAAGAGAGAAAGAGAGAAAGAGAGAAAGAGAGAGAGAGAGAGAGAGAGAGAGAGAGAGAGAGAGAGAGAGAGAGAGAGAGAGGGAGAGATAGAAAGAGAGAGAGGAAGGGGAGGAAAGACGAGAGAGTAAGAAAGGTAGATAAAAGAGCTAGAAGGGACAGAAAGTGATGGTAAGTTTTTCCAAGAGACAGAGAGAGAGTGAGAGTGAGAATGAGTGAGAGTGAGTTAGAGAGAGAGAGAGACAGGCAGAGAGAGTAAGAGAGAGAGAGAGAGAGAGAGAGAGAGAGAGAGAGAGAGAGAGAGAGAGAGAGAGAGAGAGAGAGAGAGAGAGAGAGAGAGAGAGAGAGAATAAGATGGAAAATGAGAGAGAGAGAGAGAGAGAGAGAAAGAGAGAGAGAGAGAGAGTGAGAGAGAGAGAGAGAGAGAGAGGAGAAGAGAGAGAGAGAGAGAGGAGAGAGAGAGAGAGAGAGAGAGAGAGAGAGAGAGAGAGAGAGAGAGAGAGAGAGAGAGAGAGAGAGAGAGAGAGAGAGAGAGAGAGAGAGAGAGAGAGAGAGAGAGAGAGAGAGAGAGAGAGAGAGAGAGAGAGAGAGAGAGAGAGAGAGAGAGAGAGAGAGAGAGAGAGAGAGAGAGAGAGAGAGAGAGAGTGAGAGAGAGATGGAGAGATAGAAAGGGATGAAAAGGAGAGTAAGAGAGGGAAGATAAAAGAGCTAGAAGGGACAGAAGGTGATGGTAAGATGGAAAATTAGGAGATAGATAAAAAAAAAGAGTAATTGATTGTTTAATTGTCTAAGGGCTTACGGCCCTATCTTACAGACAATATATATTTATATCTTAAAACTAAAAATGCTAGAATTTTTGGTTTTTACATACAAGAATTAAACTACAACGAAATATACAAAAACAAAATACATAAACAAACTAAGGGATGAGAAGAAAAAAAAAAGAAAAATGAAAGAAAGAGAGTCAATAAATGTTATTTATAAAATATATTAATATTAAGAATAGGCCGATATAAAATTCCCTGTATTTGGCATCTTTATCAGGTAAATAATTTATTTCTGTGTTTTCTTCAAAGATGTTTCAAAAAGCTTTCATTTTTTTTTTTTAAATAAAATTATAGCTTATTGAATTTCAATAAATATATTTTATTGAATACTGCACTGTTTATATTTTATTTTAGGTGAACTTGTTTATTAATATTCTTTGAAAAAGAAAATAAATAAATATTATTTACTGCCTGATATAGAGCTTATTGGCACATAACTATCTATTTTATCATAAGTTCAATGGCACATATCTACTCACTAAAGCCATTTACGCCTAGCCAGAGAGCATAACAGACCAACTTACCATTGGCTAGGGCATTAAGGTTAAATTTATTCGCTCTGAAAAAGCCCATTAACGTTCAGTCGAAATAAAACTTAAATTGCCAGCCTGGATTTAAACCTACCCAAGTGCTTGAAGCAAGCTCATAAGCCACCCATTGGCCAATATACACTCCAAAAGTTTGAAAACTTATTTATAAAAGAACAATCGTAGTTTTGCTAACTTAATGAAGTTTATTACGTAATTGGTTCGCTAACAAACCGACAAACCACCGCCTTCTGTAGCTCGCAGAGAAGTTTTAATGGCAATGATGTTCTACTGGGAAGTTGAACTAGATATTAATATCAAACATTGTTGCCGGAGGAATAATTAGATGGTGGACAGCCTTTGATGTCAAAACCCCATCAGTGTCTCGGTTGCCTTTGGTGTTACTTAAATAAGGTATGCTTCTAGGAAACAACTCGTGCTGTGGATTTAAACAAGGGGAACCCAAGTGCTTGTAGTGTACTAATCTCATATAATTCCAGAACTGGCTCCGATCACAAGGGCTTTGTGTATATCTTGTTAATTGTAGCGCTAGTTTCAGAACTATGGTTAATGGTGGCTGAAATCATATTATCAAAACTACATTTCAGAACTTAATACAGAAATAAAGTAAAATTGATAAACACATAATTATTATTATCTTCCATTACGGAAATTATTATTTTTAATAAGCGTTTGTTTTTTTTTGTTTTCATCTCTTTAAATTTCAAAAAGGTAAGTATGGGTGTTGTTCAAAGCAATACAATAATCTAAATGAGAACATTTAAAAAAATAAGTGTTTTAGATCATAAATATCAATCATTGATAGTGTAAATGTGACATTTAAATGAATGAATAGAGTATAAAATACGATTAATGGATGGATTCAATTTTATCATTGTATTTTAATAATTATTTTCTAATAATGTAATTGATTTTGATAAAACCTATGATTTTATTTTATATAAAATAACCTGGACGCCAATGCAGTTCTATGCCTGCTCACTCCATACCCATCGCCCGCACTTGTCCTGTCAGTCCTGTCAGTCAGTGTCCAGCCTTGAAGGAAACTCTCCATTTTTGCAATATTCAAACTCGAGTACCGTACGGTTATTAAATTCTTTGGTAAAGATGGTCTTACTCCTGCGCAAATTAAAGAGCGCTTGGATTGTGTATACGGGCAGTCCTCCCCCTCGTATTCCACTGTGAAAGACCGGACAAAATTATTTAAGCCAGGGAGAGAACGTCTAGAAGATGACCCGCGTCCCGGTCGCCCATTGGAAGCTGTCACTTCTGAAACAATCCAACTTGTGGAATCTGAATTGCTGTCTGACTGCTGCGACTGAAAATCAAGGAGATAGCAGCGAGGTTGGGGCTTTCAAAAACAAGTGTTTTGAGGATCATCAAAGAACATTTGCATACGAACAAGGTTAGTGCAAGATGGGTTCGAAAAATTCTTTCATCTGCTCAAAAACAGGAACGAGTTCACTGCTGCAATGAATTTTTCCAAGCAGCAGTGGAAGAATATATTTTTATCAAAGAAGAAAATTATTTTTTTCATGGTATAGAAATGTTTCCAAAGCGTTGTATTAAGTTTGTTGAACTTAGAGGAGAATATATTGAAAAACAGTAAGACTATTTTTTTTCACATTCCCTTCTATCCTAGGTCGGAAACTTTTGAACCTTACTACATACATTTTTTTTTTTTTTTTCGCATAGCTCCTTACTTCTTCTTTTGCTAATAATAGTATTTTAATACCCCCTCCCTCCATTTTTAGCTACTTGGAAATTAAAGGAATTTTATTTTGAATTTATTATCAGTAATCATTATTGATATTATTATTGTCGGTTCTTGAAGGAAGAGATTTGGCCAAAATCATGCTAAAACTCCAAATTTATCTCCAATAAAAAGTTTTCACTTTATTGAGGCTGGGCGTGCCCCAAAAGAATCTCCCGACCTCGAAACGATTCAATAGCTGAAATAACAGAAAATAAACATTCTGCCTTTAAGGCCAGACTCGAACTCTTGACCAGGAGCGTGGTGTAGTGCCTTATTCACTCAGCTGCCGTGCCTCCCAAATATAATAAACCAATACGTACTGAAATAAACTAAATACTAGAACTAATAATAATAATCTCTTTAAAAAAAAATCTCCCCAATCGTTTTGATATTCTAGCGGATGAAATTAATATAAAATTTTATTTAATTTAAAAATTAAATTAATTTATTTTATTTAGTTATAAAATTAATTCTAATTTTTTTTTAATCTTCAGTTTGACGAATCACTATTAGTAAAATATAATGTTTAAACCAAGAGACAACTTTGAGATAGTTAAAAAGTGGTTAAGAATATATTTTTTTCAATCTAACATTTCTATTTTTTATATGCAGTTTTCGAAATCTAATATAAATGCTGTGTTTATCTAACTTAAAATTTTTCCCTATGGATTACATACTTAATGCATACTAAGATATTTTCAGTAATATCAATCACATACCTTCCTTTCTCTATTTTTCTTTCACTTCTTTAATACATATTCTTCTTTAATCTATAATTGAAATCCCCACATACCTGTAAAAAAAAAAAAAAAACTCTTATTAATAAATTGTTATTTGAAACATTCAAGTGATTATTTTGAATAATATAATCTCAGATTAGAAGAGTTGACAGTTGCATATGTGTGTGTGTACATATACATATATACATGCTATTTAAAAATCTTTGTTTATACTTATAAAAGTAAATTGTACAAAAATATTTTATTCATGCATTTTGACATCGGAAACTAGAATTATAACAGAAACGTCGTTTAGAGTAATTTTTAATACTATTTTAAAGGTGTTATGAAAATAGGTAAGAGAAAATCGCCCATAATTCATTTCATTCTTCAAGTAATTCTTAAGATTCCGCCAGTTCTTTCCCTCAAGTACCTCTTAACTTCTTGTATTCCTTCTTACTTAGAATGCTGAGTGTATAAGAGTAAAGGATGCCTGGTAAGCTCGAGATGAGGCTAAAGAGGTTAATGAATCTCTTCATAAGATTCATCAGGGAGGTCTCCAGGCGCTCCCCACATCTCTTCTTGGTAATCCGAGATAGGGTGGCTTTGTCTTAATTTCCTACAATACCTCATTTGCACCTTCCTTTGGTAACCCGGTAAAAAGCAACTGATATGGTTCATTTGAATGTGATAAGGCTAATAATTTTCTCTGTGGTTACCTTTAACACAAAAAAGAAATTAAAAAAAAAAAAAAAAAAACCTATACTACTATAATACATGAATTGTATAGGTCCAGTTCTTTGCAAAGGATGAACTTACTAAGACAACGGTTGTGAGATTTGTCCAAAATCTCGCTAAACAACCAGGGTTTTTTTTCTAATTAAGGTTACCCACATTATAGAGCCTGGACCCTCCTGACATCCAATCAAAGTTAAAGTAATAGAAAATAAATATTCTGATTTCACAGCCGGACCCGAACTCTAGGCAGGAAGCCGGGCTTTCTAGTGCCTTACATACTAAGCTACCATATCTCAAAAATAAATCGCTAAGCTATTCTTACCGGTAAACGTTGGCCTACGAGAATTTTGTTATATGCTTTGATGAATCAAAGTATTTTGTAACTTTTTATCTGGTATAAGCTTTAATTATTATAACTTTGGATTCCTGTTAGAGTTTAGAAGTATAGAAAAAAGCATGTAAGCATAGTTCATCTCAAAGTATTTTGCTCAAATCTGAATTAAAATATCTTAATTTTTTTTATTAATTTAGAGCTGTCTAAAAAATCTCGGAACTCCGATTGGTATTTCGATCTAGCAATATGTTGTTGCTTTTAAGTAATAATACTGGTTACACCATCAATTATTTGATGTATTTGTTTTACAAATACTTTTATTTGTTGCCAATTTTAAAAATATGTTATACAAATCAATTTTAAATGACGCACCTGTCAAATCAATTAAGTAAATAAAAAATTATTTTACTTTTTAAATTACCATTGTATAAAACCAGCAATGGAGCTTTAAGTAAGTAAGCCCCACGCAGTGCCTCTAAAGAAAATGGCCTCGGAATCTTTTTTTAATAGGGACAGAAATACCTGTGGGTAGTTGTTTGTTTTTTTTATATACCATGTATATGTAAATTTATGTACTTAACGAAGTTAATTGTATCAACGAAGGATAGATAAGATTTACCCAGCATCTTCAGGAGTTGTATAACTTACGTGATTATGAAACGAGAACCCTCATTAAGTTACAATTTAGCATTTACCTCGTGTTCTCTTCCAAGGTATTCCTGGTAGGTAGAAGTGTGTTGGAGTTTTGTTTAGGGAAATTTACCAATTTTTCCATATCTTGTATGTGAATTGTTTTTTAAACGTTACCTATGTATGATCATATAAGAGTAATTTTTGAATATAGCTTTTGAACATAAACCTTAAAAAAAAAGAAAAAATATCTCGTTCTACAATGTTAGTCACTGTTGAAAATAAGGACCGAAATATTGTTTCACTATTCCTATAAGTTTGAAGAAAGAAATATTTACACTGATAAAAGAAAAATATTATGAACACAATGTTACTATATTTCGTATGAAAGACAGGAAGGGGGATGAAGAGAAACCTAAATAAGCAGGTGAATAGACAATCAAATCCTAAGGTTGTCTTATGAGTCTGTCTTTCTGTTCAGGCTAGAAAAAAAAAATATATGACAGATGGGAAGAGTTATTCATTTATTTTTTTACTTATTAAATACTCAGGCCATTTATACGATTTTAATATTTTTACTGATTCATAAATATTTAATTTTAAACTATAGTATCTCTCACAGGGCTTTTATTATTTTTATCTCGTATATAATATAACAGTTTCTAAGAGGATTTTTTTTTTTTTATTAAAATGTAGTCATCAATGCATTTGCCTGGTTCGGATTTTATTCTAGACCGATATTGCTGACTGTTCAAAAATATATAATATATTTAATATATTGATTTAGATCAAGAAAATTAATATATATATATATATATATATATATAGGATAAGTTTAAATATTTAAAAGGAGTATATTTAAAATCATGCGATTAAAGGCTGCGACATTATATATATTTGTTTATTTAGTAGGGCCTAACGTCCTTATGTACATTAACTAAAGGAAGGACGTATTTACCTACAGTTTACCAACCTACTTTAGCCAAGGTAGGATGGCCACAAAATTTTAACCCGTCCAGGTGGTGTTCGAACCCACACGCCCCAAGTCACTCAGCTATTGAGTCATCGCCATAATGTTTTAATGGTCTCTTATGTAATACATGTGTGTGAGTGAGTTCCCTATAAACTTATACCAAATTTTACATTCTATCCAGACATAAAAAGTAATTTTTATTTTGGAGTTCAATAATAGAAGTAATGACGTCTTGATTGAAAACTTCTTTCCAGCAAAGATTTAATTTATGAGATCCGAATCATGGTTTTTGACTCAGCGGTTTCTAAAACTGGTAAATTAGAATAGATTAAAAATTAAAAAATGATCGGATTCCTTAATTATCAGACTGTCAGGCGGAATATTCCTCAGAAATTTACTTTTTAATTATGATTTAATTTTTATATCTGTGACACTTGAGAAAAGTCGCTTAAGTGCAAAAAATCTTATTTAAAGAAAATGCAATTTTTCAAAAATGGTTCACAAATTAGAAAACATCTCTGTAGTAGCCTCATAACTAAGTCCATCAGAGGCGAATAAAAAGAAAAAAAATAGCTTTCTGGTGATACTTACAACCGAAAATTTACAGAGAGACATAAAACACAAAATTTACTTAATCTAGTTTTTACAAGCGCCACAAATATATCAGTCATTATTAAAGTATTATTAATCTTCATTCCTCTCCAAACATTTCTACCAATTAGTTGATTTGTCTGATCAAGATTTCGAATCCTGATTATTAACCATTTCTGATATTTATAAAATTTTATTTTTTTTAAACTGAGTAGAGGTTCATAAAAAACCACTTTTGGTAGGCCAGAGTACAGGTGAGAAGGGTGGTTAAGGCAGAATCTCATAACTGTACTCTAATAATTCCATAAAGACAAAACCTTTCATAATTCATAATTATTTTATTTATTTTTTTAACCGGTACATGTTTGAGATCTTACAATCGTCTTGAGGTTGTAACCAGCGCGGAGATATACAATAGAGCAGTCACGAGTGGAGTGGGGATGGGATATGTTCCCCCTCCACTATGCTAACCTCAAAAGTTACAACTAAAGTTACAAGTGTTTGCTTTTAATTTTTTCGCAAGCCTATTCTCGTTGAGTTTTTATTTTGTTTATAAATCCATTCCACATTAAGTATGTCTTTTTGTGCTGCAATTGGATGTAAGAACAACAACAAGACTGGGGCTAAAAATGATAAGCAGCTTAGCTTTCATAGGTAAGTACCTAACGCAAAATTCTTTCATTGTGCCTAGTCAAATTCAGTTCGCAATGGTATTAAATGCAATTACTTTTTTATAATAAACTCCACGTTAAAAGTATCGCAATACTTTGAAATATTTGAATTTTTATTATTAATGATAACTTTTATATTTAATAAAAATCCTTCATATTAACAAAGTTTAAGTAAAAAATGATACACTGCGTTTAAAGGAATTTTATTACCTATACCTGCATCAGCAGCAGTAATGTTGACGAGTTGGGAACTGGGTTAACTCTGGCTAGTATAGTGGTGGGGGAATACTGTTCCGCCCTGTCTCAATAGCAGCTCTATTTGTATATCTCCTCGCTGGTTGTAACCATCGTTCGATTTGCAAACCATTAATTTCTCAGATAGTTTTGGAACAGTTATTCAGGAAAAAAGTCCTACAAAGATCCTCTTTGTCTGTAAGACTGAAATTTCCCTCTTGATTTTTTTTAAACCGTTGTTAAACATTGCACTCTATATAACGTTCGTTCCGCACTTTATTAGTGTTACTGGCACTTCGGGCACTGGTCTGACCGATTTCGAACTCTTTAAACGCATTAGACAAAAATCACATGCGAACATTCTGGTAAAGACTGTGTATAATTCTCAAGTATTAAATACTTGAGAACTAAAAAAAAAGAAAATGTTTAGGAAATTAATAATAAATATTGATAACGGGCGTCCTTATGTACTCCACATATATCGTGAAAGACGCCGTATCCTATAGTTTGCCAACCTATTCTAGGTAGGAAGGTCAAGATTCACTGCATGGATCTGCCAAGAAATAAATTTTAACCAACCCTCTCAGGTAAAATTCGAACCCACGACCTATAGTGCCGAGTACGCTAAGACCCTCATCCCAACTAGCTCGGTCATGGAGTAAAGCGATCGATTTTATATAATATATATGTTCTAATGATCTTATAGTTTCAGTATACTAATATAAATAGTCATGTGTGCAATTATGTATTATGTTGCTATTCAAAAATACAGAAAAAAAAATACAAAAGAGTTTTAAAGATATATATCAGGAAATGAATAATAAATATTAACATCTACACCAAAAACTATGTTTGTTGTTTATTGGGATTAGCGTCCTTTTGTAATACGACTAGAGCAGGAAGGATCCGCCCAGGTGAGATTCGAACCCATAACCTTCAGTATTGAGTGCGCAGAGAGCCTTGCACCACCTCGATCAACCATTGAGTCCTCTAAAAAAATATCTATATTTTATAATTTAATTTATAGTTTATATTTTAAACAGTTATACAGAGAAGTAATTAAAATTAAAAAAAAAATACTTCATTTTCCGATATCAGAAACAAACATCAAAACTTAACGTTGTATTTTTTTCTATAATATTTTAGTCGTTGACCGAACAGGTTAAAATCAAAGCCAAACGCCCCTTGAATAAAAAATTAAAAACCTAGAGAGTTGTCGCAGGGCTGCCAACATATAACCCCCGAACTAGGTCAACTCACCCCCCTCCCCCGGAATGGAAAAATGAAAGGATAACATAGATACTTTAGGTTCTGATTCGACAACTGTACTCTTGACAATCTTTATTTTATTCGGCTATAGATGGCGGACCACTTTATCCACAGGCCGGGAACAAATCCACTCATCGGAGAGATGAAAATGAGAGGCGAGGGCTTTTAGAAAGATTAAACCAAAGTTAGGGGGAACACCGATGGCGGCTCCACTGTACCTCTGAGCCCCCCACTCCATTCCCCCCTCCCCCATCCGATACACCTCGCTCACTTCGGTATTGTTTCCCTTTTTATGGTCTTTTAGCGAGTGGGATATAGTTGACAAAATGTTGGAAGTTAGAAATACACATTACAAAACAAAAATATACGGCAGTGAAGTTAGGCATCAATAAAGAAACATGCACATCTCAATGAATTTTCTATAGCTTCTCTTTAAAAAACTATATAAATCACTAGTTATGGTCAGCTCACCAGTTATGGGCAGGATAATACAACTATCGCAAGAATAAGGGTCTAATCCTTATTCTTACTTATTCCTTATCCTAATTGTAATATTACCAGGACAAATATTTCTGAAAAGGATTTAAGATTCATTTACTTATGAAACTCTTCCTCCTATCCCTTTCCAGTAGTCAGTAAAAAATATTTTTCTCAAATAGTGTCCTGAAATAGCTCTTTTTTTTAGAAAGATCGTTTTTAAAATTGTAGATTCTTAAGGAATTATAGTGAAATTGCTTCATTAATTTTTAGTTTTTGAGTTATGTGACTTTTCATTAGAATTCAAGGTTCCATACAAGCTCCATTATGTTGGACTATCCGATTTTAATTAACAACAATTTTGAACTAACCGTAACCGGTGTATAAAAATAGGAAATATGAGTTATGGTCACCCCTATCAATTTCAATTTTCTTTGGTTTTACAAACGTTATTTCTGATAATAAAGAAAAAATTTTCATCATTTGATTATATTATTTTAAAACGTATATACTACATCCCTTCTTAGTAGTGGTCAAGTTTGACCTTACGTCTCTCAAGTGACCATTACTAGTTGATATAGTTAGTTATATTCTGTACTTCGCGGATGGCTAAAACAGTTTAAGCAAACTGGAAATATTGAAAGAAGATAATTAACAAAAATACATTCCGAGTTATTTTAATTCATTAATTTTTTAGGGGGGTTGACAACTATATTGCATGCCGTTACTGCTTATGTAGAAAAATCAATGAGAAATGCGACTATAGATTATACTCTGATAAATTGTTTTTTTTTTTAATTCATTTTCATTCATTTCACTATAATTTCATGATGGTTTTCTAAAGTAATAAGTAACTACAAAGTTTGTGAAAAATTGCATCAAGTGATTGTGTTTCTAAATATATATTTTACTTTTTTGTTCGACCGCATTCTATTAGTATTTAGATTATTTTTATAGTTCTAGTTGTTCAATAACTAATAACGATTTTTTAAATTACTAAAAACATTTGTTTAAATGGGGTCACCTGTGGTGTAGTGGTTAGCATAGCAACCTACTAAACCCAAGATCGCGGGTTCGCAGCCCGGCAGATGACCTTAGGAATTTTTAAAGGGAGTAAAAAATCCTTAGCTATGCCGTCCTTTGGAAGGGACGTAAAATGGGGGTCCCGAGCCTATGCGATGTCAGGTACTCGTTAAAGATCCCTATCCTAATTATACCTGGACAGGCAAAATTTAGGACTCCCACTGTAGCATCGTCCGATTAGCCATAGCAGCATAAAGTGACGTTAAACGAAATAAACAAACAACATTTGTTGAAAGATTATTTTGTCACATGACCATAACAAGTTTTAGCTATGACAATAATTGGTACACCAGGCCCATAACTGGTATTTTTAGTTTCCTTGTAAATTAATATAAAAATTTATTTGAAAGAAAGCTTTAGTATATTTGTCAATTTTACATTCAATAGAATAAACTTTTGAGAATCTAGATATGTAACCAAAGATGTCATATTACAAACTGTAACAACGAAATTTCCTTTTAAATCGACAAGTTCCCTTAACTATGACCATACCTAGTGATTTACCCTATTTTAACATGTAAAATGTTTTACTGGTACACTAGTTCGTTAAATGTAATACGTTTTGGGGAACGCGAGGGCTTATAAAGGTAAGGAGAATGTAGCAATTTCAAACGTGATTTTTTTAATTGAAACTACTACAGCTCCTTAACGGTAGATCCTAGCTACAAACACACATAAAAAATATTTTTCATTTAATTTCTGAACAGGAAATTGTCGTCAGACTATCGATCCGAGCAGCACCGACAACCAGGGCGTGTAAAACTACAAAACACCTTTAACAAACTAATACACCGGTAAAGCATGTTCCATGTTAAAAGTCACTTTTCAAACCCATATTTTTAAGTGTAGAGGCTTTTTTGATACCCTCTCGCTCTGTTGGTGTTGTTCGGATCAAAAAATTTTACAACAGTTTCCAATTCATAAATTCAATGGAGAATATTTTTGGATATGAATATTTGTCTTTAGGACCAACCGTTTAGGAGCTATATTGGTTTGAAACCCCTATTTTTTCTCAACTTCGTTTATTTCGAATAATCATTAATTGTTAATTTAATTTAAATAATTTAAAATCATACAGGTAAACAAAAAAAACAACAAAAAACATAAGAGTATTAGTCCAGTCAATAAACACATTGTAGAGTGCATGGAATATGCGATAATTTTTGACTTCATAGCTTCGTTAGGAATTGTTGGAAGGTAAACATACTAAAAGTCCCCGCCGCTGGGTGGTGAGGAGGAGGGGAGAAGTTCCATTTTTTTGGTTTTTTCCATAATATTTCGAAAACTGTTGACTCCAGAAAAATATGTTTCAAATAAATATAAAAGATAATTAAATTTACTATAAAACTTATAATATATAAATTTGTCGTAATTCTAACCGTTACGTTATTGAAAATTGGTGATTTTCGGGAAAAAATAAATGTCACCTCACTTTTTGTCAATATTTTGCTTCTATTACGTTCCACAATCGTTTCTCAGTAAAAACGTCAGAATCAAAATTGTAGAGCATAAAATGTACTTCAATTTCGTATATACGTTTCTGGTATTTGCTTTAAATGTTTAACAAAAAAAGAGGTAAACTTTTTTTTTGTTTCTAAAGTTGTAGATTTTTAATAACGTATATCTCAAAAATTGTTGGAATTTCTACAAATACGTATATAATTAATTTTATAGGAAATTTAATGAGCTATAATTTTGATCGGCTACATTTTTTTCTAGAGTCCACTGTTTTCGAGATATTATAATCGAAAAAACAAAATTGGGACCTTCTCCCCTCCCCCACCTTTAGCTCACCCCCCAGGGGTGGGGACTTTTAATATGTTTACCTTCTAACTACTCCTAACAAAGCTGTGAAGCCAAAAATTATCACATATTTCATGCAATCTACACCCCTCATTTCAGCACTCTTTATCTGGGGTCGCACTTATCTGAAAAAACACGTTTATTGATACTCATTTCGAAACTAATTGTTCGATCCAAAATTTCTATTTTTTATCTGAAAGCTCCTTATATTTACTATAAGAACCTATATATGAAATTTTGATTATGTCACGTTATACACTCAAACCAGCCCACGGAATTTGTGAATATCGTCATACTTTGCCAAAACATACATATTTAGCGTTCAGGTTTGGATGTATTACGGGACATAATCAAAATTTCATATATAAGGCCTGATAGTAAATTTTAACAGATTTTAGTTGAAAAAATAAATTTCAGATCTGACAAATAGTTTCGGCGTTATGGTTAAAATTATGCCTAAAAAACTTGGACTTAAAATAGTAAGCGGTTTTTAACGTGCTGGTATGGGTAATTAAAGGGACTTGATCAAAATTTTATATATAGGTTCTTATAGTAAATGTAAGGAGCATTCAGGTAAAAAATAGAAATTTTGGATCGAACAAACTATTAACGCCGAAACTATTTGTCAGATCTGAAATTTATTTTTTTCAACTAAAATCAGTTAAAATTTACTATCAGGCCTTATATATGAAATTTTGATTATGTCACGTAATACACCCAAACCTGAACGCTAAATATGTATGTTTTGGCAAAGTATGACGATATTCACAAATTCCGTGGGCTGGTTTGAGTGTATAACGTGACATAATCAAAATTTCATATATAGGTTCTTATAGTAAATATAAGGAGCTTTCAGATAAAAAATAGAAATTTTGGATCGAACAATTAGTTTCGGAATGAGTATCAATAAACGTGTTTTTTTCAGAGAAGTGCGACCCCAGATAAAGAGTGCCGAAATGAGAGGTTTAGAGTGCATGAAATATGCGATAATTTTTTCCTTCACAGGTCCCCAAAAACAAAACTACTGCTACATCAGAAACTCTACATCAGGCATAAATCTTTAGTTTTAAAACTGTACAAACATTGAAAACATCAGAAAATACATATAGAGATTGTATGATTCAAAATCATGTCGGTGTTGGATCGAGAGAAGAAAGTTACAAACAATTTTTTTCAGCATTTTACAGAGAACGATAGTAATGTGGTTGATAAACGGATGGAAACGCTTAGGGGTTTTCCCTATGATTGGTCGATTTTTCAGTTTCAAGTTAAATATAAGTAAAAAAAAATGGTATTTGAATAATTATTTGGTAAAATAATAATACACTAATAATTTCAACTTTCGCAATATATCTATGCAGTTTTAATGACAATAATCACCTTGCATCGTTTTTCTATCTGTAAAACAAAAATGTTAGTAATATTTTATTATTAATTTCCCCAAAAAATGTTCTCTATTTGAGGAATAATAGTTATGAATGACCGAATAAAATGAAAATATCTTTACTAGACAGGCATTAGGCACTTGTGCTTGACAATGAGATTCTTAATGCCGAAACATCATACAATAATCTAATTTAAATAAAAATGAAGAAGTTGCAAAATCATTGCCTTTATGCTTTCTCTATGAATTATTTTCTGGTTAATAAATTTTAAGATGCTTGAATGTACTCAAACTTTGTTTATACCAGAAGTGAATGCTGTGTGTTTTGAATATTTGCTACCTACATTTAACCCTGTGCATAGAATGCCTTCCTCTAAAACGTCAACGATGAAAGGAAAAACTTATTTTAGACTTATTAATATTCAACTAGCAAATAGAATAAAAGTGTAAATATATGTGCATAAATATACATATTCAAACAGATCGTACCTGCGTAAGGGACAAACTTTAAAATTGTACCAGGGCATTATGCAAACACAAAAGGAAATATTGCTTATGTATATCTCTCAGGAGTTGGATTTTCTATGGAAATGACCATATAGTTGCTCCTACAAAGAATAACACGCATCTATAAGTAACGTTTCTATTTCGCTCGTGCATTCGGATTTCTATTCGATTTCTATTTATAGGATTTGGATTTCGTTCATTACACTCAATCGCACAGTTTCTTACAGTCACAGATTAAATTTCACTTGCATTGAAGGAATTTGTGGATGTCGCTCAAGTGTTCAACAGAGTTTGGAACATTGACTTAATTTTAAGTGTTTAAGGAAAGGTTTGAGTATCATTTGTATCTCCTAAAGTAAAAATGCAAATCAGAAATTTAAAATTTTATTTAATTAAATTCTTCGCAATCGCTTTTGATTCCTTATGGTGACTATAGAAGTAAGATTTTTTTCTTTTTTTTAACTTTTTATTGATTTTTACAACTGCATACATTCTATACAATAAGTAAATTTGCAGAATAATGATTACAATGACATGCCAATAACATGTTAAGAACTACTTACTAGTAGCTCTTCAGTCAAAGTTCTACATAAGAAGGTCTCTTGGGCATCTTTTCAGCCGCCACGAAAAGTTATCGGTAAGTGTGAAGCAAGTTGGGAGACTAGTGGATTGAGTGGGTATGTAGTTTCCTATGAAAGGATAGATATCCGGTTCGGGCCAAATCAACAGCACATCGAACATTAAGATCTTTATGGATTACTTTGCTTGTGACATAATAAGGAGCATTCAGGATTTTGGATTGTAAGGATAGGTTACGAGAAGAATTAAAGGTTTGGAGCTCCATGTAAGATCTTAATATTAATTTAACAATTTTATTTATAGTAATTATTTTTGAATGTTTTGATTTGATGTTAGCTATTAAATCAGCTATCAGGTACATTAAAACACATCAGTATCAATCACGTAGTTAAATCGAAGGATATTGTATTGGACGGTAGGATCCTCAAAGATCTAACTAAGAAGTGATAGATTTGTAAGGGTATTGACCGACTGGAGAGTCCTCGACAAAGCCGATCAACTTCCTGATAATCATTGAGCCATGAATTCTTCATGTGGAATCTTTCTCCTCAACTGGTTCGTTAAATTTTCAAATGATTGTTTACCGACGTTGCATCATTGAGTGGGCCACTCCTACCGTAACACCTCTCCCCTTCCCCTCTACCCCATCAGTTGGAAGACCGTTGGCTGTGAATATTTAACTCGACGGCTTGAAAAAGACCTGAGGACAGTCCTATGGGCACACAACGGATCCGAGGTCTAGGATATTGGTGTTTGTTCGGGACTCCCGTGTCCCGTCGGATTGGCAATTCAGAGGGAATTCTCTAAGTGAATACGTTCAATCTATAAGAAGATAATATCTTAACCTACATTATATTATTCCAATGTAAATAAATAATCGTTCATGAGCTTTCGAGTGATTACAAAAGATGGGTATTGGCAATACCCAGATCTGCAGTTCTGAAAAGTAGAAATCTTTATTTATAAGATGAGCGTAAGTCCCCATTTTTTTCAGAAGGGAGGTCTTCAAAGAAGAAATAATTAAAAAACCATAATGATTAATAGTTTTATAATTAAACTCAGTATTCATTTTAGTGCAGGCAAGGTAGCTCAGGGGTTAAGGTGTTCCTAACTTTGGTCCGAGTTCGAGTCCAGCTATAGGCAGTAAATTTGTTTTCTGTTATTTTAGCCGTGGCTCTACTTCGGAGACTGGTTGAGTGGAACTTTGGCCAAGTTTCACTTTCATGCACAGGACCGCTACAACGAAAAATCCTTCATGTTCCTTATTATCTCACAAATAAAGTAAGGCAAAAGACTTTATTGTCCGATGTGTTGCAGATTTGGCAAAAATACCCAATCCTGTATCTGAACTTGCTTGCCATTCAATAGTAGGTAATGCATTACTGATGAAAACATGTTCAAACAATAATCTTGAAGCATTTTAAAATGTGGTGCTATTTTTCGGAAAATATCAACCAGCGCTTAATAAAATGAAAATTATATTTCCAACATATGAATTCCCTCATAGAAATACTATAGAAAAATATTGGTTTCAACTCTTATTTCAAATCAGTTAATATTTTGGGTTATCATGCCTTCAAAAAGCTTTGGCGTTTCTGTATCGCGTTTGGATCTCGTGTCATCCTTCTGTCAAACGTTATTCCTAAATATTGAACATTATTAGTTTGTTTAACTGAAACATCGGAAATATAAACTGGGACAGGTATCATGTAACAAGGGGAGGAGATATTCAGTCTCTCACGGATCTTGTTGGCAATATTTTTGGAGGTTCCTGGTCAAAAAATATTAGACACGTATTTTGCCGTTCCGACTAATGCGCCCTAGAAACCGATAAAAAAAAAAGGAAATAGCATTAAACTAATTCATTTTATATCTCAAGTTTAGAAAATTATATCGACAAGATTGTTACACTGAAAATGTTATTTTCGAGTGAAAATTTATTGAAAAACACAGCCGTAAATTATAGATTGTGATTTAAGTAAATTGAACTCTAAAATGATTAGATCTTCAAGCAAACTACCTTTATAGATTTTTCCCTACAAAAATGGCATTAGTTTCTAATTCACCACCTTCAAAAATATTGAAAAACGTTTATCCAAATTAAACAAAAAATATCATTTTTCACCCACTTCAAGGGAATGAAATTTTCAAACCTATTATTTTCAGTTTACTTGAAGATCTAACCATTACTTTTCTTTAGAACTTAATTAACCTAAACTAAAATGTGTGAAGCGGCTGTATTTTATTTTATTTATTTTTTAAATTTTCAATCAAAATTAAATATTTTGGTGCAAAAGTCATGCCAATATCATTTTTTTTTAACTCGAGATATAAAATAAATTAGTTTAATACTTTTTCCTTCTTTTTTTTCTTGGCTTTTAGGGCTGATTATTCGGAACAGTAAAATATTTGTCTAATATTTCTTGACCAGGAACCTTCAAAACAATGCCCAACAATATCCGTGAGAGACTGAGTATGTCCTCCCTTTGTAAGTGTAAAAAAAAGTGATGTGTTGTGATTTGTAGTTGTTGAGTTTAATCTTCAATTTTTTTAACTTTTCAGTAATTGTTTTAAGTAGTGTTGGAGAGTCAGTGAAGCCTGATTTATGTTAATTAATATTTTAACTGACACAGTTAGTGGAAATGATACATGCTCATAATTTTTTATAATCGATTGGCCCATAAAAATCCATCGATGAACATTTGAAATTTTTATGAGATAACCTAATGGAAACTGATGGGTCAGTAATCGGCTGGGGTGGAAGCACAAAATTAGATTTCTTTCCCGTAAAATGATTGAAGTTGAGATAATCGAATTACAGATTATCATCAGATTAAGAATCGCTCTTCTTGAAGACATTTACTTCAGTATTAAATTGCATGTTAAAAGTAAGATTTTCTTATTTCTTACACTTATTAGAAGAATCGTAGAAAACGTAATATATATCTATTTGTGAAATTTTAAAAAATAAATTTTTGTTTTGTAACATTGAAAAAAAAATTATTAAATCATAGACACAAGTATATATTAATGAAATTAAGGCAATTAATGCATTTTTATTATTAAGTAAATTTAAAAAATACCAATAATAGTTAGAAACAGGTTCTGCTACGATGTTCTGAACTATGGTTAGAAAATAGCGGTAATAATCTAATATAATCCGTACATACATTTAAAATTTTTTATATCGGTTGAACAAAGCTTATTTGACACCTTATCAAGGGCAGTAAGAAATATTTGCAATTACATACATCAATATATTTTCTAGATATACAAAGAAAAAAAGTATTACATATTATAATGGTTCAGTTTTCTTATAATTATAAAACTAAAATGGGAAAAAAATAAGGGACTGTACTACCACAGACCACGAAGAATCATTTACTGTTATTTGACGTACAAGCAGAGTTGGGCAAAGTTTAATCATAACTGAATATTTGACAAATCCTAGAATCAATCATCTAATTTAATCATGATTAAATCTTACAGTCCGTGTTTTGGTCAATTAATGATTAAGTGTATGGAAAAATCAATTGACGGATTTAATAAAGAAAATAGTGTCAAATATTTAATCATGAATAAATTTTGCCCAACTTTGCGTTGAAGAAGCCATAGTAGGAAAGAATCTTGTCCAACCACCAGGTTTTTCCCAAAAATTTTAGAAATGTCCAGGGTCTCCTGATCATAGTGGATCCTTGCCTATATGACAGAATAAATAATTTTCTGCCTAAACCGGACTTGAACTCGGGTTCAGGAGTTAGGTGTCCAGTCCCCTTTCAATCCGCTAAAAGCAAACATACTTATTTTCGTATTATACATGTTAATATTTAAATAACGCCTTAGAATATCTTAATGCTTTTCTCCAACTGCCTCACTGGTATTCTAAGTCAAACAGAGTAAAAATAAAAAGAAATTATAAAAATATAGATTACCATAAGAGGAAAGTCAATACTTTATTTAAAGAAACATAAAAATATCTAAAATCTTGATGTCCTATAATTTCTCTTATTACTAATGTTAAATACGTTTAGTATTTTACTATATTCCGTGCAGGTTTATATATACACATGTATGTAAATAGTATTTAAAATCAATGCTCATGTAGTTATAATTTCTTTTCTCAATATATCATTTTACGAGTAGATTACTCTTAATTATTTTTATTATATTTCATTTCTTTCTTTCTCTATTTTTCCTTAGCATATTGTAACTGTTCTTTGCACAATAATTATTTTGTTCTCTTATGTTTGTATTGATATATGCAATTATGTTTTATTTTCAAATGAATTTACCATTTTCTGAATTTAAATGTCTCCTGTTCTAGTTTTATTATTATCTTTATCTGAAAGAATATTAGCCTGACTACTGTACTGTCTCACTGAACGTATGTTATTTTAATTGGAAAATATGTCCCAGACTTAAGTTTATTTTTTCATCATTTCAATCCTCTCTCTCTCTCTCTCTCTCTCTCTATATATATATATATATATATATATATATATATATATATATATATATATATATATATATATATATATATTCCAAACAAGTGAGTTAGAGCAGAAGGGCTCATAGGAAACGTCATTGATATTGAAAGATCAAAGGCTCCCCAGCGGCAAGGGTTAGCCCTGGTATCCAGGGACTCTTTCAGCTCCAGCATTCCACTCCTGGAGAATTCCAGCTCTTCGGTTTTCCAATGGCCACTTGGCTTCAAAAAAAAGGTTAGCCTCAAAATTTAATTATAAAACATTACATTTTTTATTTAAAGGTATGAATAAATAAAGCACTAAAGTTTTTAAATAAATTACATTGACATCATAAAATGCATATGTCTTAATACTTAATAATTTTCAGAACTATAATAAATGCTTTGTTTTTTTTTCAGACAAACGTTTTTATTTTTTTTCTAAACTATTTAATAACAGAAGAATTATTTATATGAAAGTTAAATATAAAATATAACCTATTTAGACGAATGGAGTTGAGCTTTAGGGATCTTCAAAATCCTCCTATTCAGTTTAAATGCAGCCTTTCTCAAATTCTCAATGCCCCATATTATGTCACAAACAAACTTATTTAATACAATTTTAATATTCCCTATAATGCTGATTCGACTCAAACCAGCTTCCATTTCATAGTTCTTAAACGCCATACCTACTCAAATCCACTAGTTTCTCATCTTTCTTTATTTCCGATAACCCTCCAAGGGTTCTGAAAAGAAAATGTCCTTTGGTCCTTAATTAAAGATGTACCTTAATTGAAGTGCTGCTAATGAGTAGTTCTTTAAAAATTAATGGCAAATTTGTGTAAGTCTGTTCTTGTGATTAATTAATTGTAATAGCAAAAGAAACTTTAATTGCAATGAAGAGGTAGATCAGTAAGAATAATTGGGTTTCACGAATAAATGCGATTTCTCCAGATCCTATTCCAGTGATTTATTGCTACAACATTTCTACACATAGCAGTAATGTTTAACTTGGTTCCTCTTTTCATTTGCCACTGCACAGATTGGGTGACCAATAATAGCGTAAAAACATAATTGGACATCAAATTTATAATTTTAAGGCATGAGTTGGTAATCCAGATGGACACATACATATATATTATTTTATATGCGATATATCGGTCAATTTTCAAACTCAATTCGTCGCACCATATATTTATATATTTTTAATAACAATATAATTGAAAAAATTAAATGTTATCACCAACTTGCTCGCTTTCATAAATAAAGAACATAGAATTTTTAACTAATAATTCAAGTTATTATTAAATTTGGATATCGATAAAAAGCTGGTATAGTAAGTAGTATGTAACTAATAAGAATTTTTTATTATTGCTAATAAGAATTTCCACGCATTGCAGTCCTTTTTAACTTCTTAAAATCGCACTGATTTGGTGGCTGAAGATTACGATATCCAATTTTTAATTTTAATTTATGAGTTGGTGACAGAGATTGACAGATATTATGAAGAAACTCTTGTGGGGCAATGGACTGCAATATACAATCTCTAAAAGCAAAATATAGACATTTTGATTTGGTAATAATTTTATTGATTTTATCTAGTCGGATGTTAATTTATAACCATAAAAGTAAGGCAGTATGGAAAACCTTCCACTCAATATTTTTCATTAAATTTTGTATTTTTTTAAAGTGTATTACTGCTATACCTTCCTAGAAGTGTGATAACTATGTCGTTAACATTAGGCACAGATGCGTTGAGCAGTTTTATCATTATATCACAAATCAGTAGATTTTCAAACTTTACTGGGATTCAAACGTCCCACTACATATTTAGATCTTTTTTGAATAATTTAATTTAATATAAATAAATATTTTATGGAAATGAGATACCTAAGAAAGGTTGAAGGAAGGACCAGGAGAGATAGGATCCGTAACTCTACAATAAAATCGAACCTCGAGGTACAGGTGGTAGAAACCACTCTTGAAGAAAATAAATTAAGATGGTTTGGGCACCTCCTGAGAATGAGCACGGAGAGAACGGCCAGGATAACGTATGAGACGAGAGTAGAAGGAAGAAGACCAAGAGGAAGACCACGGATCACCTGGGAGGAAGACGCGCGGGAGGCGTTCAGAAAGCGAGGGCTGGACTGGAGCAGGAGGAAAGAATTGGTTCAAGAAAGGGACACTTGGGTCAAGCTCTATAGAGGGAATCCCCACACTGCACAGCGGTAGAGAGGGACAGATTATGATGATGATGATAAATAAATATTATTACTAATTCAAGCTCTAAATAAAACTGTACCTTTGTCACCTCTCATGTTGAACGACACTCTCCACCTATCGTGGAATAAATAAATTTTACTTATTATTATTTTCGTTTTTTTTTTTTTATAACAAATTAACAGAAAATCGATAGATTTTATTATTGATAAACGATATTCGAGCTATGAAGATGATCTAGTTATAATTTGGTACAGATTGGTTCCGTAGTTTTCGTGGTTAGTGATCACAAACGAAAAAAAGGCTTCACATATTATTTAGCAGTATGGATTCGTAGTACAATAAAAATGACACGAATACATATCTAAATTTTTTACAGGAACTATTTTCTTTGTGACTTGCTTTCCTTCATAAATGCTTATAAGGTTGCAACCATTAATTGAAAATGAACGACGCTGAAAATTTATGGCCGAGCAAAAAACTGCTTGTATTATTATATAAAAATGTAATATCCTTTAATATAGTAGAATGGAAAAAAGAACGAAAATCTCAGTAGAAAAAAACGAAATTTATTACAAACATCAAGAACGCGCCAAAACATTTTACTATAAAAATTGCTCAATTTTTAGATTTTTAGAAAGTAACAAAATTTAAATATCTTGGGGAAATATTTCAAGAAGATGATTTAGAAAAATCTGCTGTATAAGACAGGGTACACAAGATGGAAAGAGCTTATGGTATTATTAAAAATGTTTATAACTAATAAGAATCTTAAAATAAGACACTATGATACAGTGATAAAACCTGAATGCCTATATGCGAGTGAATACCTAGTATTGAACAACAGTTTATATAAACTATAGTGGAAATTAAGATCTTGTCAGAAAATATACAAAAACATGAAGAAAAGGGAGATTATTATTTTTTAGTCATATTTACAGAATTGATGATACCAGAAAAATAGAAAGGATATTTATATACCTTTGGGAGAAAAAATCAACAACTAAATGGATTCAAGAGGTCAAAAGAGATTTAGATAAAAAAAATATAAAAGAAGAGTGTTTTATATTATGTGGTTCGAAACTCCACTGACGAACAAACTAATATTTATAAAAGAAAGGACGAAGCAGTGGACAAGCGCTATCAGAGGTAACAGAAGAGAAGAAGTTGTTCCAACAAGGCTAAAGATCGGACATTCTAACCTGCCCATCCACATTGTGAAAGATTTCAAACTCTAATGACCATTAAACACATAATAGAAGATTGCAAATTATTACAACAAGGCTTAGAAAAAAATGAAATACCCCGATCCACAGAATTTGCTCTAGGGGACTCAAGAAATTATATAAACAAAATTATAAATCTATTTAAAGAACATTCACTTTACCATAAAATAAAATACGAAAATGATGATACAGGACGCAGAAAAATAAATTTCCAACATTTAAATGAAAAGGGCGTAATAACCTGGAAGTTGATCGCCCAAATAAAAACCTCAATCTACAATCCTAATATAATAATAAAAATTATTATTATATAATATTAAACTTAATAAATAATTAAAAAAATTAATATTAAAAAATAATAAAAATAAAACTCTATTATACTCTTATTACTTATTATTATTATTAATCTCTTCGTTAACTGTATATTTATAAACCATTATTGTCACTAATGGATTTATAGTGTGCTGTAGCAACCCTATGTAGTTAGGAAGCATTAAAAATAAATAAAATAAAATAAATAAATAAAAATAAAAAAACAATTTTGTATTAGTCTCTCTAGTAAATTAAGACTAATAAAAAAAATTAGAACTTCATTTTTGAAGGTTAAATAGTTAAATTTTAATATGTGATGAAAATCAATTTAATGGAAAAATAAATTTCCAACATTTAAATGAAAAGGGCGTAATAACCTGATTTGATCACCTAATTAAAAACCTCAATCAATCTATAAACGAAGAAGAGACAACTAACAGAGGTATTTTTAGAAACGAGATACTAAGGAACGAAAGAAGCAGTACGGAGAAAAGATGAAGGAATACAGGATGAAGAGGACGAAGAACTGAAATTGGCACGTGATCCTCAGAAGGCCCCAACTGTACAAAAAAAATAATAATAAATAAAAAAAATAAATAAAATAAAAAATAGAGTATAGATCCTACCTCAAAAAAAAAAAAAAAAAAAAAAAAAAAAAAAAAAAAAAAAAAAAATATATATATATATATAATATATATATATATATATATATATATATAGAGAGAGAGAGAGGTGTATTTAACCATAATTAAATATATCTTTACCTACAGTTAATGTTTTTCCTTGGGGCTACGCCTAAGTTGTACCAGACAAATGGGGGTAAGATACAGTTTGTAGTGCTCTAAGAAATACACTAGGCGTAAGAAAGATGTGTACAAAGGGGAGACCATTCCATAAAACTGCACGCAATAAAGTTCCTTTGTTTTGTAGCTGAGCCGGCCTGAGACACTTTTATGTTTTAATGAATTCTACAACACGTTTTGGTAAGGAATGGCGTCGTTTGGCCGGAACGTGTTCCAGGGCCTTTGTCCAAACCGTCGTTGAGTTTGTATATTTTATGGAGGACGCGCAGGTAGCGAATTAGAGTTCTGTCATGATGGCTGTGGCCTGGCAGAATCAGGCACACCCGCTAAATAAACTAGTCTAACCCCCGGTGTTGCCTGTATATGAAAATACAAATTCTTTTAGCTTCAATGATTGCACTTTTATTATATGTTCAGTATTAAATATAATAAGTAAATTTATTTATAATCAATTTATATAACAGTAAAAATTAATTTTAAAACGGTAAGAGTTTAAAAAAACAAAACAATAAAGTACTATCCTCAAAAGATATGCTCTCAAAAGAATAAAATATTTACTCACAACATAACAGTTTTACACGTCTCTTGTCACTTATGTATATTTGTTATTATATATACATATAAGTTATTTTTATTTTTCCTGCCGTTTAAAAATCAACTTTAAATTGTAAAATATAAAATTTATTCATTGTAACTATATTAGTCATGTAGATGATGTATGCTAGAACATGTATATTTAAGTAAAATCTTCAATTGTAAATATATAAATAAAGTTATATTGATATTGATAAAGTACTATAACTGCAAAAAAATTGAATAATCATATAAAAATTATTGAATATGAAACTTAGGAATATGTTCTCGAATCAACCGATTCTTGAGTACCGAAAGGCTTCGAAAAAAAAAATTCATTTAGTAAATGTGATAATAATATGATAATTAAACAGTTATTTTTATACATTTAAAATAAGAGGTTCATTCTCATTCCCTTGTGATTTCACACAAGAACAAAATACACACAACCTCATACCGATCCTTGCAATCTAAAATCCTTCTATAGTATACAATGAATTCATAACATTTTATTTTTTTTTTAAATACGCTTTTATTAACTTCAACTGTTTGTAACGGCATCTTTCATCGTAACTTTCCCCAATTTCCAGCAGTCTGATTAACTAGAAACGTTTCAAGGACCAATGACAATTCAATAATCCCACAACTTTGTTCTAATGTTCTCACTTTGTCTAGTTAAATTACACCCAAAATGGGGGCTGCCTTGCAAAAGGTAAAGTAGTAGGTTTTCTGTATTTATATGGTCGAGATGGGTCCGGAGAAGTAAATATCAAAAATGAAACTACATTCGATAAGGGGAAAATGTTTGGGGGGCAAAAATAACCAAACTTTTTTCAGATTTTGGAAAAAAACATATAGAAAAATGCTTTCTATCGAAAAATGTTTTATTTACAATATTGAATGTTTATGACGTGTATCTGAAAGCATCCCTGAAACTGAATTTGTTTCAGGTGTTTAGCAAAAATCGATTGTCAAACATCGAAAAATTTTGCCTATTTTAACCCTAGAACGCCAACACTCGTCAATATGACGAACACCTCTGTGAATTACAATTGCCACATCCTTGTCATCCTCTCTCCATGACACCATAACTAAGCCTTTTACTGACAATCAATCCACTTCATGTCACCGAAGGAAGCACAATTATTCGTTCAGCTGGTTCGGAGAAACTTCAAATTATGTCAACTTCAAAACAAATGTCAAAATTACGAATGGTTGGCAACTAAGGAATTGTGCTCGATATGTATTGAAAATAATTGTATTCCTATTTTTGCTGTAACATATACAGTCCATTTTATGCTTATATATTTTATACCTTTTTATGTTCATGTTTTAATACAGTATTTTAAAATAAAAACTGTTAGTAAGCCTTTTTTTTTTTTTTTTAATATATCCCCTCCCCCCATAAAACTAGATAGAATTTTTTCATTTTTTTTTTTAATTACAGGATTAATAACCTTCGTGAAAGAAAATTCATCCATAGCATTTTTCAATAATTATATTAAAATAAAAATATATTCGTCAATATGACGAATAGTTGGTAAAATGGGGAGTAGAGAGAAGGTTAGCGTTCTAGGTTTAAAAAGTTAGTTTTGGTCATGTATATGAGTATATAATTCATAAATGGCTAATTCAATTAAAAATGCTATATACAAAAAGTTGTAGATCATTGCATTTTGTGCAAGATATGATTTTTAAAGTAAAAATTTGCCCATTCTTACTCTGAGATATGTCAAAAAAACAAATTTTGTTGGTTGCTTTTGGATAAACTGTGTTAAAAATGCAAACAAATCACGAAAAGTACTGAGAAATTAGCTTCGAACCTTGAACTCTAAAAAGTAAAAGGTCTGAATTGTTCACCAAACTTAGCGTTTTAGTTAGATTTATTATAAAAGCTTGGTTTTCTGTTTTTTTTTTTAAACTATAATTTATATCTATTTGGCCTTTAATGAGGTAGATTGTAATGTCGTTTTATAAATGCTTACTTATAAAAAAATAAATAATCCACTCGTATAGTAATTAAATAGTGCTAATTATATATCGAGCAAGAATACATTAAAATCCGATTTGATCTATGAGAGGAGGGACGTAGACACCGGATATACTTTTTATCGGGCTACATCCTTAACGAGGTAGCCAAGAACCGGCTCTAAAAAACTTGGATAATTGCGAAGGAGGGGCTTTAGGAGACAGTAAATATCTTTTAGTGTCCCAGCCGGGTTTTATCACCTCGATAGTCGACCAATCAGCTCGCTTCTCTCGAATAGGATAGCCTGCCTTTTAGCCTCCATCGCCTTATTAGCCCAAGATCACTGTTTGTTTGTTTTCTTTTTTCTATTAATCAAATTGCTTTGTATTGTTTAGAGTTCTTGGCAGCGTTTCATCTTTTTTTTTTCTTTCTTTTCCTCATATGGTACCCCCATATAAGGATTGTTTATTTATTTATTAACATGTTTCATGTCTTATAGGCAAAATACATGTTTTAAAATGTTACTACAATGTTTAGCATGATTAGTTTAGCCTAGCCTAGTAAGGTAACAAAAAATATTCAAACAAAATTAAAAAAAGCAAAGAAAAGAAAAAAAACAAAACAAAAGCCAACAAGAAACTACCTCCGCTGCCCATCATTGGTCAGTTTGTCAAAGTCGATTTTTCGTATAAATGTGAGTAATTCAGTCTTAAATTTAGAAAACAAATTTTTTTCTGTCTTTGGCCTTGTTCCATGTTTTATAATAATACTTTTTATTAGATCAAACCTTTGTTTTTCAAATAATTTACATTCGTGAAGTACATGTCTAAAATTTTGAGTCTGTCCGTCTTCATAACATATTGTTACGGTCAAGTTTTGAAACTTAAACAAATTTACACCGCACACTGTTGGCCAGTGGAGAAGGCAAGGTTCGACTTATAATAGTCTCGGACGCCACGCTATTTTTTTTTTAAAAGGAAAATAGCGAAAACTATTAATAAAAAAAGAAGGACTTACCATAGTAACATAAGTCAAACACTTAACAAATCAATAAAATACCTTTTTCTTGGAACACAACTTTTTTTTTATTCAAATTTTTCAACCTTACTCTCTATCTTATTTTTTTAAACTCATACATATCATCTGTTCTTTTTCAAAAAAAAAAATAATAAACTTTAAATAACTTTTAAAACAGCAAATTTCTCGGCTTGGTTATTCGAACAGTACGATTCTAGTTTATATTGATGCTCTATGGTTCTGCCATCTTCAGCTTTCAATAACCATGCACATCCAACGTTCTCGCTGTCCTTACTACCGTCCGTTTAGATTTCTGTTTTGTCGGTATTAACTGAATAACATTTAGGTGTAGTCCACAAATTTGATGCTGGATGTATCCAAAACTTGCAGTCTGTTTTTTTTTTTTTCAATTTTGTCTGATGTTAGGTTTTTATATCCTGTCTTTTTGTTTTTAATGTTAAATAATGTCGTTAGTTCGTCAATTTTTAATTTACAAATTTAATCTGCGTTTCATCTTGAAGTCTATCATTTGTACTTTTAGATGGGTGCTATTAAGTGTTAACGAAGTAATAACCAGTGATCTTGTAATAGATCAGGTAACAGCTTCCAAATGATCACATTTATATGATAGTTTGGGTCTATACTTAACATTTTAAATCTTGATATCGGTACCAAAACATTGGCTCTCGATTGTCGATATCGGTTTGTAAAAAATTATTACAAGAATTTGTAAATTAACTAATTTACTTTGAACTTTTATAAAAGATATATTTTTTATAGCTTTTTCATGAAATTTACAACCGCAAACAATATAAATAAAAAACATCAAGTAAATGTGATGATAACGCCAAAAATGACCTGTTTGTTGCTTACAAAGCAAACTACCCATTGGCAGCACTTAAAAAAGTTCTATATAATAAAGTACTTAAACTAGCTGGAATTGCACCAGAGGATATTCCAAACCGGGTAGATTTCAGGTCCAAAATTTACAAGTAGCAAGTTGTCCAGGAGAAGAAACCGGGTATTTTTTACATTAAGGCTGCCAGACCTCAGCTATGACTTATAACTCACATATTTTTTTTTTTTCATTTATTGATATTTACAACTGTACAGAATAATAAATGTGTTGTTACAGTGAATACAATGGCATGTAAATAACTTGTGAATAACTACTCACTAGTAGCACTTCAATAAAATCTACACTAAAAGGTCTCAAGGCCATCTTCTTTTCAGACGCCTCGGAGGATTATCAGGGATGGAGGAGGAAGCTAGTTGGGAGACTAGTGGATTGGAGTGGTTATGGAGCTTACTATGGAAGGATAGGCTAACTCATCAACATATGGAACATTAAGGTCTTTATGGATAAGCTTATTGGTGACAAAGTAATGTGCATTTAGGATTTTTCGAAGGATTTTGGATTGTAAAGATTGGATACGAGATGAATCGGATGATTTAGTAGAGCCCAACTCACATATTTGAATGCCGATTTTTGTGTGTGTATTAGGGACCTATAATACTGCAAAAATAAAGTCATAGCCGCCGATGAGTATTGGGAGCCTAGAAAAAATATATAAGAAAATCACGTTTTATTTTTTTCTCAGTTCTCAATCAAGATAGAGAAATATTTTTTTCATATAAAATTGTAGTTTTGAATGATATCTATTTGCCACAACCAAAACCTAAAGAATAATCTCTTTTATAACAATATCAGGTTTTGGTTTAAACATTAAATCCTGCATTTATTTCCGAATAACGGGTTTTCGTTGTAGTAAAGACATGGCATATAAAACTGAGAGCTGATAACTGGCAAGTAATTGGCAGCCTTAATGAGAAAAAGACCCGAGAAACCCAAGAAGGAGACTCGAAAAACATGGTTTCAAGATAGAAAAGAAGCCCAAAGCAGAAGAATGAAAGACGAATGGGCACGAATAAAGGATAAGCATGCCTCTTGAAAGCTATGCGTACTCCCAATGGGCTCATTCGCAAATGAAATAAAAAAGAACTATATTCGAAGGTCACGAGGCCATCTTCTTTTTAGTCACCTCAAAGGGTTACCTGGAGTAGACTGTAAAGCAAGTTGTGATGGTAATGGATTTGAATGGTTATGGAGTTTGCTATGAAAGGATACGTATCTGGTTTGGGCAGTCAGAAGCATAAGTAACATTAAGATCTTTAAGGATAAGTTTATTTGTGACAAAGTATTGAGGATTTTAAAAAGGATTTAGGATTGGAAGGATTAGGGGGTTATTTTGAACCCCAGAGCTCAACTCCGTATATTCAAATAGGTTTTTTTAATCTCATGTAATAGATCGGAAGATTTTAACGGTTGTCTAGCTTTATATGTAGGTATATGGTTTGAGTTTCAAAATATAAATTCCTTAACAGGAACTATAGTTTGTTATCTACAACATTTAACAAATAAATTAATTATAATTCGAAAACAATGCCCAAAAAAAAAAAAACAACTAAAAATTCCCATTTAAGAAGATAGTCTATAATTCTGGGTTTTATTTATGACTTAAGTCATCGAAAATGTTAAAATTTCTTTCTATTTCTATTTCTATTCTATGTTAATATTTCTTCTATTTCTTTCTATTTCTTTAAAAACTTTGGATGTGGTTTCTAAAGTGTTTTAGAGTAGGAGCATGTGACAGTGAGAGCTATATGAATATATCAGCATGATAAAAATCCAATAAGGTTAAAAAAAAAAAATCATTTTAAAAAATCATGTAATCATTTTTCTCAAATTTACTTGTTGTATATAATGTATACAGTTGTAAATATCAATTAATTGTTCTTTAAAAAATTCTTCATATTTCAATAAAACATTTAAATTTAGCTTACAGGAGCAATGGTAGGCTATGCACCAAACAGTCCAGTTTTACAAGAAACACTTCTCTGATATTTCTATCATAGATTCCCGAAACTGATTATTTCATTAAACATCGCTAAAATCGGGAATCGACACATCCTCAGTTCAAAACATATTGCGGATATATTTTACGAATTACAGTATTAACAAACTTATTTAGAAACTAGAGGCAAACTTTATATTATAATACCAAATTAGACTCCGACGATAAAGATAAAATCATGGATACCTTTAAACACGCCAACCGGGAAACACCTAGCGAATCAACAATCTCAGGCAATCAACAATTTAGTTTCACTTTGGTTAGGAACATTATACATCAACAAGTTGCTGATTCCCTCAAGTGGTAATAGAGCTATTTGACTTAGCCGTCACGTTAAACGCTACTAAATCAGCATGGAAACACAATCTTCGTGATTTCATTCGTGTTTGCGTAATCCGATAGACTCCGTTAGCAGCTTTCAATTAAGAGCAACACGAATTTAATTGTTTCTATTTAAGGGGCCCTTAAACATGATGTATGTGTTCATTTATTATTTTGTTGAACTATTACAATCTACCTCGTTTTGATACTCTATAAACTATCTCACATACATCGACCAACAATCGACTAATAAATATATAGTTTTATTATCGATTGTATCTATTACACGTTTTAAAGATAACTAAATAGATATGAACAAATGATAACTTGAACACTGAATGAATGACAAAAATACATAAAAAGAATTTATAACTTCCTCTTTTGGTATACATTTGTCATATATGTCAGTTATCATTCTGTCAGATTTAGTTTTTTAATAATAATAATAAGCTATAGGTTAAGGGAGCCAAAGGGAAAACAGTCTAAGCGATGTTTGCAAAGGAAAGGGTCTTCAACATACCAAATGAAAACTTAATTTTATTGTATCAGTTCTATGAATCTTTGAAAAAAACAGAAAATAAATCACAATGATGATTATATTGTACTCATTACCAGCTGAAATTCAATATTTTATAACTATATAAATGGGGATGCATTGATCAATCCATAAATAAAATAGATATGAGAAACTGAGATTTTCAAAAAATGTCAGTTTTAGGCCTGAAGAAGACCTGGTAGACAGCTCGAAACGTCGGAAGTTCCAAAAAAGTTTTACCTGGACATGTTGTTTTCTTTGAAACATTTGAATTTTAGAAAAACGTCTATTAAAGTTTGTTTTTCCATAACAAGTTTCTGAAGTCTATAATGAACATTTTCAAACTGGACATAAATAGGTTTTATTGAAATAAATTACAATATTTCTTCCAATAAACAAAAAAGTTAGAAAACTTACTTTTTAAAATTTTAACTTTTAAATTTAAATTTTTTTTTCTCGTTTATTAATATTTACAACTGTACAGAATAATATACAACAAGTAAATGTGTTGACAGAGATTAATTGATGTAATAACTTGTGATAATTGATTGTGATAATTGATTGATGTAAATAACTTGTGAATAACTACTCACTAGTAGCACTTCAATAAAATCTACACTCTCTAGGCCATCTTCTCTTCAGACGCCTCGGAGGATTATCAGGGATGGAGGAGGAAGCAAAGTGGGAGACTAGTGGGTTGGAGTGGTTATGGAACTTACTATGGAAGGATAGGTATCTGAAATTTTTAATTTATATTTAATAAGACGTATTGGCCCCTCTGGCTTGAAAGATTGCTTCCGCTAGTCTTGGCATACTTGTAAATAACGAAACGAAAGATGAATATGGACTGGAAAATTTGAAAGAAATCATCTAAAATTCCATCATTTGTTTTTAACAAGGAAAAACATTGATTTGTCTAATCCTAATGGCTCACGTTTAATAAATAATATAAATATGAATATAAACTAATTATGGACTAAAGTAAAAACCAGGAAAATCTCGAGAATTATGGGTCTTGCGATACTTTTGATGGGGAGAGTATTTCTTAAAAGTCAAACATAATATTCTTATACCTTAATTTGTGTTCATGAAAAGATATGCATGCTCATTTATCATAATTTATGTTTAATCAACCTTATCGACATTTTAAAATTAACTTGAAACCGAAAGTATATTGCGAAAGGCTTCGGCCGTCACAATGACTTATTACCTACATTTAGAATTAAAAGTTTAATTAAATATGACATTTTCTTCACTTATTCTGGAAAGGACTTATGAAAGATGATTTAGGAATGGATTATACGATATACCTCTTGAGCTAAGTTTATAAAAGGGGACAACAACTACACGCTAGGAGACAGACGGAGAGAAGAAGGAGAGAGGAGACAAACTCTTGATGGATCGCATTAATTAAGGAGCCAAGAAGAGCTATTTGGAGGGGGATATTGCCCGCCTGGCCCCGGGGGCCCTGTTAGTTAGCCGCCGGGTTAGCCTCGCCCCCTCCCCCCGGGCCCAGCTCCGTCCAACATCTAATGGAGTGTTGGTGAGCCCTGTAATTTCGTTGGATAATTCTCTGCTAAGCTAATACCAACAGATTAATGTCGGGGGTCCTACATAATGTAACTACCAAAACCCCCGGGGGTCCTGCCATCAATAAAATACCAATAGAAATCAAATCGTGTTCGTTAATAATTATATATTTAAATATTAATAACATCATTACATTCAATCTATATGTAAAGAGAAACTATATTAAAAGGGAATATATAACCAAAGACTAAGACTTTTATATTCACTCCTCTCCAAACGTTCAAATCTACAACAAACAAAAAATTAACACTTACACTTACTTACTGAAACCTATTTGGACATACGCTTCTCAGATGTACGGGACAGCTAAAAAGACACACATTAACAAACTCCAAATCTTCCAGGCAAAAACATTCAGGACAATTACAAAAGCCCCATGGTACG
Organism: Euschistus heros; assembly: GCA_003667255.2. NCBI lineage: Eukaryota > Metazoa > Arthropoda > Insecta > Hemiptera > Pentatomidae > Euschistus > Euschistus heros. Next base: position 167,203 of record RCWM02000007.1, on the reverse strand, counting down.
TAAGCAACATAACTTTACATACTGACCTACGCATAGCAAAAGTTAAAGAACAAATACAAACCTACTACAAACGATTCCACGAAAAACTACATGGACATCCTAATACACTAATAAACAACATAGCCAAAACATATATTCCCGACAACACACAGAGAAAACTAAAAAGGAGCTGGATGAGAGACCTCCTTGACTAAAATAATAAAATAAAATAAAGACTGGAGGTGCCGCTGGGTTCTGCTTCTCCTCATGCCTTTCAAGCCATTAAAATTTTTACAGCAAATTCGCTGGTTGTCAAATTTTAATTGACAGGTGTGAATAAATATATAAAGTCAAAAAAAAAAAAAAAAAAAAAAAAAAAAAAAAAAAAAGGGAATATATTTATATGTAGCTATATAATAAATTAATAGATATTATTAAAAGGCTCGAAGACGCAATGAAAAATCACGTCGTAAGTTTCGATTTCACTCCGAGTTTAACCTATATTGTAATAACGTTACAACTTTTGTAACACCCCAAGAGTACCTTAAAAGACAAATACTTCGATGAGGTCTGTCTAAATTTCTACCTCCTTCGAACTGTATATAATGTTTTCCTTTTAATTTTTTAATTTATTTTTTTTAACGTGGAACATGTTTTACTGGTGATCCAGTTAGTCAGTAGCGATACGTTTTAGGGGAACAGGAGGGTGTTACGCGTAGTTCGATAGTTTGAGAATAGGAGCAGTTAGGAGCTCAACATTTCTTATACTAAACAACACACAATCTTGCTAGGAGACAAGTTCTAATGTGTAAGATACTTTTGACTCTGTTTGTCCTAATAAAAAATAAGAAATTTTAACCTGGATTTGACCGATCTAGCTCGATACGTCCCGACTGTTCATTTCATTTTTATAACTATCATTATTTTAATTGGTATAAAATAGCACCAATAAACAGTAAAACAAAAAGGGGAAAATCTCAAATGAAATTACTATCATTTAACTGAAAGAAAATGAAGAATTGAATTAAGTCTGGTAGATTTAATACAATAACAAAATTTTATTTCGTTTCACCGCTTTTTGTGTGTATAAAATTTCTCTTTTTTGTAAATTAACAATACAATCATAGAGGTAAACAGACAAATATAAAGAAAATAAGGGCATAGACGGTCGGCAGGATTAAGCTATTTTATTTGAAAATTTATCGCCTACAGAAAACTGAATTAAAGGTGAGCAAAAAAGGAAAAAAAAATTATAAAAATAAATAATAGAAACATATGGCCATTTACGGGGCAACCCCTAAAACACGTTCTAATGTGTAAGATACTTTTGACTGTGTTTGTCCAAATAAGAAATTTTAACCTGGATATTAAAACAAAAAAAAAATAATAATAAGTAAGTAGATTTTTACAAGTCTTATTTGATATGGATTATAATGAAAATAATATCGCAGGTGACAAATATTGTGGCAGCAATTGCAGTAGATTATCTAACGTTTACTTAGTTTATTCAAATGTTCAGATAGATTGGAAAATTCAGTTATCTTGATATATATCAACTAGATAGTAAAACAGTGTTCATTTATCCAGATTAAAAATATTGTACGTTTCCCTTTGCTTGAAATATGCGTATATTTGCCTGGTCTATCTGAAACTGTGAGATTTCATTAATTCGACAAGTGATATCCCGCGGCAATTAATATTTTAATGATTGGCTTTCCTTTTGGTAAAAAGCAGCCCGGTGGTAAATATATGTTAGCGAATGTAATTAATTTGTTATTTAAAAGGAAATTTATTATTATGAAAATATTGGTCTCATTCGATAATATTTGTGTCTATAGGCAAATTTCCATTAATAAATGCAATTAAACCGGCACTAGCTCTTTCAGAGGTTTTAGATTTTATTGCATTGGTTACAAAAGACATATATTCTCATAGCCAAATTGGAGTTTTAAAACCACCATTTTTCTACTATACAAATTTCAAATGTTTTTTTCCAAAATATTGACTTCAGAGGGATTAAAATTCCAAATATTTTTCACATCCTCTAATATCACAAAATATTAAATTATAATTATGAACATTTTCACTATCGTTATTTCTACCTTTAATTCAATAAATATTTTTATATTCCTTCATATCATTAGTGATATGACTGAAAGAGTACCTTCAATTCAATGCTGTGTACTCGCTCAACAAAAGGATGGCCTCCAAAAAAAGAATAAGAATACCTTGTAAGAGCAAGCACAAACAATTTTATTAGTAACCGTCCGTTTAAATTATGTGATACAAGCAATAACGATGATGTCATACTTTTTACTAGACTGCTTACCTTTTCGAAAACTAAGGCCAAAACTATTTAAGCAGTTATCTCCTATCCAAACTTAGTCCAGAGTTGAACTTGGAGAATATTTTATTTGTTATGAGCGTAAAACAATTAAAGGATATTTATTTGTAATTAAGTCATTAAATACAGATATGGATTTGGTATCAAAAAATGCGTTGTCTAATTTTTTCATTATATGAGACAAATATCAGGAAATTTTGTGTTATAATGGAATTTCTTTTCCCCGTTATAACGGATTAAATTTTATGTTGAACTCAGATCTGCTATAGCTATATATATATATATATATATATATATATATATATATATATATATATATTCATTCATTCATTCATTTATAGAAATATAAAGCAACTATATGAATTGTCATGTTAAACAAGACAAATAAATAGTAATTCAAGATATAAATAAGGGGTGTGTGCAACTGTTTATTTGATCCAATATCACCTTCCTCAATGGCAACACAGTATTAACGATGAGACGTGAAATGGTGTACCTCAACATTATCAATTTAGATAATGATTAATATATTTTTCAAACAGGATAAATATTTGATTAAATCCACACCTATCACTTACTCCATTTAAATACGCAGATACGATGGTAATATCAAAGATAACTGGCATATCAGGAATTAGGGAGGTCAGCATCTTAACATGATCTTTAATTATAGCCACAATAATGAGCTAGTCACTCAGATGATCAGGACTAAAAATAACTTTTTCTAGTATCAGATTTTCTCCCTCTTATTTATTAATTGTTTCATTAATACATGCCAATTATCTAGTTATAAACTATTGAACTATCTATTTTTATTGAAATTGACAATCAGTGCAATACAGGGTGAGTACCTCATAGGGTAAAAAAAAAAAAAAAAAAATGTGTGAAACTAGATACCGCAGACCTCACCTTTCTACTCCAATCCGTTGCAGATATACGATAAATCAAACACTTTCTTGAGGAAACCACATGTTTCACCATAAATGCTGTAATATCTCCATTTTGTTTAAATATTTTTCCAGGGTTTGAAATCAATAATTATTTCTTCCAAAAAATCATCTAATAATTATTCTATTTGATATTTAATTTAAAAATCATTTTTGATTTATTAATAAAAATTTCAATTGATTTTTGATGTTTTTCGATTTGATTAAAAATTATTATCACTCAATGAGCGATACGGTATTTCATAAATAATAATGATTAAATTGCGATAAAAAAAATGTTGAACAGAAAATAAAAATCACCTTTTACATACAAATTGATTAATATGTTTGTATACAATATTATTTTTTGAATTATTTCCAAGGTATTATTATGGAGATAATTCAACTTTCTGATTTAGTAAGGAATTACTCAAAAATTTATATTATTGTTAATTTGATTTTTATCACTTATGATCAAAAATAAAAATCGATCTTATTAAAAATCATTAAATGATTTTAAAAATTCCAGATAAAAATCTTGATCGGATTTGATTTTTATTATTATTTTTTTTAATTATCAATTTCAAACCCTGTATTTTTCAAACTTTTACCGAATTTAGCAATAAATTTTCTATAAGAGCAGAGTACATGTAACCTTGCATTTTACAAAATAGGGATCTAAAGAACAGTTTGATCTTCCCCTTATTTAGGGAAGTTACAATGTCTCATATTACTTCTACGCTCACCGTTTTTCAAAAAAAGCTGTTCTCATTTGGCATACAAATCAGTTACTTGTGTACATGAAACATTATGACAATCCCTTAATGGAAATGTGCATTTTAAACATAATAAACTCTTCATTGGGATAAAATTTCTACCTTTCCATGAGCGGTAATGTTTATTCATCTTTGTATTGCTGTTGAAGATATTACAGCTTTTATGGTAAAAAACGTGGTTTTCTCAAAAAAAAGTTTTTGATCTATCGTATATTAGCAACGGAATGAAGTAGAAAGGTAAGGTCTGCGGCATTTTTCTTAATTTTTGATCTAGTTTAACTTAATTTTTTTTTTTTTATACTAAGAAGTACTCATTCTGTATAGATCATCATAGAGCTCATTTTATAATTTGTTGTGTTTCTTAAAGATTTATAGAACTAATCTAGAAAATAAAAGGAAAGTAAGATTTTATCAGTGATGTTGAGAACCCTTCCTTTCAAAATATCACTCAGACTGTTTTCCTATTGGCTCCACTAATCTAAAGCTTATTATTATTTGCTTCCCCTCATCAGGGCTAGAATCGATCCGACATAAAAGGGCTGTTTAACCCCCCCCCCCTCTAGAAGGGCTCAACCTGGCTATCAATAGGTGTAGGCCTGAGTCAGCCCTTTTCCACCGACTTTCCCAAATGCGAAGAAGATGAATGAAACCTATTACCCCACCTCCCCTCCCCCACTCTTCAGAATTTCCCTCCCCCCGCGGATAAATAGCCACTATTTATGGGCCATTCATAACGGTTTATCAACATCAAACACAGGTTTTATAAACCTTAGCGGCGACCCCCCGGTGACTGAGGCCTCCCTTCTGTGCCTTCACTTCCCGGCTACACCTGATGAATATCCTTCCCTTCATGAATAAATCGATCTGTCGGCGGATATAGAAGGCCTTCCAGATATGAAACACCTTCAAGAGATGATGGACGGGGCTGGGTCAGTACATCGCTTTATTGTAGTTACCATATCGGCTACTAAGTTATTTTTTCTGATAACGATAAAATGAATAGATGGATAACAGATATCTAAAATATAGAACTAATAATAAAAATACTTTTATTTTTGCAATATACAATTCGTATTAAATATTCATGTTGCGGCATACATCCTCTACATGATCAATATAATTTTAATTAATATTAATAGGCTTTACAACCTAAAGTTTATCTCTTAACAGAAGGTAAAATAAGAACAAAAAAAGAAACACGTAACAAAAAAAGAAATAATAATAATTCCTTCATTGACGGAGCATTAATATTAATTTATTCAATATTCTTTATTACAGCATTACTTCTCACTTTAACAATCATTATCATGTTACATGTTTCGAGACTTTGGTCCCATTTTAAGACTAAAACTTGAATACATTTTTTACGTTTACAAGTCCCTAACATAGTCTATTTAAAATCCTCTACCTTGTACGAGAAGGTAAAATGCATCTCCGAAAAAAATTGACTAAATACATATGAAAAACGACACATATTTAAGTATTTACTTATCACACATAGTTAAGTAAGTGCTAAAAATACCTAATAATTTAGTAATTTTCTTAAGTTAGCTATTTATTATTGTTGTTCTACAAGTGTAGGAACAGTTCTGGCTGGGGAATCCCTAGGATGAGTGTGTATTGTAAATAAAGTATGATTGTGATTTTAAATTTTAATTTAATTTTGTTTAATTATTTATTAATACTACTTATTTATTTTATTTCTATTTAATTTTTTTATTGATTTTTTTTATTGATTTCCTAATTTCATTTTAATTATAAGCATATAGCAAGTTATCGTCTATTCTCTTTTTATTCATGTTATTATTATATATATATATTCTAATTATTTATTTAATTTTCTCATTGTACATAATGTGTGAATGTAATCATACACCATCTATATTACTTATTGCCCACACTTGTGGAAGATTGTAATAATTACTCAATAAAAATTTTAATTAAAAAAAATATATATATTGTTGTTATTATTTATTATAAGCATATGTTATTCGCTTTGGTAAGCAGAGACTATTAAATGCTGCACAAACCATAAAATGATAGGCGACCTTATAGGCTGTAGAAAATATATAAAATTGATGGGCAGTAAAATGGTTGCTCTATCAGGAAGGTTATGATTTCTCATGCCACAACGGCTGACTTTATCAAACAGGGCAGAGCTTTATTAGCCTATGGAGGCAATGAAATCCAACCCCTGGTGTCTGCTGAATCTGCAGATATGAACAAAAAATCTATTAAGCCTTAACAACTGCTTATGAAATTTCCTGACTATTCACTATTCCACGAAGAGATAAGAATTAATGATTAGTTGAGGTATAAAATATTGACAATAACAAAGCATAGCACGTAGATCGTTTTCAATTCCCATAGAGATCGGACATTCACTAGGCTCAGTCTCGTGGAGGTTTTGGGAACTTTTTCGAACGAGCGGGAGGTTAGATATTTTTGGAGTGAATTGAAAACTATATAGGGACCTAATGTACGAAATGTGTTACATCAGATATGTGAGGCACAGAGTTCCAAGTCTATTTTGGAAAATATTTCACAGGTCGTTTAATAGTGTTATGAAAGAACAAACCCTAAATTTGTATGTATTCAATGTGGTTTAACTAATTTTGGGAGAAAACCTTCTAATATAGTAGAAAAACTATTGAAATAAATCTGTAAATAGGACTTGACTAATTTTGGAATTGTACGCCTCGTATTTAATGGTCTTGATAAAGAAATAGTGATTCATTGAAATTTATTATAATAATTAAAATAGAAAAATGTTATAATTAGTCGATATCCACATTTTTTTAATTGTTTTATTTTTAATATTTCATCAGTTCACAAAATATGTTTTGTTATATAAAAAAAATAAAATACAAGGTCGACGTATATAAGGGGCACAGCTCTGTTAAACCCGAAATGCCGCTAAGTCATACAAAACTGTAGCCCTCACCAATTGCAGGCGCTACCCTAACTCAATGAGTATTCTCAGTGATGTTGAAGAGCTGTCAGAAAAAACCACGTCAGTCAAACCTACCGTTTTTAACCATTTATTCACATTTTATTTGTCATTGTTAAATGGAATATCATCATTTTTTTTTGTTCTTAATGTACATTAACTAGGGCAGTTTCCAATAGGGTACCTATCTTTTCTATTCAGAATTGGAAGATTCATTATGTGAGTCCGATACTAATAAATTTATACTCGACCAGACCAGTTTCGAACCGGCACTGCAGAAATTACACCACAGAAAGAGATATATATTTCCTATAGTAACATATACCAGTAATTGTTTAGAATTAACTGTCGGCATAACTGATTTTTACCCCTGGTTCATAAATTTCTAATCAGTAAAATATATTGAAATATAACTTTAGGTTTTATATAAGACAAAAACGACAAGAAGCTGCCCGTCGTTACAGACTAATTCAACATTTACTTTACAAACGTTCAAAGCTCCCAATTAATAACAAAAGACTAATATACATGACTGTGATTAGACCTATCTGGACGTACAGAGTTGACCATTGGGGCTCCACTAAATTATCCTATTCATCTCGTATCCAATCCTTACAATCCAAAATCCTTCGAAAAATCCTCAATACACATTACTTCACGTCACCCATAAACTTATCCATAAAGATCTTAATGTTCCATATGTTGCAGATTTAGCCCAAACCGGATATCAATCCTTTCATAGTAAGCTCCATAACCACTCAAATCCCCTAATTTCTCAGCTTGCTTCCCACACCATTCCTGATAATCGTCCAAGGCTTCTGAAAAGAAGATGGCCCAGAGACCTTCTAGTGTAGAATTTTTATTAAAGTGCTACTGATGAGTAGTTCTTTTCAAGTTTTGTCACGTTATTGTAATAGTTAACAGCACATGTACTTACAATATATAGTACAATAAAGATGGAAAAGACTTTAAACGGACGAGGGAGGCTGAAATAAACTGAGGAGGGCCAAAGAATTAACATGTAAAGTTAATAAAAGAAATAAAATAAAAATATATGAAAAAAAGCGAGATATTAAACTAACGATTTCCAAATTCATTCAACTTGTAATTTGAGTTTTTTATCATTTCTACTTAAAATATTTTTTTGACTTTAAGTAACTTTTTAAAGTTTTTTTAATTAAAAAATTGTATGATATAGCTACAAATGCTGAGTAATATTCCAATTAAAATTAAACACATTCCTTTCATATTGAAATCATGATGAATCCCGTCTACTAACTTTTATCTACCATGGTTTAAAGAAAAAAAAATAACAAATAATAAAAAATTAAATTTCCTATATCATTTTTTTTTCTTTTGCATATATTCACGGAAACTCTGAATAACTTTAGAAGGAAAAAAAAAAAAAAAAAAAAAAAAATTATATATTAGGTAGTATATTAGGAACACTCAGATTATATAGTGTACTAAGAGCGATACCCTGGGGGTACTGGGTTACCCAAAGCAGTTATTTACTTGCTTATTTTTTTACGTCCATTTTTTTTTTTTGCAAACACTATTTGGAATACACCAGTACCACAGTGTACCGTTTGTGTAGCCTAACTATATTCTTCTCATTGATTATTTCGCTTCATATTTTTATCATTTATAAATTAAAAGCCTCTGAATTTTAACAGCTCTTTGTGAAAATTAAAAGATAGCAAATTGAAAACAACAACAAAGGCGGTGTAGATACTTATGTTCAGTTGTCCCACACATACGTATACCTGCACGAACAAGAAAAACCGCTGGGCTCTTTGGTGACATCATTCAATAACTGGAATCTTTGCTGCCTTTTAATTTTCACAGATAGCTGTTAAAATGCAGAGGCTTTTAATTTAAATAATTAACTACTTCCAGCCGTCTCCTTTGGTAGTCAGACTTGGTCCCTTACGAAAGCCCAAACAAGGAAACTGATAAGCTGGCAAAGAGGAATAGAAAGAAATATGATAAAGATAAGTAGAAAGGAGAAGGTTAGGAGTTGTGTCATCAGATAGAAGACTGGCCTAAAAGACATAATTCGCCATATCGAGAAACATAAATGGGAATGGGCGGGGAACATCTTAAGGAGAACTGATAAAAGGTGGTCAATGGAAGTAACTGTTTGTGACACCTTATTACTACAAAAGGCGAAGAGGAGGACAGTTGAAAAGATGGAGTGACTTCTTTAAGAAGAAGGCCGGACCACTATGGTGGAGAATGGCAAGGGATAGAGATATATGGAAAGAGAAGTGGATCCAAATCCCGAACTCGGCTTCCCAGTAGGCTGGTAGTCTGAAAAAGTCTAGACTTATACTCCCTGAGGGAAGGCCTATGTTCAAACTCACAGAAGAATTTTGTTTGTAAATATGATAATAATTGTGGACTTATTTGTAGATATGTTAAATGTTTATTTTTATTGTATTTATTTGAATTATGGTTTATTTGTTGAGTTATGGACATAATAAAAAGCTATTATTATCATTATGATAATTTTCACAGAGAGCTGTTAAAATGCAGAGGATTTTAATTTAAATAACTTACCTTGTTAAAAAAAATATACGGATACTGTTTTCAAATATTTTTAAGATTTAACGATTTTAAGATGGCCGAAGAACATCTTTGGGTCACTTATATTTATTAGTTTTCGTCTTTAAAGAAATCCCAGCAAATAACCTTTACTCCGCGTCGAAAACCTACCTCATCCTGTCCTCCTGTAACCTTTAATGGAGTACCATCAAATAATGTAGAACAGATGAGATACCTTGGATTTTATATGGATAAGCGACTAACCTGGAATCCTCATACAAGATTGAAAAGACAAGAAGCTGCACGTCGATTTCGACTTCTACAACACCTAATTGTCAAACTTTCAAATCTCCCGATTCACTACAAAAAACTCATTTATATGACGATTATCAGACCTATTTAGACTTACGGTATAGAGTCACAGGATCCACCAAACTGTCGAATTCTTCCCACATCCAATCACTCCAATCCAAAATAATTCGAAAAATCCTAGTTGCTCCTTACTTTGTCACAAACGAACTTATCCAGAATGACCTTAATATCCCATATGTTGCTGATTTGGCACGAACCAGATACCTTTCCTTTCATAATAAACTCACTGCTCATCCAAATCCACTTGTTGCACAACTTGCTTCCCATTCCATTCCTGGCAATCCTCAGAGGCATCTGAAAAGAAGATGGTCTCGTGATCTTCTTTTGTAAATTTTGATTAGAATATTACAACCAATAGTACCACCAATCGGTTGTTCCTGTACAAGTTTTATTCATGTCATTATATCTCATATATACCGCATATTTACTAGATGTGTTTTCTAATACAGTTGTAAATTTCTATTAATAAAAGAATATTAAAAAAAAAAAAAAAAGTCTTTAAGGATTCTATTTTTATTTTATTTTTTTTTCAAGATTTAACGATTTTATTATTTTTTCGTTCTTAAGGATGCTGTTTTGAAATATTCCAGGATTTACCGGTTTTTAAGTTATCCGAAGGATATTCCACCATTGTTGACCTTAAGGATACTGTTTTGAAATGTACAAGGAAAAAAAGTAAAATATTAAACATAACGAAACAAGAAAATAAGGGGCATAAAAAAAATTTAAAAAATTTGGAAAAATAGAAGGTTGTGGACGAGTGTAATACTCTTTCTGTATCTCAATAATTTGGCATCTTCTTGTATAATATATTCAAAAAAATAATGATAGTTGAGAAAATTGATGCTGAAAGCTTGAAGCTGGACTTGCTGAAAATAGATATCTAATGAGGACGAGCCCCTAGTGTCCTGTGAAGGATGAGAACCAGGACACTTTAATATGGATGTCCTGCAGAACTGGCCATCAATCACCAGCCCTCTAAGGTGGCAAATCCTCAGGATCCTGTTAGTGAAAAGAGGATTAGCCCTACCGGAGGACTCAAAGGGATAGCGCTCTCGGCCACCTCCAGTCTTTTGTCCCCAGGATCAGGGCCGTTCAACGCCCATCGCCCTTTATAATTAATTCACTCGGGCACAGAGGAACGTTTGAATGACTCAATAAACGGCAGAGCTTTGCACATTAAGGGTGACACATTACGTGTCGAGGCGTACATATATAATTCAACAGCTACTGAACAATTTCTAATAAATAACAATAGTAGTTCCTAAATTATTTGGGGTACTGATGGCTGAATTACTATTGATCAGCATCTCTGTTATCTGTAGGGATCCATATCAGTTATTCCGCTATTAGGAATAATACATATGGATTCTCAAAACACCGGGTTATAATAGCCAATCAGCTAAAATCTACATTAGAGATTGGTCACTAGGTAGTGACCTATGACGGTAGTATATGTTTGATTATAGACTTCCACCAATAATGAAAATAATTCCAGGGAAAGGAAACCTTAATATTTTCATTAGACTAAAAGAATTAAGTTTTTATCCATATTACTTTAATTTGCTAAATTAAAAACATCCTCTGTGTTATTATTTAAAAAACAATAATTAGAGTAAACAATATAAAAACATGATGAAAATTCATATTAAAAAAAAAATGCATTTGATAAATAAATATTATTTTGAGGATCGTCATGAAATAATTAATTAAAAATAATAACAGAATAAATTAAAGTAATGAATTAATGAATAAAGAATGTTTTCTATTCAAGGACGCCTTATATTCTAATAAATTTAATCATTTTCAATAATAATGATATTTGTGGCGAGAAAAACAAACCAGTTGGTTATAAAACTTTCCCTATTTTTATAAAACTTATATGTGTGTGTGTGTGTGTGTGTGTGTGTGTGTGTGTGTGTGTGTGTGTGTGTGTGTGTGTGTGTGTGTGTGTGTGTGTGTGTGTGTGTGTGTGTATATATATATATATATATATATATATATATATATATATATATATATATAGATAGATAGATAAATTTCTTGACTGTTACTATTAAATGTTTAGTAAGGTTTTTAAGGTTCAGTCAATTAATTAAAACAACTATTATGGCGACGTTTTGAGACAATATTGTTCTCATAATCATGCCCTACAGTGAAAAAAACAGGTTACAATAAAATTATATAAGTTATACAAGTTATTTCAAAACATAAAGTTAGCTACAATATAAGTATCCAAATAAGCAAATATATGTAGTTGTTCAGTAAAACTTTTTTCTTGTTTCATTCTTAAAAGATAATACATACACAATCAGCATTCACATATATAATAGCATACTCTTTACATATTTCCCGATCAATGATGGCTGTGAAAGCTTTATATGTAAGTATAAGCAAGTTACAAATAATAATAACCCCTAGTATTAATAACAATATTAAAATCCTATAGCCTTTTAAAATCCTTTAAAATGAACTTGGGATGGAATCCATTAATTTCATCAGTAAATGAAACATCCGTAGTAAAAGTGAAGAAAAATTATTGATAATACCTGAATAACCTTTGTACCTTGACGGGTACAATATGGGATTGAATCACGGGATCTCAGGAATCGCTGGAGAAAATTAATCAGTAACAAACATTTATTTGTTAATAGGTGTAAACAAACGAATCGAAAGAGAAAAAAAAAATCAATTTCTTTTAAATTATAAAATTAACATATAACTACAAATCTACAAGCATAACTGACGCGACAAGAAACCACTTTATTTCCGACTATTACAACTTTTTCTAAATAATCCTTCCAATCATCCAAATTTAAGCGATTCAGTTATAAAACTATTGTCAAACCAATTCGGACATAGAGTTTTAAACCTCCGATTTCATATCCTTTCAAATCTTTTGGATTTTAAATGCTTTGAAAAATCCTGTCACTAAAAAACACTGTCACTAACTTTTCCATACTAATTTTAATGTTGAACACCCACTCAAACCAATTTAGTTACACTCGATTCTTGAAAATCCTTTGAGGCTCCAGGAAAGAAAATGGGGGAAAAAAAAACACTATACCATAGTCAAGTAATAAATTATTTAAGAGATGAAATAATGAGATATTTACAATAACTAATGTAGCTAGTTAATCAATGTATACTGGAGTAAATCTAAAGTAGTTTCTGACGTGAGAATCGTGCATCTGACCTGTTTTAGTGGTACATGGCAATATAAAAAATATTAAGAATAAATAAATAAGCGTATATTAAAAAAAAAGAAAAAAAAAGATAAATGTTATTAGCAAGTCGAATCATCATAAAATTCTAGGTTCAATCAGTGAAGTGGATGCATGATACCATTATTAGCACAGCTCATCGAATCTGGTTTATGTTTCTCGAAATTAATTATTATAATGATATTCCAGCTTCCCAGAACTTGTTAACATATAGCTGAAAATTATATGTTATAAAAATTATCATGATGATAATGATATAATCTATTTATATTATATTATATATGGAAGATCTTTTGAATTTTATACATGGGTATCTCATTAAATGATGAAAATCCGTGACTCGACATTCACGTAAGTGTAACAAGAAATACTTTGGATGACAGGTTTTGTATACCTCAATAAAATTTAAAATTATCATTTAACGATGTTCTGTACACCATTTGTATCGAATTCATAAATCGACTAACTTAAAAACTTCTATCAAACTAAAACTCAACGTCAAAAATAGTAACAACCCCTGAATGAAGCATAGAATTCCACGACCAGATATTTCGATTTTTTAAAATGTTTGACAGTTGGCCGATAAAGGCAAAAGTCAGACTAGATTAGGAATGGGAATTATTTCTTGTATGGACGTTTTCAATGAGATTTAACTACACTTTTGAGAAAATGATTTCACCTAAAGGTAGTTTAGTAGAGAAACTATTCAATAAAAAAAAATTGGAAATTAGACTGGTGGTTTTGGAATAAAATAATAAAGCCTTTTATTGCATGAAGAAACAAACAATATTTTGAAAAACAAATAATATCTTGCAACAAAAATAAAATAAAATTTACTGCTTCTAAGATATTTACAATTAATAATAGTCTATTACGAAGTTATAGTTAGTATTTTAAAAACTGTTTGCAATATATTTACAACTATATGATCGGACTTGCCTCGTGCAGGCCTCCCCTTATTGAGGGTCATGGTCTAACCTATCTGGAGACCAAAACCTACTAATACCACGCCTCAAATATCGGCTTTAAGAGGAAAAAATATTGCAATGAAATATCAAATTATCATATCATTGTTATCATTTTTGTTTGTCCTAGGTGTCATACCATCTAAAGTTTCTAAATCTTATTCATTCCTAGCAATTGTCAATATACTCCACTCCTCAACTATAGCTAAGGTGAAGAAACGCCCCGTAAGAACGAAACTGTCTTATTTTTCAGATATTCGTCCAGTTCTCCCGGCTAACCCAATTGGAACACCTATTTCTACAGCTTTATGAGAATTTTACAATAATATCCTATTTTATCAAAAGTCTTAAATTTATAACTATTGCTCATCCTACTGTTCACTTAAAATAAGTGCCATTGAATTATATTTAAAAAAAAATAAAAACATGATATTTTAAGAAACATTTATTCAACATCGAAAAGCATAGAATGAAAATATAATCTCCATGTTGTTTTTGTTAATGTATTATCTAAATATATTAGTTTTATCATTTTTAACACTGTCTCATAATTTTTTTTTTAGTTCATAATCAGCAATGAGTGTGAAAATGATACATTTTGGAATGTGAAAATAAATTGCACTAAAAAAGTATAGACCGTAAGGCAAAATACATATGCATGTCTATAAAAAGAATTCAAATAGAATTGGCAATTAATTCATCAAGATAACTTATACTCTGAACATGAAAATTTGTGAAAAATAAATATATTTGCATTTTTTTATTAATTTCAATGTAGGTTTTAAATGTAACAATGCCCGAAAATAGAATAATACAAAGTTTAGTCACCGAAAAATAAATCTTATTTATACCTACACATTGTTTATCCGTGTATTCCTCCTATAAGTTTGTACTTTTTACTCAGCACAATTTCCAGCAATCTCTGGAGCTTAGCTCAATATTTATGAAAGCAATAAACTCCAGAAGCTATTGTACCGCGCCCTATTCAATAGATACAACACCCCCTTTACGATACACTGTATGGGGAGAATTACCACTTTTATGAAATAAACATTAAATACTAAAGGGGAAACTGTTAAAGTTTTAATATGTACATAAAAACGAAAGAAAGAAAAAAAAAAGAAAAAAAAAGGTAGATCCTAATATAAGTTCTCCGGGCTCAATAAGAAAAGAACTCCTTTGAAGGCGCTCATTTTTCCTCAATTTCCTTTCCCCTCTTTCTTTATCCAACACCTTTCAGAAAGGTCCTTTGAATATGGGACTCTGGAGCCACAGAAATCTCCCCCCTCCCCTGGAACACACGAGCTAACGAACCACACAGGCATTCATATACTTCTATTTTCAAGCCTCCATGAGTCCTGGACTCCTTGCAGAATATTCCAGCGGATGGTATTCAGTCTCTAGGTCATTTTTTATGCATTCAGGACCCTAGGTGATGTATACCTTGCATAAAAAGGAAATAAGAAGTTTATTTATTGTGGAAATTCGTATATAGAAAGATCAAAGTTATGTAAAATATTTATTATGTAGTGCAGTCCCATTGTCAGTAGATATAATTGTGTCACTAAAAACATTTTAATTTTTTACTCCTACCAATACTTCTCGTATTCAATCCTTACATCCTAAATATTTTCTAGACAAGCGATCAAAGCTTCTGATAAATTAGAAAAGACTTGTTTATATGTTGAGCTTTGGGGCTCCACTTCTTTCAATTCTTCTCGTATTTGATCCTTACATCCCAAAATCTTTCATAGAATCTTCAATAAATATGTCTCAAACTAACTTATCGATTATGATCTTATCGTTCAATATATTGCTGATTTGGCCCAAACCAGATATCTATCCTTCCATTATAAGCTCCATACCTACTCGAATCCAATAGTCTCCCAACTTTGCTCACACTCAATTCCTGATGATCCTCCGAGGCGTCTGAAAAGAAGTTGGCTAAGAGACCTTTTAATGAAGAACGTTTATTGAAGTGCATATTGTGTAGTTCTTTACAGGTTGTAAATATGAATAAATACTTTTTTAAAAAATCACCTTATCCATATCCGTTACTATATTAAATCTGACAAAATAGCCAGCGAAGTTTAAATTCCGTTAACAGTTGTACTTGGAATAATTCGTAACAAATGATTTTTTAACAGAATGAATACAGACAAAGATGATGATTTGTAAAGCACATGTCTGCTCAATGTTATAATTCGGAGTGGGCTTGGATTCGAGGCATAGAAGCATGTATAAAACAATGATCCTCAACATCATCTTAGATTTCATATTATTAGAAAAATAGGGAGACCTAACATGAAGTTTATGGGAGCAGTTGTTGTATGTTAAGCATACGAGAATCCCGCTTGTTGTTCGAGACCGAAGAAACACTTTAAAATATTATAAAGAACCAACTAGTGAATATTATTGGAGGTGGCCCAGATTTGGTCAGGAGCCGTTATACCATATGGTAATAATAAAAATAGTAATAACCAAATAGATCACACATATATAGAAAATGTACCTAACTCAGCAATACCCAATCAAATATATAAATACAACTTTGATTTAAGTATTAATCTAAGATTTACCGAATCAAGATTTATTTTGATTGAAGGCATATGTTCGAAATCATATCAAGAAATTGCAGGAGAATAAAAAGCCTATTACTATTTTTATTTATATTTTTTGAGAATAAAACCTGCCTACCCAAAGCACTAAATCTAATATTCAAATTTAGGTTTTTGAGTTAACATTTTCAGATTTTCAGGTTAAGAAAGCGTTACATTCTCTATCAAATAATGATTTATTTATACTTATGTTTACAGATAATACGTTCCTATGTCAAGAAACGGACTACAACATTTGCTGTGATCTCACAAGCTTATTTTATTTTTTATTTTTTTTTACATGGAAGTCAATATGATTTTTTGTTTCTTTTTTTTTACAATAAGTTTATTTATTGAAACAGTTAAAAAAAAAAAAAGTCCATAAATTTTGGTGATATTACATTTAGCGCCAGGGACTGGAGATTTAATACAGTCATAATTGTTTTTGTTTTATTTTTCAAGCCCCTACTGGATAAAATTCTTGTGTTTAACAGGATTAGGAATTTCTATTGATGTTTGGCCTTTTTCTGTATGTGTACAATGTAAGGCCTGCAGAAAGTTTATTTTTTCTTGGGGTGAGGGTTTCTGAGAAAGTTTTTATTTAGGAGATGGGGCTCACCTAAATCTTGTTGTGGGGCGACTTAAAAACTAAGCTGTTTACATTAAACAAAACTAAATAAGAAAATGCCCTTATGGTCACTTTTCTGTTGTTAGTTGCCAACGGGCCGTAGGTGGCGCTGGTGTCAACAGAGGGTGTGTTCTGAGCAGAGGGTCTGTCTTAAACTGAAGTGAGTCCAGGAACTTAACATGTCGACGCTGGATGAATTCCGGGGCTGTCGGAAGGTCAAAGATTTCGTGGAGATCTTCTGGTTTCTTCTTCTTCAGGGAGGTCGTTTTCACCATCTTCTTGAGAATGAAGTCCTGGAAACGCTGCAGATGCCGTCTAGTTCCGTCAGAAAGGCGGGTGTGAAGAGTAAAATATAATTTTTACTAAAAATTTATACTGCAAGTTATACCAGTAAATTACGTCATGACAAACCTCACAGTAATTTATAAAAAACAAATTACTTTTTTAATTTTTATAACAAAACATGTTCTTTTCAAGCAACGAGTACTTAAAAACTTTAATTGTTTATGCATTTATTATTTTTTCATCGGTTCAGATGATTTCATTCATATCATCATCTTCCGCAACTAAACGCAGCACGTTACATAGCTAATAAATACACATTTATCCGTAATTAATATTAAATCAAATAAATAATTATACGTTTATATAAAAAGAAATATATAAAATTTGGAAATATGGATTTATTTTGGAGTTCCGAGCCATGAGCTATTGTGCTATACCGCTCTTATTCAGCCTCCACTGAGTTTACACACCAGTGACGCAGCTGAGAGAGCATCTCCGGGATCTCCTTCGATCTCGGTTGTTCGGAAAATATTAGTTCGGGGTTTCATATGCTGAGAGTATATTTAGTATGTATGGTATGATTGTATTTTTAATTTTCTTTTTCTCCTTTTACTTAGTTATTGTTTTTAAATTAATTTTATTTTATGTTATGTGTTGTATAGTTAGAAGTTTTATGTTATTTTAGATGTTTATTTCTTGTACAATGAAATCTGAGATGACCTTGAGGATCAGCGTACTATGCATGCCTCGTGTCCAACTTTTATACATCCAAAGATCATCCCAAGGATCGTCCTCTTGTATCCAAGGAGCCATTTGCGAAGCCCACTCCTCCGAATTATAACACTGGGCAGACATGTGTTTTACAAATCCTCATCTTTGTTTCCTTTATTCATTCGTTTAAAAGATCATTTGTTACGAATTATTCCAAGAATAACTGTTAACTGAAATTAAACTTCCGTTACTATTTTGTCGGATTAATTACAGTAACGGATATGGTATTTTAAAAAAAAATATTTATTCATATTTACAACTTCATGCATTATATACAAAAAGTAAATCTAAGGAAAATGATTACAATGACACGTCAATAACATGTAAAGAACTACCCACTAGTAGCACATTAGAATGTCTGTTGGTCATCTTTTAGGACGCCTCACAGGATTATCAGGAATTGAGTGTAAGGCAAGTTAGGAGACAAGTGGATTTAAGTCAGTTTGGAGCTAGCTTATGGTAGGATGGTCATATGTTTTGTGGCAAATCAGCAACATATGGAACGTTAAGATCTTAATGGATAAGCTTGTTGTGACTTATTGAAGATTCTACAAAGGAAATACGAGAAGAAATGAAAGGAGTGGAGCCCTTAAGCTCAACTCCGTATATAGAAATGGGTAATAATTATTTTCATATAAACAGGCCTTTTTTAATTTATTGGGAGATTTTGGAACAGTTGGTAACGACAAGCAGTTAGTAGTATTTTAAGTCTGCTATGTGGCAAAAATATCAATAACTAAAATTGGTGAGACAGACATACAGTTGAACAATATGGTTTGATAGAATCGAATCATCGATAGACGAATTATACTAATTCCCCTATTTCATTTATTTATTTTTCTAATCCGATAAGGACCAACAATAAACAAACTTTATGGAATAAGATTAGTGCATAAGAGACAGAATGTAGACATTGGGTGGATCGCAAATTGTTACATTAAGCATTAGTCTTGAAGACCGGGGGTCCAATTCCCTGATGAGCTAATCAAGTGGATTGCTACTGTACACTGGGTGGCTCGGTTTCAACCGTAGTTGTTGGATCAGGTGGCTACCCGAGCATTAATTTTAGTTCCAACAAACCAAACCAAACATCCTCTTTGAAGAGTATATTTAATTTATTAATGCAAACAGCATCTGTTTTGATAAATTTTCTTTTCAACTTTCATTTACACGCAAATATTTCATTTTTTTTCTTTCTTTTTTATTAGTAATTTATTTATATTTACAACTACATTAAGTATATCCATTTAGTAAAATTTTACAATAACTGATGAAATAAAAGTTCTATATTTGGAAGCAATTTGGAAGGCTAGTGGAGAGGGTATGGTGCTTATCATGAAAAGATATGCATCTAGTTTGGGTCAATTCAGAAACATATCGGACAGTTAGATCATTACGGATAAGTTTATTTTTTATATAATAAGGATCATTGAGGATATAGCTAAGTATTTGGATTGTAAGGATTTAATAAGAGAAGTATTGTGGAGTGGAGTCCGAAATCTAATGTTGGCATTATATTGGCCAAATTACTGTAATATCAATGATTCTGTTTATTTTAATGTAAGCTTTGAACGTTTGTCTAATCAATGTTGAAGTATTCTTTTAGGAAGAGCAGTTTCTTCATGTTTTAGTCGTGTATGTGGATTCCAAGTAAGTAGTTTGATAGCTGATCTGTCCTACAGATATTATTATTATTTATTTATTTATTATTATTATTTATTTATTATTATTATTTATTTATTTATTCGGTGCGATAGTCCTTAGAGCAGGACCAGGACCTCCTCAATAAGTCTCCTCCAACCATCTCGGTCAGCGGCCTTGCGGCGCCATCCTCTAACACCTAGCTGATGGAGGTCTTCCTCCACGTCATCTAACCATCTCAATCGTGGCCGTCCTCGAATTCTAAAACCTTCTGGCGTTTGTTTTAGCAGTTTTCTTGGAAATGTATCAGCAGGCATCTTTTTCACGTGTCCCAGCCACCTTAATCTAGCTTTTTTTATTTGGGCGAATATATCTGGCTCAACAAACAATGCCATTAATTCATCATTTTTTCTTCGTCTCCATTCGTCATTGAGACATTTTGGGCCGAATATTTTTCTCTGACAGATATTAGAGGAATAATATTAAAGGATTATTTAGGAAGCCTTACGACGAAGGGTAAAAGTTATTTGATGATCACTTGAGGTACGCATGATGATATAGAAGGATCAATACAATTAGGATTGATTAATTAAGTGCCACTTCTATTGAGATATCCTATAGCCCCATTTTAAATTTGTTTCCCATAGGAACGGAAAAACCCAATGAGTCATAAGGGAAACCCCATTGTAAATCTAAAACTTAACCGACCTGCCTCCCCCTTTTACATCTCAGAAATTCAGTGTTTTAGTTACCTCGAAGGTGAGAGCGTATGCTTGATTTCTTGTCTTATCTTTTTTAAAAAACTTTAGTATATAAATTCTATGTAACATAGCACTGATGTGTTGGAAAAAAAAAAAAAAAAATTTGTATGTTTTAAAACTGAAGATGAATGTTCAGCATTCGAAACTAGTTTTCAAGTAAAATAATATAATTTATTATAATTCTCTTAACCCCACAACATTCGTACAGTTTTGCTATATTAGATTAGAGTGGAATTCAATGAAAAGATCATTATTTAATAATAGCATAAATGCTTTATCGGTGTTCGTGGTGAGGTCGCTGAGATGAGTCGGGATGTCAGCTGTATAAACCTTGAAAAAGATGGGACAAATGGTACTTCCTTGAAGAACCCCGACTGACTGTCTAAAAAGACGTGAATATTATGGCTTACTTTGAATGTTCTATCATTTAAATCAAAACTTATATCAAGGAACTATATAAGAAGTAGGATTTAATGTAGTTTGTAAATCAGACTCGTGTGAGACAATCGATAATTGCTCAATAACAGATAATCGATGTCATTGCTGGATAGTCGAGTGTGATATAAAAAGTATTTCAATCGTTCCGCGAAAATAAGAGACAATAAAAATGCAATTTAATAAGTATGTTAAAGATCAGCATCCTTTGGAATATATATTGAGATGAACACTTTAGTATTACTTTCAATTTGCTTAGGTATATCCACCATCAATTTTTTTTTTTTTCATATGTCGCACCACATATTTAAATCTTGATAAATAATTTAATTGAATATGAGTAAATTTTATTATCAATTTATATATCAATTATATACCGTACCATTGTAACCTCTTGTGTAGAATAGCGCTCGCCACCTATCGGTCAATTAAACCTTCACCAATCAATTAAAAAATCAGTATATTTTATTATTATTAAAGGTTTCTAGAACTATAATGATAATGTGGTTAAAATATGTTACAGATTGGTTCTGTAGTTTTTGTGGTTAGTGATTACAAAAAAAAAAAATGGACTTTTCTTTTATATAGTAGTATGGATATAATTTATTAAGTTTTTCTTTACTTTTTTTTTTTTTTTTTTTTTTTTTTTTTTTTGTCTCGTTTCGATGATAGAGGAAACTAGATTATACCTATACACCACAGACCAATAAAGAAAAGCCGGTTCATTCCAATATCGCTTGACAGCCCTGTCGATTATACATCGATGGTCGAGCTTAAAAATATCGATCCGAGACTAATGAATAGAGCGACCTACATCTGGAGACTGTTCCTACAAGAGGTAAATATTTCCCCCGCCTGTTTGCCAGGGCTCCATTGTAAGAGGACGCCCAATGGAAGCGTAACTCTATATATTTTGCCCGCCCTTTTAGTCCCCTCCTAAACCTTTTAGCCTTCCATAATTGAGAACTTGTCCGCTCCATGGATTGCTCGGTTCCATGGATGTCATCGCTAATCCAAACCGAAGATACTAAAGTCTGTTAGTGGCTAAAAATAACATTAGTCTTTGATTGTAAAAAAAAATATGTGTGTGGGACTTAAGTCTGTTCGGCCAGTGATAAAAGAATGTTTTAAATCCGCAGCAAAACACAGAAAAAAAAATCACCTAGAAATGTAGCTCAAGACAAAAATGGAAGATAATGTCATAATTAAAACAGTTATTTGAAATGAGTCGTACAAAAACAAAAATAAGGAAGTATTCCAATTTTTAGTTAAATACATTATAATAATAGCGAACAAAAGAATAATTTAATTATACAAATCAAACAATTTATCAATACTTTTACAGTCTGGAAAACAAAATACCATCTTTGAGTTATATTATATATTTAATATCACTAAATCATGGAAAGGTATTCCCTAGAATCTGAGTTGGGCAAAATTTAATCAAAGCTAAAATTTAATCAAAATTAATTTATAGCTGTTTGACAAATAATTACCTGAAAGCAATCACCTAATTAAATACTGATTAAATCTGTCAATCATTTTTAGTGAACTGATGATTATTTGACTGAAAGATTTAATCATTATTAAATTAGATGATTGATTCCAGGATTATTTGTCAAATAGATATGATTAAAGTTTGTCTGACTCTAATGTACATAATAGCACAAAAATTAGGATTTCATAATATTAAATAAATAAGTTAATAATAAAGAAAATCTTGTGCTTCTTCAACAATTATTTCTGATTGAATTCCTTTGAGTGAGTTAGACTGAATACTTATTCAACACAAAAAGAATTTAAAAAAAAAAAAAAGAAGAAAGAAGAAAAAAATCATTTGATTGATTATGGATAGGGAATATATTCGTGATCTTCAAACAAATGAAACTTGAAACGTTTCTAAATCAAAGAACTTATTCGATACTAATAAAACATTAAACAACTAATATTTCATCCAAAAATTAAAAATCAACTTCAAAAAGTTCCAGGAGGAGGGAAAAAAATTCTATTCCCCAGGATGAAAAATAATTCTCAAATCAATAACAGTAAACTTTAGTGTAAAATCGCCACATCTCAAAACATAGCTTATTCTTTTAAAGTATATATTAACAATAAATTACTCAAACTGATAAAGTCAAACAAACTGATTTATGTATTAAAATGAACATGATGAAGTTTTTTGTCTTTGTCGCATTTGTTATTTATATGAGGTGTGAATGTCAATCGTTTATCTAGTTCCTGACCAAGGTAGGTAACAGTTTGAGTCCAAGGGATTTGTATATTTTTTTAGACAGATATGTTTTGCTTTGTTGTGCCTTCTTTTTGTAAAAAATATTGCAGATGCTTTTTGTTCGTTTGTTTTTATTTTCCATTTTTTATAATATTTATTAAATCTGAAGTATAATGATTTTAATCTGTTTTTTATTGTGTCTATCCTGAAGGAACTAGTGTAAATCGCCGTGTTGATGCTTAAAGATTTACTAAAAAATTAAAGTTTTTATATTTAATTTTAAAACCACACACCTGTCATTCATTCCTTGACAACAAGCAAATTTGATGATGATATAAAAGATAACTGGCAAGTCATACCATGACGGAAGTCAGCACCCAACGGTACTTACTCCTAATATGATAATTAATTTCAACGGAGAAGGTCCCTCAACCAACTCCTTTTTAACCTTATTCGGGTATTATCTGGCGTGTTTCTCGAGGTCATTGTTTGTATTAAGTTGTTGATATGTTTGTAGAGTTTGTCGTGAAATCTTTTGTATGAAGTCCGGATGTGATCTTGTACCACACGTAAGTCTGTATGTAATGTTATCCGTACCAGGGCCGTTCTGTAGTGAATCTTAAACTTTTTGTCGAAAAGTATCGATTACAGTATTAGTTGAAACTGTTATAAGCATTAAGAGTCTATTAATTGTTAATTTACTTGAAATTAATTTGTTGTAAATAACAACTAATTAACAATTGTTGAATGATTACAAATGATTATTTGCCACTTCTATTGCTATTTTTTTTTATTATAATGCCAGTTATTACTATTAAAGATTTATTTTCAGTTCTAGCAATGAAAATAAAAATCTAAACATCAACTATGAAGCAAAGTTTGATTGTTTCAAATGAATGAATATGAATTTGAATTAAATTTAATGCTCTACAACTTTGATTTAGTCATTTTTTTCTGTAAAACGATCACGGACGGCCCTAGAAGCAAATACTTAACAAAAAGTGAGGTAAATTTTTTTTTTGTTGCGAAAATTATCGATTTTCAAAAACGTAGGAGTATATCTCGAAATTCGACAAATATGTTTAAATTCAATTATATAGGAAATTAAATCAGCTTTCATTTTTATTTCAAACATCTTTTTATAGTTCATTTTTGATGGGACCTCTCCCCTCCCCCAATCGTTAGCTCCTCCCCCAGGGGCGGGGACTTTTAGTATGTTTATTTTCTAACTCTCCTAACGAAGCCTTGAGGTTAAAAATACGCATATTTCATGCATTCTACAATATGTTTATTGGCTTTACTACTATATATTGCAACGTGTTTAGCGGATAGGTAAACAGAAAATAATATTGAAAATTATTATGTATTAAAAGCGTAAGAGTCAGAAGCACCAGATCATGAACTAGAAGGTAGCAAAGAAAGCCCAGTTTTGCTTTAAGTATTTATCACTTGGATAACTACTCAAATTTAACCAGTCAGAAATAAGCTCATAATGTAAATTTTGTTCTTGCCTATAAGTAGATTAATTGTAATATAATAAATGTAATCAAATTCGTTTATAAGGATTATTATAATGATTATAAGTAAAAGTCATTATTTTTTTTTTCAGTAATTACTAGTTTATAAGGCACTATCAAGATTCCAGGGCTGTATTCGAGTTAAAGCAGAAAATTGATTTACTGTTTTTCAGCCGAGAGTCGAATTCGAGGTTAGAAGACACTCTGGGGCACACCCAGCCTCTATAAAGTAGGAGCCTATTATTTCTGCCAAATCTCCTTCTTTCACAACCGTTGGCTCAGTAAAATTCCACCGTTACCTAAGTACTGAACCTAAGACTCGGCATGGGTTGTAGTGGTACAGGGGCATGTTCTTTTAATAATTAAATTATTCTAACTATTATAATTAATTAATAATACCTTCATAATTAGAATATAATTGGTTACGCGATACGGTGGAGTCGAATACATTAGATAGATCGGACATCAATATGTGGTGGCTAGGGATATGACCTATATTAATAGAGGTAAAAGTTTAAGACATTTCTAAGCTACATAAAAACAAAGTAATATATATTCATATTTGTGATTATTTTACTCCAATTTTGCCACCGGATATATGTTACAAAAATCATGAACCGAATTACTGACTCTATCAAAGCCCAAATATCAATATTTATTTATTATAAATTGGAAATGAGGTAAATCAAGAATGCTCCCAGTCACTATCAATATAATATCAAAGTGAAGATGTAGCGGGAAAAGATATTATTTTGTGAAACCACCTCGAAGGAAATACTCCGCCTGAAGAAATTTCGAGGACAGGACGTCGTGGAAACTTTGATAAAGAAGAAAGTTTGCTATTGGCGTGTCATATCAAATACGTGACCTAAACTTGCTCACCGGCTTCCAGCCAACTTTACTCCAAAGTGAAACCTAATATATTTCCTTCATAAAACTTTACAGGGCATTCCGGATACCTTCTTCCCTATTATTTCAAAAAAGGGTGAATATGATTATTTTGTGGCTCTAAGATCTTTAATATCCAACTAAATAAAAAAAATAAAAAATTGTTATCAATAAGAATATAAAACTGCAGTGTATTTATTGATATCTACCAAATTAATAAATAAAAATAATATTTATTATATATTAAAAGTTTAAGAAGAAGCGGCACCTTAGGGGCTGACTTTCGGCAGGTTACCCAAGTAGGGTATACTTATCTCTATGAGCCCTGCTGTTATGAAGTCCTTTGTCGGCAATACTCTGAAATTTTTTTTTCAAACAATGAACCCGAAAATACAAGTAAAGATATACAAAACTTTGATGGGGTGGGTATACCCCGATTTAAGATGAAACAGGAAATAAGATGTCATCTTGAGGGTTTGTGATGGAGGAAGTTGATGCCGGAAGGACATAAAACCCTAGAGGTAGCGGACCATGATGAAAGTCGAGAAACCAGGTAGGGACGTACCTGGAGATGCTGACTTACACCTTAGCACTAAAGATAAGAAACATATATTGTAAATATTAAGAAATAAGTTTAGAATTTAAATTGTCTTATAACCCATGAGTAGAGTAATCGTAAAATCATCCATAGGTTCTCACCATTAAAATTATATAATACTAACATCTCCCGCCGCGGCTTCGCCCACTCTCATGAATAAAGAACTTTAATAATTTTAACTAATAGCTGATGTTTTATTCATCTATCGATAAAAATGTTAAATTGTAAAAAGCTTGCAAAAAGGAAAAAAAATTAATTGATAGGAAATTCTAATAGATTACCTAAGATGTTTTGTCTCCCGTTATTATGAGAATGATTTGATTGTTAGAGAATTTATTATTATTTACAATTATTAAGATTTTATTTATATTCATTATTATTAAAATTAGAAAGTTTACTTATATAATTTGATTAGACCATACAGTTAGATTATTAAATAAGATTATATAGTTAAATTATAGGTATATATTATTACAATTTATTTAACCTATTTGTAATCCAGAAATTATTCCACTTTACTAGAATTCAGGGTCTTATTTGTTTAACCCAGTTTTCTCTAGGTATTAGGTTGCTGGTTTCGATTCGATTCTGGTTACCAATTTTAGAAAACTGAGCTGCTGAAACAGCTTTTCGTTTTTCCATACACCACAAATGGGTGGAACCAATATGGCGAATTCTTTCACTATTAGATTTCTCATGTAAGATTTAAATACTAATATAGTTTCATGTTAAGGCTTTTGGTTCAAAATCTAGGAATGCCACGAATGAGGCTTTTATGTCGTTGAAACCAGCTGACAGACGGCTGATGTTAGTTCTAAATTAAGGGAAGACACAGTAGAAGCGTACGGTATTTAGTCCTGTCCTCCAGTTCTACCACCTACACAGTTGCAGCACTTGACGTTCGTAAACTAAACTTTTGAGATTTACCTATAAGTTGCCTAGATTGGACCTAAAATATAGAAGTATCATTTAAATAAACTTATAAACGTCATGGCCACTACACATATTCCCAACAACACTCAGAGAGGGCTAAAAAGAAGCTGGATGAGAAACCTGGACTAAAATAAAAATAAAAAAATTAAAATAAAGACTGGAGGAGCAGCTGGGGTCTGCTCCCCCTCATGGCTTTTATGGAATTTTCTTTCTTAAAAAACATTCACTGGTTGTCTAATTGTAATTGACAGGTGTGAATATATAAAATCTTCATGATGTATTTTTTTTTTTACTAAAATATTTATTTTTATGTAGTTATTATTTTTCGGCTTATAATGTTTTCATAAAATATTATTTACAGCTAAAACTCATTTTCTATGAACCTATATTTTCCACTCCGAACTCTTTAAAAAAATTTAATCATACAATAACATCTGATTCCATAAATATTTTCAATGGTTTATTAAATTAATATTCCCCCAGGCGAGTGGGAATAGAGAGGCTAAGTGTAACCATCTTCGGTAAGATCTCATTGCTGGTTTAACCCCGGTCGGGGGTTGTTTCTCGAACATAAGAAAAATATTTTCCTTCTCTGCGGCAATGTTTTTATTCACATCGCTAGCGTATTCGCTTAGTTATTTTCTGAAATGCCGCTTTCCCAGCGTAGAGTTCCAAACCATATGTATGCTTTAGAAAAAGAACAATTTCTTCGGAAATATTGCAATTTCCTAGAAATTTAAAATTACAATCTAGAATTTAGTGTCATATACTTATTTTCAACCGTAGTGAAAATGAAATAAAATAAAAAAGAATAAAAATCTTAACCGTTCATAAATAAATATTCTTTATCTACACATTATAATTTAGAAATACAAAAAAAAATGCATCAATTAAATGTGAAATTGTCAATAATCATAACTTGAATACCGCTTCTAGAGAAACTACCCATTAGTAACACTTTAATAAAAGTTATATATTGGTCATTATTGCGAAAGGGTCATCATGTGTGATGATAATAATATTAGGTTGGAATGCAATCTGTATATATAGTATAAAAGATAGGACCTAAGATACTTCCTTGAGCAACCCCGGCAAACGGCGAAAAGAGGGAAGAATGAGGAAAATTATGATAAACTTTGAACGTTCCATCAGAGGAATAGGAATTATATTTAACTAAAAACGTTTTTATGAACCGTGCTTAACAAGTTGTTAGAGGCACTATGATCTGATGAAAAAGTCATATGAAGTAATAATAACTATAATTAAATAAATAAAATAAAAATTAATGATAATGGGTAAAAGGATAATAAAAAGGACAAAACGAAATGAAATGTAAAATAAAATAAAAGTATGGAAAAAATGGGAAAGAACGAGGGGAAAATGTAGAAGGTGATAAAAGAAAAGAAACGGATAAAAAAAAAGGTGAAGGAAAATAAAAGTAGAAAGACAAAAGGAAAAGGAAAAGAATATCAAAAAACACTTACCCACCGAACCACGCTTGTAAGGAGACGAACGATGACTGATGTGAAACGGTAAGAACAGCTGGGTAGGTAAAAGGGAGAAAAAGTTTATTTTGTTACATTTTCATTGTTTCTTTTTTCTATTCTGCATCCATGTGTCCCGCGCCTTTTCTCCATTTTACCTACCCAGCTGTTCTTACCATTTCACATCAGTCATCGTTCGTCTCCTTACAAGTGTGGTTCAGTGGGTAAGTGTTCTTTGATATTCTTTTCCTTTTACTTTTATCTTTCCACTTTTATTTTCCTTCACTTTTTTTTTTGTTATCCGTTTCTTTTCTTTTATCACCTTCTACATTTTTTCCCTCGTTCTTTCCCATTTTTTCCATATTTTTATTTTATTTTACATTTCATTTCCTTCTGTCCTTTTTATTATCCTTTTATCCATTATCATCAATTTTTATTTTATATTTATTTATTTATAATTTTTTTTATTTAATAACTATAATATTCATGGAAATTAAAAAAATAAAATAACAATTAATTGAGGTTTTTGAAAAGATTCCTCTGTTTTAGAGTTATAAGGTCTCACGATGTCCTTAGAGTCTATTGTGGAATCCTGAAAGAAGTAACTATTTTCCGTACTTTTAACTCTTTTTAATCTTTTATCAGCAAACAAATTCCGTATTCATAAACATAGTAGTTATGTTTTTTTAGGGAGCTTTGCAAAGATTCAATATTGCTTTATAAAAAAAATAAAAAAAAAAAAAAAAAAAAAAAAAAAAAAAAAAAAAAAAAATAAAAAATAAAATAAAAAAATAAAAAAAAAAAATAGTTCCAGTATCAGCTACGGCATTTGCCAGTACGTTTCCCATATCAATTGGAATAATAAGAAACTTTATTTTCAATAATAATTATAATATCAATTTAAATATTCAATTAAATTAATGGAGATGCATTGTGCAAAATGTTCGGAGAAAAATCTAATTTCTTCATGATTGGTTATAACACAATATCGTTTAACTTCCAATCACCAAGCTAACTTAACTGTCAATTAACACTTAATCGTTATCAAAAACCTTGTATGTTATTATTATATTGTTATCTTATAAAATTTAATTTAATATAGCATGTAATAAACATAGAAGCAAATAAAAAGGAGTTCAAAATTTAAAATAAAATCAAATTTGAGATAGAGCTATGATGTTTTTTAAAATTACATTTTCTAGGGATGAGATTTTTCATGGTATTCGTAGAAGCATCGACTCCATTAGTACTATAGCTTTCATATTTTTCCGTGTTTGTGCCTCTAGGAAAAGTATTTCATATCCTATCGCATATTGTTTTGTTTTTTCAGAAATATTATTATTTTTTAATAAAGTATAAAATAATTTTAAGTACATACCTTGTTTATAAAAATCCTGGAAGTCTTCAAATATATAGAGAATATGAGGTATTAAAAAAAAAATTACTATTTTCGTGGTATTAATATTTGTTAGGAATCTATCATAGTATGGAACTCTCTCCCTCAAATTCAGGAGTGCTTATTTTCTACGAGCAGTCTATACGCTTTTTACAATAGCTTCTCACAATCCTGATAGATACAACAAACTATTGAATTTTTTTTTTATAATCATTTATTGAGCAATTATTACAATCTGCCACAAATGTGGGCATAAGTAATATAGATGACTTCATGATTACATTCACTCAATATGTACAATACGAGAAGAAAATAAATAAATAAATAAATAAAAATATAAAAGAAAAAACAAAAAAAAATTAAATTAAATAGAACAAAAAGAGCTATGCTGCTATACATAAACAATATGCAATATAGAATATACATACAAGTGAAATATATGAATAAAAAAAAATATGCTATTCAATTATTAAATAGATTTCGTCCTAAGATTTATAGAAATCTAATGATATTAAGGTTTGATATTCTTTAATGATTATTTTCTTGCATTCTTAAAACTTTTTTTTTTTTTGTATTATGCTTAAACAAAAGAAGGATTTTGATCGTTTTTTTGAGTGTCGTTCAACTATAAAGGGATTTGTTCAACAAGATTTCATCCTTTTTTACATAAAAAAAAAATCTTTTGGTGGCAAGAATATAAATATTAATTTGTTTCATGTTTTTTTGATAATTAATTAATTAATATTTTTAAATGTATCATGGTCAGAGATGAAAATATTCCTCAGTATCAAATATATTTAAGAGAACTAGACCCAGACATAATATTTACAACTTCTGTAATAATTTATTAAAACATTTTTAAAAAGCTCAGTAGGTAAATCAGTATATTACCAGCTATTGGTGCTGAGTTCAAGTCCAGCTGCAGCCAGAAAACTTATTTTCTGTTATTTCAGCCGTTGCTTGGAAATCTGGGACACACCCAGCCTCTATAAAATGAGTATACTTATTTTAAGGAAAATCTGGATGTTGAAAAACATGCAAAATTACCCCTCTTCACAACGAAATGAACCTTGGGTTCTTACCAAAGTACAGAACCATAAAAAGCATACAAGAACCATAAATAGTTGTGGTAAACTTTTATTAAGGTCATGAATCAATCTTCTAAGAATAATTTTAATATGATTTGTAGTAAGACAAAATGGACATTATTTTCACTCCTTAACCTTAGATGACTCAATTTTTATTATTCAGTAAAAAAAAAAATGTACGATGTATTTAGTAATTAGAAGTTAGGAGAAAATAATAAAACAGAATTCAAATCCAATATTCGACTGGAAAACAAAATTTATTTTAGTTCTTCCGCCATTTACTTAAGCCATTATTGCAAATACGTTTACTTTAGTGATATAAAACTTAAGTCTGCAAAATATACGCTTCGTTAAGACGACTCAAAACTATTCAGTTACTATTTCCTTCAGATATAATTCAAACGAATAATGAATATAACACATTCATTCAAACTTCACACTGAGCCCACAGTAACGACATCTATATGCAATGGCTATCATTATACAGTAACTAATTATCCAACGTTTTATTCGAGATATCGCTGCTAATATATTTATAGCTGTAAAAACGATAAAAATGGTTGTCCCGCATTAGGTACCAGGAGCCTTGTGGGTTAACTTGGGGTACTGGTTTGGTACATTCATAAAAAATATGTAGCCACATAGAAAATCGGTTAAGTTATTCTTTAAAAATGTTTCTTACCACCCACAAAAGCAAAAGGTAGGCTGATTTATTGCTGGACAGTTCAATTAACATTTCACCGATCGCGCAAATTTCCATAATATGAGCGTGTTGTACAAAGAACAACACCCTGGTTTTTTTTATCCCTTTTTGTCTAAATTCTATATAAAATCTATTAAAATAAATATTTTCACCATTCTGCATTTAAAATAGAATATATGTAGAGTATATTACCTGAGAGAATAATATTTTGAGCGTAAATGAAAATATGTTTATCATTGAAAATAATGAAAAACAAATTCATAACTAGATATATTTTTATTGTAAATATTACAGTCAATTAAAATTATTTGTCTGTCTAAAATGGTAGTTTTATTAACAATTATTGCAAACCATTTTTTTCAAAGAATGATTTTCACAAATAAAATGTATTAATACCTATGCTCAATTTCGGTTTTTGATTCATGATCTAGAACATTTTCTATTTCCTCTTCGCCTAAGTTCAAATTTTGATTTGGTTGCCAGGTTCTTTTTTCTTCCTCGTCTAGCTTCTGCTAAATTCGAGGAACGGCTTCCAATTTTGTAGATTTAAACCTAATGAAAACATTCCGAATCACTTATAATTCGCTCAATATAATAAACAAATCTAAAAAGGCAAAATAATCCTAATTACATTAAGTCAAATCTAGAAGATTGCCGAGAAAGGGATGAGAAAAAATCAAAACGAGAGCGGTCGCTTGTTGTACTATGTGCAACACTGAGGACTAAATATTTTCCATACAGAAAACTATCCCATCTATCACAAAAAAAAAATTACTTGTGGCAAAAAGAGTAGTATCACAAGGAATAGCTGAAGCCAATTTTCTGAAAAGTTCACCGTAAGCGAGAGAGAGAGAGAGAGAAAACAAGTCGGGTGTTGTACAAAATACAACGGTGCGACTGGTGGAAGGTTAAACACAACAGTCAGCAATAGTGACAGGTTTGCTTTGGAGATTTTGATAATTTGATGCAAAAAATATCGCTAACAAACCTATTTATTTATATTTTATGTTTTGTTTTTTTTTATAAGTATTCTGATGTTTAATACTTTCAAAAAAGAAAAAAAAGAATTAAACTTAAACTTTGATGTAAGGCAAGTTGAAACATATAGCCGGCAAAGCAGGAGCCTAAACGAGTTCCGTTTTTAAAGGCCTCAACCACTGACGGATCGTCAAAGAAGGACCAGCCAAAGTCCCCCAGCAAGTCTATTAAAAGTCGGCCGACTTGGGACCAGTTTTTTCATCGCATCAATAACCCAAGTTAGCCGCGGGGGCCAAATTGAATAAATTCATACCCCCATCAGTCCTTTGACAAACGTCCTTCCTTAATTATATTCCCAGTCAGCTGACCTGTTGAAGCATTTTCTTTTTTTATACGATAAAATAGAGATTAATTGTTTTATGATTCTTTTGAATAAAATCATCGATGCTAGAGGTGAAATACGAACTATGTTAGAAGCAATCCGTTGAAGATTAAAAATGTAAGAAAATAAGGTTTTAAACAAAAATACTTTCTTATTTAAAACATTATTTAAGGTTCATATAAAATTTAAAAAAAAGAAGAACTAGTTTTAATATCATACAATCAGGTCATTGGTATAAAATCAATATTGCGATCTATCTATAAAAAATATCTGAATATATTGAAAGATTTTACTATATCTAATCTCAAAACTAATCTAGTATTCGGGTAAACAAATATGTTTGACTAACCGATCGCACGTATATAAGTGTTTTTAGCTAGACCACTAGAAACATATAATATATAAGTATAAAGTTATGATAAATTGTTTTTGTATCAACAGTTGACATCTAGGTAACTTTAACTGTACAAATCATTTTAGCCCAATACGTAAGATATTTGTCTTTATGGCAGAGTTCCAAATAAAACAACTAACAACGACAAAGTTAGAGGTGTCAATTCCTTCATTCTCAACGTGGGATGTATACGTACTATATCAAGTGTATACATACTGTGTTGGTTGAAAAAGAAAAACAACTAATATTATCAATTTCCTTTCTTATTTAGGAATAGTTTAGAATTAAATTATAAAAAAACATATAATTTAAAAAAAAATAAAGTTAAGATAACCATGATTTCTCAGCTCATTATATTGGTTGAGGTAGCATTAAGAGCCTTTCAGGAAATATTATTTTATTTATGTAGGGTAAACCAGACAGTTCTTGATACCCTTATGGAAATTTTAGAAAACATTTATACTGTAATTATAGAAAGAATAGTTTAATAAAGTTGAAATTTATAGTTATTTTTCTTTGATTACTATACTTCAAGCTAGACAAGGAAGTTCTCACAAACATTATTCCTAGAATGTATTTTACAAGACAGTGACAAGAACTACTGAAAAATCAATTATTGACATCTTATACATATCTTTTAGAATATGAATAGAATTGAAAGCATTTTTACACAGTTGAGTTGTTGGATTTGAAAGGAATGTTATTAAATTTTGTTTTTGGTTAAATATTATTTTTTGCTAATTTTTAAATAAGGGCGTCAATAACTGTTTAGCCTACCACAACATGGCCGAAAGGCAACTTCATCAAATACAGAGTACAGATTTAATCTATTCTAAGGTTACTTAGATTCTAAGGTTAAAACTGTCCGTACTTTTCAAAAACAACTATATTTAAACCCAAATTGTTTGAATATAAAATTTGGAATCAATCATACTTTTTAAAACATTTTTAATAAATATATATATATATTAAGATGTCCTAAATTTTGTTAAGTTATGTTTTATTCGCCTAAGTTTAAAAATGGATCGGCGTACGGGCTTTAGAAGTTTAACAGCGAAATGATAAAGGCCGACAAAAGGAAGCAGTAACCGCCTTCTAAAATTCTACGAAGAGTGAATCAGACCATCTGCACGTGCCAATCTCACTAGCGCTCTATGTTTCTAAGGAGCGGCAAGAGGTGGTTATTTCTACAGAGAGTCCATATCAAGATACCGAGATCTTCAAGGTACATTTGCAATATACAAAGGCTTGCAACAGTTTACAATAGAACATTTATCTAAATATCATAGTTAACAAATTTATTCACATTATTATCTAAATATTAATAGTTTGTCAATTGGGAATGGTCATTAATTCTATGGTTATATTATTTTTAAATCCAATTAGTGTATTTGTTGAAATAATGTTTAGTTATAAATTTTGTTTTGAGTTGTCTAGAAAATTGTATTCAATTATCTTTTCCTTGATAATTTGGTTCAATGATAAGGAGGAAATGATTACTTATCTCCTAGTAAATCAATATATTAATTTAAATTAGTTGAGGCAATTAACAAGAAGGACGTAACAATATATATATATATATATATATAACATTTGATATTTTCACTGAAAGAGAAATATATCAGAATATGAATTACAATTTTAACCCTTCATTAAGAACTTGATTTTATTTATTTATTATTGATATTCACAGCTTTGTAAAATATATTCCTAATGTAAATGCTAGGAAAATGATTAATATATCTACTATTTGTAAATCAACGGCCTATTAACAGCAGAATTCAATATGAGTTCTACATTAGAAGATCCCCTAGACCATTTTCTTTTCAGACACCTCGGAAGGTTATCGGTAACCGACTGGAAAGCATTTTTGACTAGTAATTTTGAGTGGGTACGGAGCTTACCATGTAAAAATAGGTAAAACAAGTATATCGGATTAGTAAAGAGAGATGAATATACGAATGATAGAAATATATAATTTAAAAAAGGATTGTAGAAAACAGAAATAGAAAGAAGAAATACGAAAATTGGAATTAGAAAATAATTTACAAATATATTTTGAAACGATTTACATATTGCTGGACGTTTCATTTAAAATCGGAGATTTTCAATAGTCTAACGAATAGTTAAAAAAATTAAAAAAATTAAATGGAAGAAAACATTTAAAATTAATGATAAAGTTAAGAACTTTAGTCGAGGAATAGTTAAAAATGATCAGCAGAGATATTTATTTCACGAATTACTCACGGAATGGATCATAATTATAATCCGAAAATATTATTATACGTCAGTAATCTTTAAAATAGCTCATCAACCATGTCCTAGTTGAAATACGTAAGGTCCCAACAAAAAACAATAAACAATTAGCAAACAGGTCTTATTGTTAAAACATAACCATATATCGTCCATGCCCAGAAGCTTTATTAAAATTTTATTTAAAATCTGATCCACAAATTGGATAGCGGACATAGCTGTAAGTAAGCGATGCTGATTGACTGTGTGGTTCGCTGATTGCTTCTTGTACCAAACCTTGTTTGTTCTATTTTCAAAGGTTCAATCTCGGAGCTTATAGAACTGCTTTGTTGTCATAGTGACTTTACCGCCATACCGATACTATCGTCATTTCTTATCTGCTTCCCTTGCTTACCTCAATTTGTCTGGGAAAGTTTTTCATTTAATCAATATTATCCTAAGCTCCTTTCAGAGTTTTATCGTTCAACTTTTTAGACTTTATAAGGAAACATTAAAACGTGAATAAATAAATATTATATACCTGATAACAAGCCATATAAAAAAAAAAATTTAAAAAATGTAACTTTGTTATTGGAAATATATCAACCCCATATGGGATAATAAATTAAAAAAAAATATATATATATATATATATATATATATATATACATAAAAAATAAATAAATATAGATTAAAACAATAAAAAAATTTACCAATGTAAAATTATTATTAATTATCACAAGATATTTAGTTGAGGAAGTTAAGATGGGTGCTTCGCCCATGTTTCATGTAACAAGAAGCTTGCCATTAGAGCATCCCAACACAACCACAGTTAGTGTCACGTTAATTACAGATACTCTGTGAAACCTAAACCCAGGCAGGTACAGGTATCACAGAGTTTAAAACAGCAATTAGAAAGCAATAGTCTAAGAGGAAAAGAGATTGAGTGGGGTACTGCGTTCTAAAATGCTTATAATGCCAACAGAATTTCAGTAATCTTCAATATAGCTTGGAATCGAAAAATCAATATAAATCCGCAAGTTAAACCATTAATCATTAAAATTCTCTAAAATTTATGAAAAATTGGCATTTATATTTATATAAAATCCATTGTAAGTGCATCGAGTACATGTTGAAAATACTAGTTGAATTTACTAAAGTATGTATTTATCTTTGAGGCATATTGCAACACTTTCGCAATGAGAGATTTATTATTTTATAGACGTTTTAGTGAATTAATGTTACAAGCTCCTTCTCTAATGGACAATATGGATGACAATTAGTGCATTTATACAATATGTATAATGAAAAAATAAATAAAAAACCTGTATATATGGTAACTAATATAGTAAATTTTGATATAAACTAAATCAGAAAATAATATTATAAATAAATGAAATAGTAATAATAAAAATGAGTATTATAAATATCCCACGGAATCCCAGAACCCCACTTATAGGATAAAAGTCATCCCAACACTTTTCTCTCAGCCGCATGTGTAGAGTTAAAATACAGTGAAGACTTGAGTCGAGAACCTGGCTATTGCCAGAACTCCAATAGAATAGATATTCACAGTAGGTTTCGAGTCCATTGTAGTTTTAATCAACGAGAAGATTTATAAGAATGCGTTGAACTGTATGATCAATGAGGCAGAGGATTAAGTTAGCTGGATAATTAACATATTTAAGGCAAAGGATTTCACTTAACTTAAATAAACTTATTTAAATTCCTATATGAGAGTGCTCCTTTTCATTTTATATAATATTAACATTAATTTACAATAGAAAAGAAAACAAATACATCAAGTCAATGAGAGCAATTATGAATATAACGATGTTACAGATCCTTTTACTACCAATTGGTAACTCTCAAATAAATGTTTTATATTATAATATTGTAAAAGTTTATCTAATTTTTCAGATACCAGGAACTACCCAGAAACTAGTATGGAAACTTGCAAGTTAACCAACTACCCATTGGTAGCACTTCAATAAATTTTCAGGTGTCTAGGTGTGTTACCGAGAACTGGATGTGAAGTGAGTTGAGCGACTAGTGGCTTAGGGTGGTTTTGAAGTTTAATAACGGAAGGGTAGGTATCTTGTGCACACCAAATCAGCACCTTGGAAGTCATTGTAGATACTTTTCAGTGACAATAAAAGGAATATAATTGATTTAATGAAGAATTTTTCAAAACTTTCCGTACGATAAAAATTCGATTGTGTCTTGAAACCCAGGAGCTCAACTTACAGACCCCGAATAGGTCTTATTACTGTCATGTATTTTGTAATTAATTGAAGGATTCAAGATTTTGTTAAGTAGGTGATGAAAATAGAAGGAAACGACTTGCATTTTCCAGTCTATTCAGTCTTATGTTTATACTCCAACATAAAACACCTGTCTAGGTAGAGGTTAATCCTAGAAATCGGGCTCGTTCAAAAGAGACTAGTGGAACATTATTGAAGAATACCCTAGGACAGGAAGTCGTAGGTTAAAGGTTATTTTACGAGGGTTGGCTGGAAGCAAGAAAGTCCGTAAACCATAGTTTGAAAAAAATGAAAATGTAAATTACAGAGTCTACATTTTGAATCATTAAGAACGGGTTCCTAACATGTTAACGGGTAACTCCAAAACATGTTAAAAACCTCTTTCTTACCTTTATGAGACCAAGTTAAGTAATAGTACAGGGAACAAGCTAACAGGTGACGATGAATTCTCATTTTCGATTTTTTCGGTCGTTTCTCCATCTAACCTAACACACTCCGTATGACAAGATTGGTTTGAATTTATTTTAATTCTCCAATTTCGACACTATTATTGAGGGTTACCAACTAAAAAAAAAATTACAATGAAAGAGCCCAATCCTGAAGGGACCACTTTCATGATCACGGTATCCCCACGCCATTCAAGCATGAATTCTTTCCTTAGAGGCAGGATAATAATCTCTTCATCAACAAACATTAAAAATATTTTACTGAACCGTCCCTTTTTCATCTCAACATAAAAATCATTCAAATTAAAGGTCAGTTTTCCTTTGAAATAATTAAAAATATAAACCTAAGCTTTGCCTAATAACCCAAGCTAGCATGCTAAATATGTATATTTTGACAAAATATGACAATTATGACATCTTCAGTGGGCTGGCGAGGGTTTTTCACGGCATTTAATATAAACTACATATGTACGATCTGATAGTAAATTTAACCAGCTTTAAGTTGAAAAAAGTTTGGATCGGGAAAATAGTTTCACAGTAATAATGAACAAAGTGCCAAAAAAACGTGGATTTTGTAAAAGTACGGGATCTTTAGCATTCTGGCATGTGTATTTCAAGAGTTCCGATTAAAACATCATATACAGAGTTTAATAGTAAATTTGACTAGCTTTTAGATAAACAAAGGATATTTTGAGTTCGATGAATATTTTCGGAATAATAGTGAAAAATATACAAAAACGTGGATTTCACAACAGTACGGGTTTTTTAATGTGCTTTTAAGGGACATTATTACAACTTCATATATAATAGTCTAGTAGTAAATTTAATTAGCTTTAAGATTAAAACAAAGAAATTTTAAGTCGGACAAATAATTTCCGAGTTATAGACAAAAAAGAACGACAAACATGTTTTCCCAAAGAAGTGGGACCGACCGCCAGTTGGCCAATTTCTACACTTTTTCCCAAGACCACATCTTAGCGGTAAATGATCCGATTTCGGAGTAGTTTTTTTTTTCATTTCGTAGGTAATAATTTCAGCTACAATTAATATTTGTAGACTTTCTTCGATAAAAGCTTCATTTTCATTTCATAGATAAAATACCGAAAATAACTAGTATTTAGGTGTTTTTTTTTGCGATTTTGGGTATGAAGCCGATGTTTGCCGTTGTAGTAAACTTCAGATTCGGATTCAGCACCACAAAAAACATAAAGATTCGTTGAGAATAAAAGTTCGGCAGTTTTTTCTTCGGCACACCGTTATTTTACTGGACTACAACCTTCAATTTCTTTCCAATGCCAATGGTAGAAAAAGGTAATCGAAAAATATAGTTCTTATACTATGCTATACTATACATATAGGATTTACGATCTTCTGTTTTAGTATATGTGGGACCACAAAAATAAATCAAAAAACAATTCCGAATTCAACAAACCTCTACTGGTTTTCTAGCTTTATGGCACATTATCAGTTTGATTGAAGAGTAACATGAACAGGCAAAAGACCGATTGACTTTTTGTGGAATCAGGAGCATATAATAATGAAGTATATAGATGATAAGAATTCTTGAATTTCGTAAAATAGTCTGGGGTCTAAAGTTTCTGATATTGAAAATATCCATCATCATGTACGTTTAAACAACTTCTGTTCAATCTACAACTTCTGTTTCTGCAATGGAACAAATCAAAGTACGACCAAGTTTTGACAGACCATCAGCCTCTTAGTGAGCCGGACCCTCCTCCCCAGCCTTCGCCGCCCCCAGATGACGGAGCTAGGAGCCGAAGCTATTAGGACTGGGAGGCGGCGATAGAGCACTCACAATGAGGACAGCCGGTCTTAATTAATAACGCAGTCATTGTCTCCTTGATTGCAATTCACTGCCACCATCATCTACGATTCAGTTCGCAATTGTAATCAACGTCCCAACGGACGGCTTCAAAATTATTTCCATACCCATTTGTAGGGCGTTTGCTAAAACGGTAATCAGCGACTCCATCAAGAATACACGTCCCAAGTGATTAACGGCTAGGTTTTACAAGTAGGTATTTGCATTCAAATTTTAACGGAACAATTTCCTTAATTATTTAGGAATGGATCAGTGGATCAACATAAACTGCTCATTATGCATTCACGCTTATCAGTTTACCTTTCTACACGACTAGACGCTATAGATATACCTTGCTCTACAAAAGGCACAACATCCTGTAGAGCAACAACCATAGAGAGCTTCAAATACGCCCTGTGTTGGTGATGTAGTTCAAAGAGGCGGCTTGCCCGTGGCTCTAACGGTTCTAATTACTGCTCGGTTAATCAACGATTGGTCATACGTTATAAGCTGCATTTATCAAATTTCATGTCACTAAGTAAATTATAAAATAAAGTCAATGTTTCCGTTTAAATAATTAAGATTATATAGTGTTATTTACCAATTAGAGTATAAAAATTAATTTAATGGTTGGTAAAATAGGAAAAACTAATTTAAATATTATTCTTCAAGACTAAAACGACAAGAAACTGCCCGTCGTTACAGACTACTTCAACATTTACTAGACAAACGTTCAAAGCTCCCAAATAATTACAAAAAACTCATTTAAATGACTGTGATTAGACCTATTTGGACGTAAGAGTTGAGCTTTGGGGCTCTACTAAACCATCCAACTCATCTCTTATCCAATCCTTACAATCCAATTTTTTTTTTTTCAGCCTTGATAGATGTAGAAAAACATAAAACTTTATTGATCTCCATTGATGTTTACGTTTTTTGTAGGCTGAATATGAATTTTAAATTTGTCATCGCAAAAAAAGAAGCGTATAGAAAAATAGGATACACCCTGCAAAAGATGAATATATGATATATATATATATATATATATATATATATATATATATATTTGGTTTGTTTTTTATTGAAATATTGTATTTTTATTCTTAAAAAAAGACGTATTAGCAATAACATGTACGAAATTTAAAGTAGTTCATTTTTATGTACATACTTCAAAAAAAAAAAAAATTATCTGGAACCAAAATAAATTTTAGTTTTATGATATTTTTTTGGGGGATATAAAAGAATGTCTAATATTAAAATAGTACGTGTTGCTTTATATTATATGTACATGTCTATTTCATACAAAAATGAAAGAAGCATTCGCATGAAGGCTGCAAAATGCGGAGTTGCGCGAGTTATATCCGGTAAATATGGTTAAGGTAATACAAATAAAATAAAATCAGCTATTAAAAAAAAAAATTAAATTTAAAAAAACAAAAAAAAACCTGTACCACTTACAACCCATGAAGGGTCTCGGGTTCGGTACTTAAGTAGGCTGTACTTGTTTCTGAGCCAACGGTTGTGAAAGGAGGTGATTAGGAGGCTGGGTGTGCCCCAGGAGGGTCTCCCGACCTCGAATTCGATCCACGGCTGAAATAACAGATAATAAATTTTCTGCCTTCAGTCGGACTCGAACTTGGGCCCGGGAGCATGGTAGTCAAGTGCCTTACCTACTGAGCTACCGCGCCTCCATAAAAAATCATCAATAGTTAAACTAAAATTCATACCAAACCGTTTAAGTTATTTTTTTAGAATATTTGAAACGTAAATAATTATCCCCAAACCTTTAAAATAGGAATATTTTTTTAAAAACATTAAAATTTAATCGATTACTTGTACAAAATAAAATAATAATAAAAATGTAACGGTAACGCTGGGATCTATAAAAATAAACCAGGATAACATAAAGTGATTACAATTGTCTTATATGAATCTGTATTGTCGATTTGAAATTATTATAATTCGTGTTTCTTTCTAATAAAAAATAAATCTTTATGTCATAACAGACTAAAAAGAAAACAAGAAACTGCCTGTCGTTTTAGACTTCTTGAGTGATTGCTTAACAAGTGTTCAAATCTCCCAATTAATCAGTAAAGACTCATTTATACGACAGTAATAAGACCTATTTGGATATGCGGAGTTTCGCAGTGGGGCTCCAACCATGTGAACCAACCCATTCGTCTTGTATCAAATCCTTATAATAAAAAACACTTCGAAAAATTCTCAATGCTCCTTACTTTGTAACAAGCCAAGCGTATCTATTAAGATCTTAATTTACAATAATAACTTAATAATAGCTTGCTGGTATTCCGAGTTGAGGTGGCTTGATCCAAGTTTTCGGCGACAATACTTCGTCCATTTCTATTCCTATCCTTAAAGTCCAAAAAACCTTTGTACATTTACGACATCCTTGCCCTGCGTTCTTCCATTCATCTTTTGAACACCAGATTTGTATATCCCTTCTCATCGAACTGATTCCTTTGAAAAATCCTTTATTAATCGTGCAGCTTTATTCTGGAATTCCATACCCATTTCGATCCGCAAAACTCCTTCTCTCACTTCCTTTAAACATAATTTATTCATCTACCTCCTCAATTATCAATCTTCCAAAATTATGTAATAATATATTAGTGTTAGAATATTTCTTTTTATTTAATTTAATTTTTTATTTTTATTTTAATTTTGTTATTTACTTATTTTGTTTTATTGTATAAACCCAAAGACTGAACTGTTTTAAAATCTAAAATTTCACCATATGTATTTATATGTATATAACTTACATTCTATATAAGTTGCTGCCTGATATGTACGCAGTCAGACAATAATACCTTTTTATTGTACTTTTGTATTATTCTTAGGGGACAAGGTATCCCAGAATAAAGATTATTTTTCATTTATTCATTTTCATTCAAAATACAATATTTTGTTGATTTAGCTCAAACCAGATACCTATCCTTTCCTAGAAAACTCCATAACCATTCAAATTTATTGGTATAACATTCTATTCCAATGCTTCTGAAAAAGAAATGGCCTCGGGACCTTCTAATGTAGAACTTTTGTTGAAACTCGGTAGTTACTACAAACAATTGGTATATCATTATGAGAAGTATATTCACATTAACTAGATGTATTTTTATTTTATTTTATTGTATACAATTGTGAATTTCAATCAACAGCTAAAATGAAACAAATAGTATGTTCAAAATGATTTTAAACCTATGGTAATCGTATGGAATAAATCTGGTTGTTGAGACATGGTTTTTGTGGGTCCCCCAGAGATAAAATAGCCAGGGAAGATCGGGTGGCTTAGAAGACACACACAGATGGCCAATACATTCGATTCCTTCCTGGGAACGCAAACATCTGCCCAGCGGTCTAAATACAAGGGAACTTTGGAACCACTCTTTTCAATGGCATCACAAGCTATTAGGGGACGGTCCTCTGCTTTTCTATCTGTTTATTCATAATGATTTGTAATCATCGAATTATTTCATTATATTTTGTTTAAACAATATTTTATATTTTATCTCAAAATATTTGTTTATTATGTTATATCTGTATAGTATTAATACTGATAACGGTTAGTAACAAACACACCAGTGTAATCTTATGTTATGGCCTCACAATACCAAGACTGACAATTGTGGTTCATTATATAAAGAAAAACAATATCTGACAAAATAATAACATAATATGACTGTAAAAATATCAAAAATATACAAACTGACAAACCATAATTCCTTCTAATTAATTTTTTTTTTTTTTTTTTTGGTTTAGAATTTCATCCTTTTTTAGATTTTTACGTCGCTATATGCTTTAACCAGGGCACATTAAACTTAAACTTATTATAATTAGGATTGATTAATTTATTGTTACTTATATTTGAACTGTTTTATTTGAAATCAGTTTCGAATATTAAACATACAACGTCAA
Source organism: Euschistus heros (assembly GCA_003667255.2). Taxonomy (NCBI): domain Eukaryota; kingdom Metazoa; phylum Arthropoda; class Insecta; order Hemiptera; family Pentatomidae; genus Euschistus; species Euschistus heros. Next base: position 122,714 of record RCWM02000007.1, on the reverse strand, counting down.
TTCTAAAACGCAAAATTTTTCAAAACATCAGTACTTTGTTTACTCAATAATATCAAAAAAAAAAAAGAAAAATTGGTCCAATATCAACCAAAGTCGGAAAAGAATTAATAAAATTAGCTTTATACCCTAGATTTAAGATAGATAAAACATTGTCATCTTATTCCCTTCACCTTAAGACAAAAATTGGCCCATTTCCAAAAATGGTGCATTTGAACTAAAATGTTTTTTTATTTTTGTTTTGTTTTTTTAGTCATTTATTGAAATTTACAATTGTATATACAAATATAATACATCAAGTTAATATGATGATATTGATAAAAATGACACGTGACTTGTTTTGAAAGAAACTTTCCTTTGGTAGCACTTATAAAGGTTCTATATAATGAAGTACTATATAAGAAGGTCCCGAGGCCATCTTCTTTTCAGGCACCTCGGAGGTTTATCTGGAAATGGAGTGAGAAGCAAGTTGTGATACTAATAGATTTAAATGAGTATGGAGTTTGCTATGAAAGGATGGATATCTGGTTTGAGCTAAGTCAGAAACGTAAGGTATATTAAGATCTTTGTGGATAGGTTTGTTTGTGACATAGTAATGAGCATTTAGGATTTTTCTAAGGATTTTGGATAGTAAGGATTGGATACGAGATGAATTGGATGGCCTAGTGGAGCCCCATAGTTCAACACCGTATGTCCAAATCGGTCTAATTACTGATATGTAAATGAGTCTTTTGTAATTAAGTGAAAGGTTTGAACGTTTGTCAAGTAAATGTTGAAGTAGTCGAAAACGACGGGCAGTTTCTTGTCGTTTTAGTCTTGTATGTGGATTCCAAGTAAGACGATTGTCCAGATAGAGTCCTAGGTAGCGGATCTGTTCAACTGGGATCAGTAGAACATCATTAAAAGATACTGTAGGATAGGAAGTCGTAGGTTTACGACGAAGGGTAAAAGTTATTTGATGGGATTTATTTATTTATTTTGATTCTCCATTTTTGACACCATTCTTGAAGGTTTATGATATGGGATTGGAGTGTCTGGGAGAATTGAAATGTAAGCTGTAAAGCTACGTTATCACGGGGCGTGGCACGCTAGCGTGATCCACGCATTCGTGGAATTTCCTCCGTCTGAACGAGGTGGCGTGAGTTTGCCTTTGACGTCATCTAGAGAGAGGGGAGTTCACGACCGCTCACGCTCAGTATCAAACCTGTTTGATTTTCAGGCGTGGACCACGCCATTCGAGACAGTTAACAAGTGGTTTATTTAGAATAAAAATGGATAATATGTTGAAATATTCCAGGATCCGAACGATATTCCACTATTGTCCTTCTAAGGATACTGTTTTATTAATATTAAAATATTTAACGGTTTTTAAGTTATCCGAAGGATATCAATAAAAACAGAAACATATCAATAAAAACTAAACTCATGACTGCACAACTTTCCTCCATGGTAGGTTTAAAGGAACAATCTGAATCGTGGTCGTGTGAACTGTCCACGACCTTCGGCTAGTTCACTTTTCTTCCCCACTCCAGGCAAGCACCACAAACGAGAAAACGAAGGCGTGCCACGCATTCGTCTTTTTGCCCCGTGAGAACGTAGCTTAAGAATGACAATGAAGCTAATTTTAAGGGGAAAACTGGACGCTATGTAAATCTGAGATTAATAGAACATATAGGAGTACAATATATACTGGGGAGTAAAGCTAATACATAAAGTGGAAAATAGCGTACAATTAAATATTTATGAATAATTAGAAATAATAAAACCGTTCAAAACCAATCCAGATTTCTGTTTCTCTTCTAATTCTTTAAATATTTAAAGAAAAATATTTTTAACAGTCCCTTTTTAAATCTTTTTCCAATAGGAACGGAAAAACCAACCAGTCATAGGGAAAACCGAATGTTCTACATGGCCCTTTCCACTCTTTATAATATCGGAGTCTGTTTGCCTCCTTATGTGAGTACAAATATATTTGATTTCTCGTCCCAAAATTTTAAAAACTTTTATAGATACTATCTTTGTAGCAAAGTGTTTTGAAATGTTTTGTATGCTTTGAGAACTGATTATGAATGTTTAAAATTCGAAAATAGTTTTCAAATAAAATAATTCCAATAGAAGTGGCAATCAATTTATCAATCCTAATTTCATTGATCCTTCTATTCCACCATTGAATAATTAAAAATATAAATCAAATAAAAGCAAGAAGTATTTTTTAAAAATCTATATCTGAAGAAAGAAAATTAATGTATCCGGAATATTAGCCAAAATGGTTAGCAATAAATCTAAATTATTAAATTTTACTGTATATTTTATTATTTTTTAAAGTAGTTTTATTTTAGTTTTTTTTTTTTTTTTTTTTTTTTTTTTTGTGATATTTAAATGAAATATGCCTTTGAATGTTACAAGCAATTTTATGTTAGGCTTGAGATGTTTTTTGAAACATTCTGTCAAGCGATGACAAGGTGTCAGATTTATTCGCCTGGAAGACAAAGGATAAAAAAATAAATAAATAAATAAAATACTAAAGCTAAAATTTTTTTTTATGGAAATTTCATTCTGAGCATGCCGGCCAAAGAGTAAAATAGGATAATATGTTTTAGAAATTATGTTGTAATATCACCTAATGAATTTGTATCTACATCCCAAAACAGAACAAGCCTTTCCTGATATTTTGTTTTTAAAATCCAGGATGTGAACCCCACAGGACTAGGCAATGTGAGCTATAGATAAAGAGGAGTAGAGATACTAAGAGACAAGGTGGCCAACAATAACAACATGGCCAGATTACCATCCAAATCGACATGACAACAGCTCCCCAGGGCGAGGGGCGGGAACAGCCTACGTCCACCGGCTAACCAATTAGTTCGCCCCGGTCACCACCGCGTTTCGGTTTAGTAACGATAAACATTACCTCCTAGCTAAAATTATGTGAGTCGGTACAACAGGATCACACAATATATTGTTCCAATATGTGAGGATGCAGTGAAGATCGTTAGATACAAACATTTTAATAAAATACGATAAATAAAACCATGGATAGATCTTTCGATTAATATTCTTGTGAAGGAGACAACGCCTCTCCCTATGAGCTAAGGCCTCTTACGAAGGCCTTCTGTACGGTTCAGTGGGTAAGGCACTGGAATCCTGGGGTATACCCAGCCTCTATGGGGATACCCTTATTTAAGAAAAAAAAACCTGGTGGTTGGGCACGTTATCGACTAAATCTCTTTTTACAACCGTTAGCCTAGTGACAGTATATCCTTACAGAAGTACTGAACCCGAGCCCTCCATGGATTGTAAAAAGACAGGATCTTTCTTTTATAGTGTACTTTTTATGATATTTGAATATCATTGTAAAGTAGATTATTATATCTAATGTTTAAATATATTCTATTATATAAAAGGACAAGCCATTTTTCGTTTGTGATCACTAACCGCGAAATCTACAGAGCCAATCTTTATCCAAATTATAAGAAAGTCATCACCATAGTTTAAGGAACGTTTAGCAATAATAAAATTTACACATTTTCTATTAAATTATTGATAAAAAGCGATAAATATGTAGTGCGCAGTTAGGTTTGAAAATTGACCAAAAAGTGGCGAGTGCCATTTAAGAGAGGTTATAAAGGTATGGTCATAGAGTTATAGAGAAGTGGAGGGGGCTTACCTCTCAATAGCCAGGGCAGGCAGCCATTTCGGTGAGAACCGTATTATCAGTATATTAACCTCTTATCAGTTTAAATTTTGGCTTCCTAGGCTTTATACTGCTGTTATTTTATTTTAATGATTTATTTACTTTAGTAATTTACTTATTTTATTTATTACGAACCCTTTCAATTGCCCTAGGTTATATGGAATACGTCGCCAGTTGGGCATAGTGGGCGTGGCTGGTCAGTGTTTTGGTCTCGCCCCTCACGGAACAATATACGGGAAGGGCCTCTCCATAGTACTATAACTCCATGGGTATGGTGATATATAACGCTAGGAATTGATCATAAAATTTGCTTAATTCAAATAAATTGATATTAGTGAAATAATATAAATATTTACAGTGACGTGTGCACCGCAGGGTTGTTTAATAATCAAACGATATGTGGTTAGCGTCATTCTGCACCAAATGGTTTACTTGTAACGGTAAAACTATTAAACCCATCTGTACAAAATTTTAAATAGATTATCTTCAAAGTTCTAGAAAAGTTTAAAACAGTTTACTATAATAATAATTTAAATGTACAGTGCTAAGTGGCAGAGGTTTGCCACACTGTCGTTATCTTTATAATTAGAAACGAAAATCCAACCATATGAAATCGATAAAAATATTTCTGCAGCGCTAAAAACTATTGCCTTATCAAAATATCGATTTCTTATTTTTTGATATTGTGTGTAAATAATTGGTGGCCTAACCTTAGTGGTGGCCTAACCTTGCCAATTATTAATAATAGAATGTCCAATTATGCTTTTACTTAAATTTCAACAACCTTATCATTGCAATAGTACCGGGTTAAAAATTACAGGTTTGCGTTAAACTATCAAGAAATGTTGTGAGAAAATGATACTCAATTGCATGATGCAGTACAAATAATTTATAAAATACTTTAATTTCTGTGAAAGATATATTTATGGTAAAATTTTAATAAATCAATACCACATTGCAAAATTTAAATAGTTTTATATATCAGTAATATAGTTTAAACATTAATGTAGTAAAAATGTAAAACAAAAAAAAAAAAAAAACTATTACTGGTGCTGCAAAGAATAAATTAGATACAATTGTTTTTTGAGACTAGACGGTCATTAAAAAGGCAGCAATAAAAATAATTGGCAAACTGCCACTCCTTTAATATATTATATCATTAATTTATATTTTATAAAAAAAGTAATGACTCAATAACATTAAATATATGCATAAATAAATAATAAAACAAGTAATTAGACTAGTCTTCGAATTATTACAATGGCAAAAAGTATTTGAAATAGATAAATTGAAAACATCAAAAAATCTAATAAAAAAAAAACTTGACAGAAAGTAGTTTAACTGTTAGTCCAGTCAATGAGAGCTGAAATGAGGGTTTATAGTGCATGGAATATGTGATAATTTTTGACTTCATAGCTTCGTTAGAAATAGTTGGAAGGTAATCATACTAAAAGTCCCCACCCCTAGGGAGGGGGGGGTGAGAGATAAAGGCGGAGGGAGGGGAGAAGGTCCCAATTTTGTTTTTCGTTGATATCTCGAAAACGGTAGACTTTAGAAAAATATGATGCAAATCAAAATTAAAGCTCATTAAATTTCCTATAAAATTAATTATATACCTATTCATAGAAATTCCAATAGTTTTCGAGATATACGTTATTAAAAATCGACTAATTTAGAAATAAAAAAATGTTTACCTCACTTTTTGTTAAATATTTAGAGCAAATACCAGAAACGTATACATGAAATTAAAGTAAATTTAATGTTATACAATTTTAATTCAGAAGTTTCTTCTGAGAAACGATTGTGGAACGTAATAGAAGCAAAAGTTTAACAAAAAATGAGGTGACATTTGTTTTTTCCCGAAAATAAACGATTTTCAATAATGTATATCTCGTAAATGGTCAGAATTTTGACAAATTTATATATGATAAATTGTATAGTAAATTTAATTAGTTTTTATGTTTATTTGAAACATATGTTGCTAGAGTCAACCGTTTTCGAGATACGAGGGTGAATCAAATATAAACGGTAATTTTCAAAATTATATTTATTGAATAATATTATACAGAAAATATACCTTCAACATTTTTCAATGTAGTCTCCTGCATTATCTACACACTTCTGCCACCGATTTGGAAGCTTGAATATTCCCTCTTCATAAAAAGACTGAGGGCGAGTTTTTAACCATTCGCGCACGTGCTTTTCGACGTCTTCATTGTTTTCAAATCGTTTTCCTCCACATCACATCACATGTGATGAGACGTGGGTCCACCATTACACCCCCGAATCGAAAATGGCAAGTAAGGAGTGGCGAAGGAAGGATGAAGGCTGCCCAGTGAAAGCCAAAACTCGTCTCTCAGCCGGAAAGTTTCTTGCAACAATTTTTTTTGACTCAAGGGGAGTTCTACTCATTGATATTCTTCACGATCAACGAACAGTGAATGCGGCTTACTACTGCCAGGTGCTACAGTCAGCAAAAACCAGTTACCGGAACAAAAGACGAGGTGTGCCCATTAGAGATGTCATCCTTCTCCATGACAACGCAAGGCCTCACACCGCATTGTTGACAAGGGATAAATTGGAAGAAATGGGCTGGGAAACTCTCGAACACCCTCCTTACAGTCCAGACCTGTCCCCTTGTGACTATTTTTTTTTTGCGCCCCTGAAAGAATCACTTGGAGGAAAACGATTTGAAAACAATGAAGACGTCGAAAAGCACGTGCGCGAATGGTTAAAAACTCGCCCTCAGTCTTTTTAAGAACAGGGAATATTCAAGCTTCCAAATTGGTGGCAGAAGTGTGTAGATAATGCAGGAGACTACATTGAAAAATGTTGAAGGTATAGTTTCTGTATAATATTATTCAATAAATATAATTTTGAAAATTACCGTTTATATTTGATTCACCCTCGTATTAACGAAAAATCAAAAAAATGGAACTTCTCCCCTCCCTCCACCGTTAGCTCATCCCCCAGGGGCGGGGACTTTTAGTATGTTTACCTTCCAACAATTCCTAACGAAGCTATGAAGTCAAAAATTATCGTATATTCCATGCACTCTACAATGTGTTCATTGACTGGACAAACTTGGATGTTTAGTTGCGATTTACTGAGTTCGGACACCAAGAATTAAATGTTTCATTGTTTTGTTTTGTTTTTTTCTAATAAACAGTTTTCTGTTTATTGTACGGATGAATTTTAGATTGATATAAAATCACTTTTATAACATAATAATATGGACATTTTATATCAGTATAACAATAGATAACCTATTGTATACCGTAATGAATATAACATCAACATATAAATATGATAAAATACCTATTGGGTTCATCACACCAAAGATTCAATCGTAGAAAACGTGTAGTTTACCTAAAACAAACAAAAACAATATAAATTAATAATTATATCACAATAATATATTTTTTCTTTATTTATACAAAATCCGAGAACTATTATCACCTCCACATTTTACTAATATACACTATAAACAATTACAATCGAAAAAAACACTTAAAACGTTTACGCAATGTGAATCCGACGTCATGTTATTCCGCAAACATATATATTTTTTTAGTATAGGAGGTTCTTCATCCAGCTCCTATTCAGTCTTTTTATTTATTTATGTGTTTTTAGTATATGAGTATATAACGATGTTCATTTTATTTTTCTCAGAGTTTTTTGCAGTAATTCCATATATCTTCAGTAATAGTTGGCATGCAAAAATCAATAAGTGGAGTTATATTCCTTAGTAAAGTTGAATGTTTGGAGAAAAGTTAATTTAAAAGCATTTCTAAATTCCTAAGAACGATAACATACCTCCTCTCCTAAGTGTCAAGCGAAACGCTGCATACAATAATAATTATAAAAATAAAGTTCTTTATTTATTCTGGGACCTTATGGTAAGTCCCTTAAGAATAAAAAATAATGTACAACCAAGGGCCTTCAAAGCCTTAAAATGAAATAATATTTCCATAACAAAGTAACAGATAATAATAATAAAAAAGAGCAGAAAAAAAATATTTATAAAAAATAACAGAAAATTTATAATATTTTTTTTACAAAAACAAAAAGATTTCTTGAATATAAACTGTTTATGGAGAAGATTATCAGGGATGCAGTCCAAGAGCAACACCACGTCGAAGAAGAAATGCTTTAATACGTGCCAACGTTTTTTCGCGTATTTTAAGGTTCATTAGAGATTAAATTTAAACGCGGAATATGCCAGCTTTGAGGAGAGAGGTTTGGAAATAGTGAAGGTGTGAAATGAGATATCTATAAATTTAGGAAAGGTCCTTTGTTCAATTTTCACAACAAGAGCTTTTCGATGACGACAAAGGAGGTTGAAATGAGGAATATGACAGGGAAATGTAGATTTTAAATGGGAGAGGGATTTGTTGGATTCAGTAGAACGAGGATGAAAATGCAGAGAAGGTTGGGTAGTTACAATATTAGTTTAAATCAAAGTAGAAGAAAAATCAGTCGTTGAAGAGCTCGAAACCGTAAGCGCAGTCTGAGTAGTAGAAGCAGGAAAAGGATTTCTCTCTTGATGATGACTCGTTATAGATAACTTTTGAAGCCTGGCGCTCCGGCGGATCCTTGGAGAAGTCACTTTAGATTCTTGTTCTTGGCCCAGAAGATTACGATCCATAATGATAAAAGTATCTAATCTTGCGCTGCACAGTGTTGTAAAAAAGCTGAATATAAATAGAGATATACTGTACACGTCTAATCAACTTTGTGCATATGCGGATGATTTTTGTTTGGTATCGAGGAGCAAGCAAGCCTTGCTAGACGTGTTTGGTTTGTTGAAGGCTAAAGGCAAGGTAGCTGGCTTGAAAATAAATGAGGCTAAAACCCAATATATGTACGTCAGTCCAAAAAAAATAATTCAAGAATTAGAGAAAATCTAATCGCAGGCGGATACTCCTTTAAAAATGTGAAAACATTTACCTATCTTGGTGCTGAGTTCAACTGTGAAAATAAGATATCAACAGAGGTGCAAAAACGGATTATGGCAGGTAACCGAGCCTATTTCGCGAACATCAAACTTTTCCGATCATCACTCTTGTCACGGACAACGAAGGTAAGGTTATATAAAACATTAATAAGGCCTATCGTGACATTCTCTGCTGAAACATGAACCCTGTGTATCTCCACAATAAACGCACTGAGAATTTTCAAAAGAAAAATTCTTAGGAAAATATATGGACCTGTGATGGTTGAGGGTGAGTGGAGGATTCAGAAAAGCAGAGAGTTATATGAGATGTACGGTTCTTGTGACATGGTTCAGTTTATAAAAGCGAGAAGAATTGAATGGTTGGGCCATGTTCTGAGAATGGAAGATAGCAGAGGTCCAAAAAAGCTAATATTGGGGACAATGTTTGGTACCAGGAAGAGAGGACGCCCAAGAAGAAGATGGCTGCAAGATGTTGAAGGAGACCTCCGGACCCTTGGTGTAAGGAACTGGAAATTGAGAGCATTGTGTAGAGACGAGTGGTGGGTGTAGTTTGTTGGAAAAGCCAAGGTCCACCCGGGACTGTAGAGCTACAGAAGTAAGTAAGTAGTAATGATAAAAGTATAGTTGACTGGTATCATGAATGGAGAAGAAGATAATCAGGGATGCAGTCAAGTAGGTAGATGGTTAAAGATGTGGTATTTGAAAGTGGAAAGAGTAATAGAATGACGAATGTTGAGAGGATCGGATTACGAAAGATCTGTCGAAAGTGGCTGAGCAATGAGCAGGAGTATGTAAATCTGATTGACGGGATCGGGTTTTGCGGGTAAAAATTGAGGATTTGAGTTGAAGGAGTTCGGAAATGAAAGGTGGATGATGGGATTGGACGGTTTGAAAAAGAAAGGGTTCCAGGAAATATTGGCGACGGTAGGAAGGAATAACTTTAACTCCGCATCTCAGGAAGCAAAATTGAAGAAGCTCATGATCTGTTGCCTGAGATTCGTTCTAGGGATTTCATGTTAAGACCATGTATCCTACCACCACACAAGATTAAAATTGTTATTTCCCTCCTTCTGAAGGCAATACTTCATTGGTTCGTTCCTTTACAAATCACTTTCCTCTCAGTCACCACCCAATATTCTCAAAGTATTAACATTAAACTCATCAGTAAGTTCCCGCGAAACCAGATCCCGTTCCTCATACCTCTACCTAACTCCCTTCAACACAACATTCTTCAATCGTTCCTTTATTTCTAAAGCTTCTAACTTCTGGAACTCCCTCCCTTCCATCATTCGCCATTCCTCCACTCATAATAGCTTCAAATCCCATATTTTCGTTTACTTATTAGAAACTCAATCTAATAGTAATATCAATGAAGAAAATATTTTTAAAAATGAAATATGAATATTCAGAAAATAATATTGATTTTGTACAGCATTATTTTAATACTATTGCACTAAATTTGTATACATGTTTTCAACATAATTATATTATTTTATCAGATAAGATACATTATTTTTCAGTATAATTTATATTTCTTAAATTTGTCTACTGTATTTTTTCATTCATTCATTTTTCTTTTTCCTAATTTTGTTTTTGTAGCTTATTTTAAATTTCTAACCTTAAGATGTCATTTGTTTTTCATGTGATATTTTAAAACATGTATTATTACTTTATATTGTAATTTAAATTTCTTTTCAATTTCTTAATTTAATTTTAATTGTATTTTCCCGCTTTTATTTATTTCTAAATTATACATACGGCAGCTAGGCCGCCAATAATTGTTCATAATAATTATTCTTAACTGGCAATGGCTCCAGAATAAAATCTATTTTCATTTATTCATTCATAAAACTGAGTAATGTGGGTGCTTCTTAGGATACCGAAAATAAAACGGATAAAGCAGTTAAATAATGCATACAGGCTTTCCTGTTCCGACAGTTAAGAAAACTTACATCATTACTTGCAATATCTTGGCTTGTAATGGATGTTATAAGACTCCCCTCTCACGTAACACTTACATATCCCGAAAGTTACGAGTTTTATAATGTTTACAATCATTTTCTTGATAAATCACGCGGACACCCTAATAAACAGTTACAGAATATGAGAACATTACGACTTCCTGACATGATTCATCAGATGCTGAAAAGGAGGTTGATGAGAGATCTCCTTGTCTAATCCCTAATAATTTAGTATCACGCCTGGAGATGTACCACTGGGTGCTGACTCCCTCGTGCCTTAGTGAAATCCGTCTTTCGTTTTTAGTGTAATCTCACATTCACTGGTTGTAAACAAATGTTATGCAGCTGTGCATAAAATTATTACGTTAAAAAAAAAAGTCTTAGCCTTTGGTAGAGGGTTTGCTTCTTTTTTTTTTTTTTTCTTGATATATGGACTCGATTTTATTATCCGGTCAAATGTCAGACTGAGGTAGTGTACACTGTCTGTCAGTAGATTCACTGTATTTCCAAGGGAAATAAGTAAAGAGTTAATGTGATTTATTCATAATTAATTCTAGATTATGTCAGTCATGTAATTTTGACAAGTAATGTTGCAGAGTATGTGAAGCGTAAGTTAGATTATCTCTTTTTAAAACTGTCGTTGTTATAATGATAAAACTGATGAGAATACCGTATGTATAGGTTGTAGACTTGTGTAACAAACACTGAGCCATGTGGCATTCCTTCTAACGACAACTCAAGAGAAGAAAGCTCTGACCCTTGACGGATGTAAAAAAAATTAATAATTATTCAAGCCGTAAATGCCGGGGTTAACAGAGAGTGCGATATTACAAAAAAAGTTTGGAATACCAGCGAAAACCTTTTCCACAAATTTGAAAAAAAAAGGCTAAAGTATGAAAATCAAGCTTTTTCCTTATCAAAGAGGTTAAAAGGGCCCTAGTTCCATGATATCGATGAGTGTCTTGTGTGCCGTGACAAAAAAATATCAATAAGTGGTCCTACCTTACAGGAAAAAGCAACAGAATTCGCTAAAGAACTTGGTAAACCAAATTTTCGTGCTAGTAATGATTGGCTTCAAAACTTCAAGAAAAGGAATGAAATTATTATTATAAACATCTAACCTCTATATATCTAAGACAGTCAGAAATCACCTCAATTTCGAAATCCTCGATTGTTCGAAGTTTTCTATTACCCCTTGAGGTTCAATATATCGAGGTTCCACTATATTATGGATTAAATTTTCTACCCAAAAATACATTTCATGTGTCTTTACTATAGTTCTGAGGTTATTCTTGGAAAAAAATTGGTGATAAATAACCCAATTCTAGTCAGAGAGCTGTGGAATAATAATTTCTAGAAAACTATTCGAACTGAATAACTGTTTTATGTTAAGCAGAAAAACTGAGACTGAACATTTGAAGGTAAGGGACAAAACTGGGAAAATACGAGAATAACAAAGTAGTGTATGGCTGCCACTCAATAAAGAATTCCAACCCCTTCCGAAGCTGAAGACTGCCCAGGGACCTATAGACCATATATCCAATCTATGGTGCAGACGTACAGGGGTCTCTTAGGGGGTTGTATCTCTTCTGGAGATGTCATAACTGGAAGTCTGTCGTAAAGGAAAACGGCTAACTTTTACTGGAAAAGTTCCACAAGTCGGTCACTGATTTTAAGGTTGTAAATGGAAACAGTAAATGTCAATAAAATAGTTTTAATAGAATAAAGTACAAAGATTTATGTAAGGAGTAGTTAAATACTTTTAAAATTGTTTAAGTTAAATAAGAGATAATTTTACAGCTTTCTAGTATTTTAGGAAGCATTCAGATTAAGTAATAAACATTAATACTATGTGAATTACAATATTAAAAAAAAACAAATTGAGAATTTTTAAAAATTATTTCAACACTACAATATAAAAATAGTGTATATATTTAATTTTTATACAAAATAAAAGTATATTCAAGACTCATAAAAAATTTGTTGTTCTATAAAAAATGTTTTTTATTGTTGAGGAATAATTTTTTTTTCCCTCTCTTTCAAATTTTGATTCACATCTGTTACTAGGGTAACAATCAGTGAATATGATGAATTAAATTAAATCCCAACTAAAATTAATTAAATTATAGTTTATGGATTGTTTGCCTCTTCAATTGAATGTTCTTATTCAAAGGTTAGTTACGTAATTTAAATCTTCATCATCTCCCTCTCAGCCTCCACTGGATATTACCAGTGAGAGAGCAGCGCTGGGATCTTTTTGGGTTTAGCGTTGACTCCCAATAAGTTAAGGAATAAATTCGATTCGGGATTCCCCGGGCTGAGTGTGTCTGTATTGTAAATATAGTAAGAATGTATCTTATTATTATTATTTTTTTTTTTGTTACTTGATTTTTGTTATTTCATTTTATTTTTGATGATTGAATTATTAGTTTTATTTTTATGATTATTATTTGTTTTATTTTTTGATATTCTATTATCATTAATTTTGTGCGTATGTGTACTTATATATCATATATTGTATAAATGAATACATCTTTAGCACTGTCACCTATTGCCCTTCATTGAGGCAGATTGTACATATAATTCAATAAAAGATACTCATATCTAAAAATCTTCATGAGTTCTAAAAACATTAAAAAATGCAAAACATCAGCACTTTGATAAACAGTCAGTTCTAAAAACATATAAAATAATTCAAAATATATAATTTTTTTTAGAAATGAGTTAAGCTCTCTGGACTAGTGTTCAAATTAAAAAAAAATTCAGTGTAAGTCCAGTAGAAAATTCCAATAATTTATCACTCCTAATCGTATTGATCCTTCTATTTCATCATCCAGACCTCAAATGAAATAAATTGTTGATCGTATTTAAACTTACAATCTTCATTTTTTTTTTTTTCAATATTACGTATAACTTGTATCTAAAACTTCATTAAAATTCAAGACTTAGACACTAAATGAACACTGAAATCTATTTCGACTTACGCATCACAGATATACGTAACAGCTAAAAAGGCAATATAAATATATAAATAAATAAAACTCGAAATTTTTCAAGCTAAAACATTCTGGGCTGTCATGAAAACACCTCGTTACATAAGGAACATAACTCTACATACTTACCTTCGTATGCCAAATGTTAATAAACAAATACTGACTTTCTACAAAAGATTTCACGAAAAATTAGGACATCATGCTCATAAACTACAACTCATATTCCAGGTAAGACTGAAAAGGAGCTGGATGAAGGATCTCATAATTTAATAAAAGAAAATCAAGTTAGGAGGAGGTGCCAGAGGGACTATAGAACGGCACATGTATACTAGGTAAATGATTTGTAATTGTAAATATGTCAATAAAGCCGTATTATATATATATTATATATTATATATATATTATATATATATATATATATATATATATATATATATATATATATATATATATATTATATATGAAGAGAATTTGGGAAGAACGAAGGAAAAATAGGGAAAAGTAAACATCATAGATGTAAAGTTCCAACTCTCTCTCAACAGGGATGTAACGATAATAATAATAATAATAATTATATATATATATATATATATATATATATATATATATAAATATATATATATATATATATATATATAAAAAAACGAAATCGAAAGTTTAAGATAAATTTTGCTGTGACACTTTCATTAACAGGACATCGAAAATATTCCTCATGAGCGTATAGTATTTTCTCTGGAAAACATCCATCTTTAGAATGCTTTAAAAGTTTTAAGGAAAATATTTCTTGATAACCTGTCACGAGCAGATATTTTGACCATTTTTCAATGAAAGAACAAATAAGCCGAGAGAAAAAATCCATATCTAATTCCAGGGAGGACAGGGAGGGTGTAGGGGGGAGGGAGGGGCCTATTGGTCGGGTTACAATGGGCTATTTTATTGCTCTTTTCCCGGAATATTTCCTTTCATCTTTAAAAAAAAATGTAGTCTGAGTTCGTTGATAAAACATTGTACTGAAATAGACTGTGACACAGGCAGTCGAATTCAACCATATGAATGAAGAGAAGTCCAGAAAATAAAAAAAAATATAATAAAAGTGACTTTTTTATTTATACGTTCTGCATACACCTGTGTTAATATGAATAGGTTATTAATTGGTAATTATTCACCAGTACGTCCTAAATAATATCACAAAAACATAATGATTTATGTTACATTTATAATTAATTTGTACGTGTTTTTAGAGAATGAGAGATTTTCCCATTTTATCTATCCTATTATATAAAAGAACAAGCCATTTTTCGTTTGTAAACACTAACCGCCAAAACTACTGAACCAATCTGTACGATATTTTAACCGAATATGAAGGTGATGCTCTAGATGTCAACTTTTTTTTTTTTATCTTGGCACATTCCTTGGTTGTCTTTATACATATATAAAGACCAGAATGTGTGAAATAAATATATAAAGTATAACTTTATTGAAATATATTTAACCGTGCTTTTTGTTCATCCAGCCTTATGAATTGTGCTAAGATGAATTAATTCAAGAACCGAGAGTAATGTAAGCTTTCTCGCCATCAAACGAGTCCCATTTTATGAAAAATTTTAATATTCGATATTTTAAGATAAAGTTTCAGGAATAGGTTGTTGAAAAAAAAAAAAAATAGGCTATGAATTATTAAAGAATCTGAATCTCCATAAGTTCCTCTCGGCATCACCACATCAAAGAAAGATTATTCAGCAAAATCTGGGTCTGAGAAGAAATCTTTTAACTTCTTTGCAAACAATTTTATTCTTTATTTTGTGCAGGAAGCAATTATTTTTATTTGCATTCTAAACAAGAGATACGGGCTTATGTGGTTAAAATTAATATTTTTGTTTGGTTCATTAAAAAAAAAGCTTTAGTTACTTATACTACAGTATTAAAATGAATCTTATTACATACTTACTTGGCTATTATTAACTAAATTTACAAATATTAAAGAAAATGAAGACATTTAAAATATTATTGTATATTTATACAGAGTGAGTATCTCTTAGTGTATAAAACAATTAGGGTTAAACTAGATAAAAATGTAGCTAAATGCCGCAGATCTCACCTTTCTATTCCAATCCGTTGCAGATATACGATAAATCAAATACTTTTTTGAGAAAATCACGTTTTTTCCTATAAAAAATGTAATATCTCCATTTTGTCTAAATATTTTTCAAATTTTGGCCACATTTTCGGATTTAGCTTTATTTCCTATAAGAACAGAGCACACGTAACCTTGAACTTTACAAACTTGGGATCTAAAGAACAGGTTGATCTTCACCTTATTTGGAGAATTCACAATGTCTCATTTACTTCAACGCTCACCGTTTTTCGAAAAAAAGTATCCACAAAACGCCAAATCTCACAAAAACTTTAAAATTTAATAAGCTTTCGAATGATATGTTAAGCGTAATGATTTTGTTTAAATTTCATGGAGATATTTACTTTTGAAACCAAAAAAACATGTTCTCATTTGGCATACAAATCAATTACTTGTGTAAATAAAACATTATGACAATCCCTTAATGGAAATATGCATTTTAAACATAATAAACTCTTCATTGGAATAAAAAGCAAAGAAAAAAATCATGGCTAATAGAAAATAAAGGAAAACTGTCAATAAAGTGACACCAGATCAGAAGATCTCATGTTATTACATTTATTTATTATTATTATTTAGGATTTATTTTATTAGATTTTCAATGTAATGTTTAAAACCCAGTGATAATGAACTTAGACCTTAATTTTGCCTTTAGCTTCTGAATGCAGATTGTGTCTAAGAATACTACTTTTTGAGGTGAATTTTATGGGCAGATGAGTCTGTTTTTACAGGTGATTCATTACAGGCATTCCCCTATAATATTAAATATTATATTTAATAATATAATTTATATGTAATAAATATTTATACAAAATGGAGATATTACATTTTTCATGGGAAAAAACGCGATTTCCTCAAAAAAGTCTTTGATTTATCGTATATCTGCAACGGATTGGAATAGAAATGTGAGATCTGCGGCATTCAGCTACATTTTTGATCTAGTTTAAACCATTTTTTTTTTTTTTTTTTTTTTTTTTTTTTTTTTTTTTTTTTTTTTTTTTTTTTTTTTTTTTTTTTTTTTTTTTTTTTTTTTTTTTTTTTTTTTTTTTTTTTTTTTTTTTTTTTTTTTTACACTAAGAGATACTCATCCGGTATATATAAGTTTTTATTTTTTAATGTTTTTTCTTGGAAATGGGCGAGTTAACTATTTTTTTAAACCAGAGAGATGGTCTTCTGACTGTTCTATTATCCATAATAGCATACCATTTTACATTGCAAACTCTTTTGCAAAATAGCCACATATCGGTCGATTTTTAAACTGCACTGGGATCCACACGTGGCTCTATATATTTATACCTTTTTTTAATAACAATTGAATTAAAAATAAATAAATTTTATCATAAATATCTAGCTCTTTTGTTATAATTTTTTACATTTGTTACCTCTTTCGAATGGTGCTCGTCACCAATCGGTTAATTTTCAAACTTCACTGAGCACCACATATTAATTGTTTTTTTTTTATATAATTGAAAATCTTTAAATTTTATTATCAATGAACCTTCCTTGAGCTCACAAAATTATCTCATTTGTGGTTAAAATTTCGTACAGATTGGTTCAATTTATTAAATCAACTTTTGAGCATGCTTTTGACATAATATTGTTTCACTCCAATATTGTGATAAACCTTATGTAAACAGAAGCCTTGTCTCATGTTGCACTCCAAGAAAATGTAATTTTATTGTCTGGTATTTACCTCTTTACGACTTATTGATCAAAAAATCTCATAAATTCCGGTTTACACGGACAAGCCATTTGTGAAAACTGGCTTGTGCAAATCAAGTCGATACTGTTTACACGTTCAGTTTTGCTTGCACAAATGTGAAGTAAAAACCTCTCTGTTTTGTTGAAAATGAAAAATTGTGACGAAGAACTATTAATTCTTGCAACGGAAAACAATGGTAGAATATCCTTCCGCTATCTTAAAATGTATTTTTCTAAGAAAATGATGAATAATTATTTCAAGATTATGTAAACGTTAAAAAAATGAAACAAGAAAAAAATTGTCACTAATTATTATTATCGTTACATCCCTGTTGAGAGAGCGTTGGAACTTGACATCTATTGTGGTTACTTTTCCCTATTTTTCCTTCGTTCTTCCCCAATTGTCTCCATCAATTCACTATGCTTTTGTTTGTGCTCTGTTGTCCATGTTCTTCCCGTGGTTCTCTGTGGGTGACATTCAAATTTTATTTTTGCTATAGAAATCTATTTTGTACGGTCCTTAATGTCATTTTCACTTATTTTCATCTGTTTCAGATCTTTTAATATTTCATTGATCCACTTGGTCTCGTTTTTACTGGAGCAGGCTATGGAGAAAATTTTCTTTGTGATTCGATCGGGACCCATCCGGTACAAATGTCCGTAGAAATTTGCTCCCCTTTTTCTGGTGGTGTCTGTAATTGTGGTAGAATATTTGTAAAGTTCTGAAGTGGGTCTTTTAATCCAGATTCCATCCCGATTCACGTGGCCAAAAATCTTCCCGAGGATCTTCCGTTCCTGTTTTCAATGTCTTTTATTTTGATGTGTCCATGAATTACTGTAGTTTCAGCTGCATATAGGGCTTCGGGGAGCACGACTGTGTAGTAGTGGCGCATTTTCGCATTGATCGATATTGCTTTTTTGTTGTAATGATTCCAAGTAAGTTTGTATGCTCTCAGTAGTTTCTTTAACCTGTCTTCATTAGAGATCTGGTTCAGTCCATGGTTGAATAATCTCTCCTAGGTAATTGTCACTAATAATATAGTAAATTTCATTTCTTCAGACCATTTTTTTTTCTTCTATTTAAACTTATTCCACTGATTAATTACAAAAGACTCATTTGATTGTAATAATGTTTGGACATACGTAGTTGAGATTTAGAGCCCCACTAAACCATCCTATTTATCTCGCATCCAATCCTTTCAATCTAAAATCCTTCAAAAAATCCTTAATGCTCCTTATACTGTCACAAATAAACTTATCCATAATGATCTTAATATTCTATTTGTTGCTAATTTAGCCCAAACCATATGTCTATACTTTTATTGTAAAATCCATAACAACTGAAATCCACCAGTCTCTCAACTTGTTTCCCATTCGAGTCCTGCCTCATCCTAAGTAAAACATTAACTGAAATGCTACCAATAGGCAGCTGCTTTACAATCAATTGGCATGTTATAATAAATATTGTCCAAATATTCACTTTTTTTTTTTTTTTTTTTTTTTAGAAAGCTTTCATTAAAAAAAAATATTGCAATTGGTGAGGTGTCCCTTAAAAGCAATATTTAATATGGATGGTTGATTCTTGACCTTCCATATTATATATTGGTATTCATACAAAATGTACAATAAAATATAAGAACGCCCCTGTTGATATTATTAATACAATATTTAAAACAGAAACAAAATTAAAAATATAATCTTACTATACATGCAATGCACTCATAAAAGGATCGCCGAACGAACTCTCAACTTTTAGATGAACAAGTCAGCCACTGAGAGAATATGAACTCACTCGACGAGAACAGGTCTTAATCTTCCGCTTATAGACTCAGGGCCCATTCGTACAGAAACTTTTGTAGTGGATCCAGTCCATTCTGGGAGTGCGGGGAGGGTGAGCAGGATGGAACACGTACTCCAAACTTGCAGACTGTTTTTGGAGACAAGAGAACTGATCTGTTCCTCTCCGACTGAGCTGCGAAGAAAGCTCTATGGAAGCCTAGAGGAACTTCGGAGGACCACCCAATTCTTTAAATTTAATCCCAACGGCCATAATTGTAAGAACGAAAAAATAAAAATAAAACAGAAGAGGGTGAGTGAGATACACAGTCGCTCAGGGCATGAATAATGAAGCTGGCCACTGCCAGAACTCCCAGAGAAATTCTTATATACATAAGGTCTCGTGGCCACTGCCGTTTTAATTTTCCACATTGACTAAAACTATTTTTTATACAGTTGTAAAAAAAAAATCTATTTAAACTTGATTCTCGCGTCAGAAAAAGGTAGTTCTGCTGTATCGCATGATTGACATGCTAGGTACTATCAAAGTCACTTATTGCCCCTTTTTTTAGCGACCCTAATGAATAAAAATAAATGCTTTGAGAGCAAAAAGTATTTTAGCATGATTATAGAGGGCTAAAATATATTGTGAGCGTGTTAAAGTGTAATATAAAGGAACTTGTATTAGATATGCTAAGTTAAGCTTCCACCCTTCTCGTCCAGGGCAGAACCCTATTAAAGACAGCATCTCCATAGGACAGCTACAGGAGGCGATAAAGGAGATCTCGCAAGACAGATCAGACTGGTTCCAGTGTTCTCCCGACGTGCCCTGCCTCACAATTAGCCAGTGACTCTGGAGGGACGTGGAGGGACTCGACAAGGGTCTCTTTGGAGTCCCACCAACTGACGAGTCCCATCGAGTCTTATCCTCCGCCCGCTTTCCAAACACGGGCTCTGTCGGCCTATAATTTAACACAAACAGGCTATGTAATGTAAAGTAAACACTATTACCGAGATCCTACTGCCGCAATGTCATCGGGAGCTGATCTAATGTGCCGATAATGTTCTAGTAATGGAAATATCCACCATTAATGATGAACTATTGGAATACTTTATTTGGTGATTCTTGTTAGCAGATAAGAAAATCGAGTTTTAAGTACATTTTATCGATGGCTACGAGAAAAGTAGATTAATAATAACGCTTAGCATTCCAAATATAAAAAAAAATTGACATTGTTGGTTTAATAATAAGGCAACCGTTGACAACTCGGTACCATCCCTTTACCTATTATTTCTTTTGTTATGTTCCATTTTGCTTTTTCAATCCGGCCAACACGGACAACTCTAATATCACTTTTATTTTCTGACCCAGCCCTCCTCAAAAATCCTTCATCCTTTGTGAGTATTGTTTTCTTCTCTCTTTCGTCCATCCCTTAGGCCCACGCTCGTTTATCTCCTCCAGAAGAACACTGATGCAATTTACTTCTTGCCTGATGCAATTAAGTCTGTCCCTGAATTTCTCATCTGTCAAAAGACCTTTCATCTCCTCCCGCTTTGCATATCCACTTTGGCTTTTCAGGTTTATCAAATATTTGTTTATTCATAATTTTCTAATCCATTCTAAAAATATTCCCGAAAAATCTTAGCCCGTCTTTTCCTCATAGCTGTTTTCAAGTTTTCGATCATTTTACATATTTCTCTGTTTGAAATAAATCTTTAAGTCCTATTATTTTCATGGTCATATGAGTTTGTAAGTATTCTGTATAAACAATACTTATATATATATTGAATTCAGATATAATCAGCTACATATGGGACACTCAGATCATTAGTAATATTTTGATGACAAAAAAAGGAACGCTGAGGATTTTTCAAAGAAATTTAGATTGTTGAGATTAAATAAGGGAGAAATCGAAGGTTTTAATAAATATCAATTTTCAAACTAGATTATATTTATGTAGTGATTATTTGGTAGCTTAATGAAATTGTTAAAAAAATATTTAATATATTCGGGAACTATACTCTTTCTTTATCGGGAACTACTCTTCGTTTCAAGTAAGTGGAGGTCTAGGTAGGGGATCTATTAGGCCTTGAATAGAAGAATAAAATAAATGGATTCAGGAAGTCATAGGCTTACAACGAAAGGTAAACGCGGCAATTTCATAAGATCTGATTTGGATTTGTATAAATTCTCCAACTTTGAGGAAACTCAGAAACTTTTTAATTTTTAATTAAGTAAACCCACGACCTCCTGTCCTACAGTATCCTTTAATGATATTCCACTAATCCTAGTTGAACAGATCCGCTACCTAGGACTCCACTTGGACAAATGTCTTACTTGGAATCCAGATACAAGACTAAAACGATAAGAAACAGCTCGTCGTTACAGACTGCTTCAACATTTACTGGACAAACGTTCAAAGCTCCCAATTAATTACAAAAGACTCATTTACATGACCGTGATTAGACCAATATGGACTTACGGCGTTGAGCTTTGGGGCTCTACTAAACCATCCAATTCATTCCGTATCCAATCCTTACAATCCAAAATCCTTCGAAAAATCCTCAATGCTCCTTATTTTGTCACCAATAAACTTATCTATAAAGATCTTAATGTTCCATATGTTGCTGATTCAGCCCAAAACAGATACCAACCCTTTCATAGTAAGCTCCATAACCACTCAAATCCACTAGTTTCTCAACTTTCTTCCCCCTCGATTCCCGATAATCCTCCGAGGTGTCTGAAAAAAAGATGGCCTAGAGATCTTCTTGTGTAGATTTTTAGTAAAGTGCTACTAATGAGTAGTTACTTTCAAGTTTTACCATGTTATTGTAAGCGTTTTTAACACATTTACTTAATGTATATTTGTACAGTTGT
The DNA here is from genome assembly GCA_003667255.2 of Euschistus heros. Taxonomy (NCBI): domain Eukaryota; kingdom Metazoa; phylum Arthropoda; class Insecta; order Hemiptera; family Pentatomidae; genus Euschistus; species Euschistus heros. Next base: position 100,623 of record RCWM02000007.1, on the reverse strand, counting down.
AAATTTCAATAAATTGTAAATGAAAAAAATCAAAAAAAAAATCTGGCAATTACAATAAAAAAGGTTTCTCGCAGTTCTTCCAATGTAATTTAAAAAGAAAACACACATGACTCCAAAGCGTTTAAATCAAATGAGATACTTTACGCTGCAAGCAATTCATTCTTACCTCAGGTAGCTTCACTTGGAAATAATAAATTATTTCGTTATTGACATATTCTATTCAACAATTATTATATTATCATATTTTCAAGTAAATTATCAACAATCTAAGACATACGAATGGTGTTTAGGAAAGGAGTATTGGGGAAAACTGTTGATACACGGGGAAGTTGGGTTACTGACAGGACCCTAACTCGAGACATGGTTGAATATCGCCAGGAAGGCCTGGAGCTGAAGGCTATTCACAGCATCGGCAGGGTCTTAATTCCGTAAACGCCTCCGCAAAATCCTTCATCAAGTTCCCTCCCGACTATAAGTTATGTGTGGGATTGAGTTTATTCCATTGGAACTATGTCCAATCTTCGTTGCTGGAGTTGTAAAGAAGGGAGTTTTGGTGTTTATTCAGTTCGTAAATTAATACATGAACGCACGAATTGAAGGTTGTATAAATACAAAGTTCGAAATCCTTTATACAAAGTGAATAACGGCTCAATCGTTTCGACAATAGCTAAAGTATAAAGTTGGGTGTGGTTTGAGAGTAAAATAAATGTACTGAAAAAAATGTGGATGGAAGATCTACAACGATGCGAGACCGTCAATAATAGAGAAAAGGCTTGTTGTTATTCTTCACACTATAACCACGTGAGCTACACCAATACATATTCATCAACTGCTAATAATATACTGATGTAGATAAATAAGAAAAAAAATGTTGATGGCTAACATAATTTAAAAAAAGAAATAAAAACAGAATCAGTTGATATGTTATTGGTAAACTCTCTTATATAAAATACAGAAATATAGATAATACATAAGAAAATATTTGTATGGATGTGTATAATATACATATATGTATAAGTGTGTGTTTTTTGGGTGTATTCTCACACAGCTAAATGTTTATTAAACATTTTACCTATATTTATATTTGATGCAGGCCATATTGATGCCTGATCTCTCTGAATTATTGAAGTTTGATCAAGTATAAAGTAATTACGATATTATTATGTAATTACACTCTGATTAGGGTATTATTAATTAATAATGTTGGAAAATATTTGTTTAATCTATACTTATTATATTAAAGGACAAGCAATTTTTCGTTTATGATCACTAACCAGGAAAACTACAGAACCAGTCTCTACCAAATTTTTACCAAATCATCGTTATTAATAAAATTTATTTATATTTAATTAAATTATTAATGTGTGGATCCCACTAAAGTTTGAAAATTGATCGACATGTGGTTAGTAGTATTGTGCAATATAGTTTACAAATGTAAAACTATTGAACCCTGTCTACTAAAACAAATTTCAACAAAATTATCTTTGTAGCTCTTAAAAGGTTTATCAACAATAATTTTTTTTCTAAATGTACGATGTTGAGATACGAGAAACAAGGTTTTCCATACTGTTATATACTTTTATGGTTAGAAATTAAAATCCGACCAGTTAATTATTCAAATTATTTCTATTTGATTACCAAATTCAAAATGTCGATCCTTTGCTTTTTGAAGTAGTGTGTTAATATATGATTCAAAGGTCTTTTGTTGTAAGTACTTTACTGCGTCCATTATCCGCAAGTGTTTCTTAGTTAGTGTCTGTTCATTTGGCTTAACAACTCATACATTAAATTGGATGTCTAATTATCATTTTACGTAATCTTCAACCACATAATCAGTGCAATTTTGGCTAGGTTAAAAATTACTACTATGCGTGAAAATATCATTGGAGTAATGATGATTTAATTTCATACACCAATACAAGATTTTTGTCGATAAACATATAAAACCGAAGCCGCGACGGGGGATGCTGGTTAAATAATCAAATACGAATTGATTTAGAATAACTATTTTCATTTTGCGGCAGATTTTAAAAATCCTAATCCTACTGAATTCTCGATTTTAAAATTTCGACGCATGGAATAAAAATATAAACTGAAACAGAGCTGCACATAAATGAATGGTTCATATTTTGAAGATATTTGGCTAGTTTGCATATTATTCATTTCGGAGATTAAATAATTTATTAACTCTCCATTATCTAGTTGCCTTCTTAAAGTAGTCAACAACCAACCAGGACCACCAAAAACTAATCTGCCACCTCGTCGGCCCTGATTGGTCAAAGTAGCGCGTCGCTTTGGGAATGGCTCCCCCCCCCCTCCTTAATCGGATTTGTAGCGCCCTAACAGAATCACAGGCCGCACTACAAATGCTCCTACGTTTTATTCCCGCCGGAAGGCAAAACCGCCAAATTCGATTAGTCTAATGAGGTCCCAGCACTTGACAAGGGTCCATGGGATGTCCCTTCAGTCACGTCCCACCACCTCTCTTAATCACCGCCCAATTGGTTTAATACTCATTTCCCAATTATTACATTGCTTAGGACTACATCTTACATTTAGATTTCCATTGGTGTTTTGTGCAAAGAAAAGAAGTAAGAATATCATATAGCATGCCAAAACTCATTATAAACGTTTTTAAAAATAAGATTTGTGAGCTTAGATAACCGGCAATTACAATATCTAAACTTCTAAAAGTAGATCTAACCTTAAAAAAAATATCCGAAAATTAGCACCTCACATAAAATATGTGTATCAGACTTTCAAAACATTTAAGAAAAATACAAAAATTGTTGATACTTTCATACTTCAATCAAGAAGCAATGTTGGGTGTTCCGTTGTTCTTCTTCGCTCGACTTTGGCCATCTAGAACTGCGTGAAGTAACTATATGCAATAATTTATATACTTCTTTCGTTGATTTCCAATAGTTCTTAATCCGTTCACTTTGCTATCTCCTTCTCTCTTCTGTCCAGATGCTAATTCTTTCTCTTTTTTCTTTCTTCTGGAAACCCTTATAATTTAGTATCATTCTTCTTAAAGCTGTTCTGTTTTGTATTTCATTTATCTGTTATACCAATCTCTGTCATGTCTTTCTCAATTGAAAGTTACAAGTGTATACAAAATATAATAATACGTCTTGTAAATGAAATGATAATGCTCGTAATAACATGTCGATTGCTTGTAAAGCAACTACCCATGGTTAGCACTTCACTAAAAGTTCTATTTTAGAAGGTCCCGAAGCAATCTTCTTTTCAGACGCCCCGGAGGGTTATCTGTAATATAATGGGAAGCGAGTTGAGATACTAATGGAATTGAATGGTTATGGAGTTTACTATGAAAGGATTCATACCTGTTTTGGGTGTTGACTTAAATGTCAGTCGGAAACTTATGGTGCATTAAGATCTTTACGGATAAGTTTGTTTGTGACAAAGTAAGGAGCATTGAGGATTTTTTTAAGGATTTTAGATTGTAAGGACTGGATACAAAGTGAATCGGATGGTTTAGTGGACACGTCAATTATGAAATATAAACTTCTAGGATCCACGAGCAACTTCTATGCGGAATGCGATGTGGTTCTAGTTGCAACTGGAAGACTTTGCCATATGTACAGAATCCTTTTTCGCAACAATATCACTTCTCAACATACATACCAAAACACCCAATCACAAGAAAAGCACAAGCATATGCCCCAATTGAAAAGGATTCACGAAAGAGCTTGGTACTTACTGTCTCACGTGGTGATATAAGATAATAAAGGCGCAGATGCGGCATCCATTTACCTACACACTTTGCCTTACACATCTTATAACGTAACAAAGACGCTTATATTGCAAGATTCAGCTAACATCAGACATATTCTCGGGGAATGTTCGCTATACGAAAAATATTTTAGCTGGGAAGAAAACTCGCTAATGCTAGGTGATAACAAAACCAATATTGATAAAATTATAACATTTCTACAACCACACAAAATATAATAAACCAAAAAACATAGGTAAAAGCATAATGTGAACAGGATACTGAAGACCATAGATGTTGAGTGTTCAAAAACAGTTTATCAACCTATTGTATTCAGACTATATTTTACCATCAAAGAATCTGTCTCTCTATGTTAAACGTGTAATAAGAAATTGTCATTATTTTTAAATTTTGTTGCGTTCAGTTTACAATACAACTTACATCATTACTTGGAATTTCTTGCCTTTTAAAGGATGTTGACATACTCCCCTATCGCTTTTAGACTTAAATATCCCGACTGTTACGGGCTCTATCAAGTTTGCTGACATTTACTTGACCAGTCAGGTAGACACTCTAAGAAATAAATACAGAATATGACAATTTCAGATAGGGTTCAATGGAGGATAAAAAGGAGTTGGATGGCGGTTCTCCATGTTTAATCCATAAAGCCGGCTCCACACATTCGTGTTATGTCATAACACGCAACACGAAACTGTTTCGCCCAATGCTCGCCAAACCTGTTTCGTGTTATGTCATAACACATAACACATCACCCAAATTAACGACGAAACAGTTCTCTGTTATGGCTTAACACATAACACGAAACAGCTCTCTGTTATGGCTTAACAGATAACACGAAACAGTTCTCTGTTATGGCATAACACATAACACGAAACAATGACGAAACAGTTCCCTGTTCTGTCATGACAATATATCAATACCTACTAAAATAAGCCAAGTTCGTAAAAACGCTATTTTATTATGTTGTTAGGACCCATAAGGATAGTTAAAATCCAAGTTTTCAGACCTCAAAACCAGGTGGGATGTTCGTAGTAGGAATTTTAGCACTATTTTCATTTTTCATTAATATCTCTCAAATATGTAAATTTACTTGACGTAGCATTTACAATATTAAAGAGTACTAAATGTGTGAAGATTTTATTCTAACCGCAGCTATGTAGATTAATTGGTTACGGAAATACAATTCTCCAAGAAATAGTGATTTTTCACAATATTTGAAATTTTTCCCTTGAGTCAAGTTCTCGGCCGCATTCTAAAAAAATTACTGGTTTCACAAAAATGTCCTCAAGAAAGAATTTAAAGGAACTTTAATTAGCTTTATTTGATATCTACACTGTACCTGTAGACCAACTTTTTTTTAGAAACGGAAAAAGATCACAAAATCGGATTTGAGGAAGAACATTGCACTGCTGGTTTTTGAAATGAGTGAGAGAATTGGCAGGAATCTACCTGCTTCTTTTTTAATTAAAAAAACATTTTCAAGTATCTATTTCTGTATTTAAAAACATGTATCTTAAACTGATATCCTCCGATGTATAAATCAACTGGGCTATGTTGTTTTTCCCTGTTTCGATCTCCCCCCTTTCTTATATCATATTTTATTTTACCATTGTTTCAGGACTCTTTAGTCTCTCAAATACCATTTTTTTAATGCAAGGCTACTTAATCTCCTTACAGTCAGCTCTTATTATTTCTTTATCACATTGTCTCATGTGTTAATAAAGTTTGCGTAAGCTTTATTTAGGCCTAGATCTATCTACTTTCAGACTGAACTAAGTGCAAAAGTGAAGATAAGCTACGAAAATCTCTTCTTGACTAATTGAATAGACGAAAAAAAATTTGTCAACAACGTAGTTTCCCATTACAAATGCTACCGTAAAAAATATATACCTAATATAGTCCAGTTCAACTCAAAATGTATGAAATTAGTTATCGATTTAAATTGTATATTTTTTAAATCGCTACGTGCTTACTTTACGGTATTTATTATCAAATTTAATAGTTTTTCATTTTAAAACAGTTATTATTGATAATAATGATTAACTGGGCTTTACGATTATTCGCTGTTGCTAAACGAATTTGTGGATAAGCGATTGTCTCTGTTTCGGCTTGTGTTATGGGGAAACAAATTTCCTTTGATGTGTGTTAAAAACCGCCTCCTATAGCGATACACCCAAAACACCAGCAGAAACAACTTGATAACACATAACACGAGCCGAGTGCCCATCCACACATTCGGCTTCTTCAACGAGCATGTCTGTTTCGTGTAGCGTGTTATGACATAACACGAATGTGTGGAGCTGGCTATACGACTATAACAGGATCCGAAAAAATATTATAACACATAACACGAGCCGAGTGGCCATCCACACATTTGCCAATCTTTGACGAGAATGTCTGTTTCGTGTTGCGTGTTATGACATAACACGAATGTGTGGAGCCGGCTTAAGTTAGTAACACAACTGGAGATTGTACCACTGGGTGCAGACTCTCTCATGCCTGTCGTGTATGTTGTTTTTTATGTAACATCACATTCACTGGTTGTATACTTACCATTACAGTTGCGAATAAAATTATGTTAGTATATATATATATATATATATATATATATATATATATATATATATATATATATATATATATATATATATATATATACATATTAGGAAAAATTATATTTATTATTTTTATATACTATATATAATTGAGGCGGGGAGTGCCCAGGCCCCAAAACAAGGAGAGGAAAATCTAAGAATAAGACCTCTTATTTTCTTTGTTCATTTTCTCATAGTCTAGAATGAAAGGATCTTCCCAGAATTTTTAACCAATCAATGCAGAATTTCTAAGAACAGGAAAATATAGACTTCAGAGATTTATGTTCTTAGTATTACTTGAAAAAAATAAAAGAAAAGTAAACTAATTTTTTATAATAATTAAGTGTTTTTACACAGAATTTAACCCTAATTATTTGAGCTATGAGTTTAGCACTCCTGTATTAACAGATGTACTGAATCAAGTTACCAATAAATCGGTAATTATAAAATATATATTTTTCCATTTTCTAATTTTCAAAAATTTAACGTAAATTTATTTATTTTCATAGTAAATTATCAAACAATTTTGATCATAATTGAAATGCCACAAAAATTATGATTAGTTAGTAATAAGGGAATATTTACGAACAATCAATAAATACCGTTTAGTGAATATATTAATTGTTTGTTTATTTCTTTATTTCGTTTAAAGTCACTTTAAAGCACAGGCTTGGGACCTCCATTTTACGTCCCTTCCGAAGGACGGCATAGCTAAGGATTTTTTACTTCCTTTAAAAAATTCTAAGGTCATCTGCCGGGCTGCGAACCCGCAATCTTGGGTTTAGTAGGTTGCTATGCTAACCACCAGACCACAGGTGACGCCAATATATTTATTAATAAATGATAAGCTTTAATATAATCTTAATTATTATTTATATCTGAAAAATTGAATTGTGTTTAGATAATAATCCTTTAGGAATCAACAAAACCTGAACAAATAATGAAAAGGCAAATAAAACCTGAAAAACAAATAAATGACCAATGACATGCATGGGTTTGTTTATTACAATTGCCAATGTTAAAAAAAATAAAATTAAATTGAAAATCCAAGAAATTTAATTAAAAAGTAGTTTTGGCCCTTTCTTGTTAAAAGAGAAGGATCCAATTTTGGCGTATTTAACAATGAATGAATGAATGAATGAATGCTCTTTATTTGTTAAAGACAGAGTCTTGTACAAACAATAATATTATTAATAATATACAATAGATCCATAGCACGAGTCTAGTTATTTAAGAAATAATCAGAAAAATTTTGTAAAAACGTACCACAACATGAAAGAAAATAAAACGAATACATCATTCAAACTAAAAGAAGCTATGATACAATTTATGGAAACCAACCAAGCTTTATTTTTAAAATTAATATATGAAAACAAATAACGTCTTTGTCTTCAAGCTGAATTTATTGTCACGTAAACACTTCTACATCATTTATATTTTTGAGGTTTGTATTTTCGCCTAATCTTGAAAAGAATATTACTTATAATAAAGTTCAATCACTCATTTAATATAGTTAATATCACATTTTTTTGTATTATGCTTAGCAAATAAGCTTTGTCCATAAAACCTTTAAAGGAATAGTTTCAAAATATTCAAGGCATTAGAAAAGATTATTGAAATTTATTGTAGAAATGTCAATAATAATTGTCAATCACGTATCCTTTTTACACATTTATAACATCACATGGTTCGTATTCACGGGAAAGGAAGAATCTTAAATTATATTTTTTTTTTTTTTGTTTTCATTAAATAAATTTTGAAATAAAGGTTAATTATTTTTATTTTGTAAAAGTTTTTTTTTTTTTCGTTTTCAGTTAGTTGATGTCAAACAAAAATATTCTTGCTCAAAATAAAATTCAAAGAGAAATTCGTTATGGTTGAAAGAATGAAATAATTCAAAGGGTGTTCATGGAATCGGCTAATGAATGTTGACACCTACCTTTTCCAGGAGAAAAATCAAATGTCTTTACCTGTTATTTCACAAATAAACTCCAAGTTTTGAGAAATAGTTGCCGATTGATTTAGTATTATTTATAGTTTATTATAATACATTTATTTTAAATTAAAATTTAAAGTTTAATGAACATAATATATTTTAATTTATTGTTTACGGTCATATTTAATACTACTAGCGTCGATATACAAAGCTGGATTTGATACCTAGGTTTAAAGTATTCCATGAAAGCTGTTGTGGCCTACACATTAAATTTAACAGCAGTAATATTGCTCATTAATATCTCATTTATTCTCTTCATATTGCTTATGTTTCATTATAATTTACAACTACATAATTTTTTGTATTTCATTAATTTACTTTATTACAATCCATTAATTATAAATTAATGGTAACATTGAAAGAAAAAGATTGAAAGAAGACGATAAAAACCGGTGGGAAGGTTACGAATCATATGATAAAGTTACAGAGCTCTGTTGAAGTTGTGATTTGGAATGTTTTAAATGGAATAGTTCCTAAAAAAGGAAAGTATTATAGACAAGTTTAAACTCAACGAAAACCTGCCACTTTATAATTGGTCTGTTGATATATCTGAAGAATGTAGAGAAGTGAGAAGAAAAGGTTCTGATAATAGTTCTGATAATAATTGCATGGTTAACCCTAGAAAGTGATAAATGTTTATAAGGTTATTTTGGACAAATTGTTCTTGTTATGTATTACTCTTTTGTTCCTTTCAATAGTTTATAGTCTCATACTTATAATAATATTAAAATAAAGTTGGTATTCGGCCTTAGTTTTTTATAATATAATAACCGGCCATACATCAGGCGGTTAGTTTCGGTGAAGTTCTATTCTGAACCCATTGCCGAAAAAGTGTATTTATAAATACATATTCACTTTAAAAAAAAAAAGATTAATAAAAAGGTAACGGTAGAGAAGCCAGCCACCACCTAACTGGCTTAACCCGCGTTACACCGACCAGTACGATGCCTCACATGTAAATATTCACTCCTACAGTTTCAACTTGGATTGTGTTGTTTAGTGTGTTCTGATTTGTGGTGTTCTTAAATGTAAATAGGTGAAATAGAAGTTAGCAACATGAGCTTCATTAAGGATTTATCAATTCATGTTTCCTTATTTCCTCTTATCTAATGTGTAAAAGTGTTTCAAAACTTGAAAAGATTAATTTGTACATGGATTTGGTGTTTTATATATTTTTATTTCTTGTATCAATTTAAGTGATAAAATTTCAGTGAATGGATTCTTTGTCATCCATCATACTTATTGATCTAAAGGGAGACAGATTGGATGATTAGTTATTAAAATATATATATTAAAAACATATCGAACAAAAAATAAATGTGAGAAAGTATATTATAGGTTTTATATTTTCTCATTTCCACTTCCCTTGAGAGAATATAGCGGAAATTAGCATCATAACTTTCAACAAGGTATCTGTCTTATATTATATAATGCCTTATAACACGGATAATAGACAAATAATCTCAGATTAAGAGGTAAATGACATATTATATAATTGTAAAACTATTGGTATAATGTTATAGATTAATGTATTTTAAAAAACGTTTAGAAGCCTGATGATGGAGCATTTTCTCCGAAACATGTAGCTTTAATTTTTAAATAAATAGGAGTTATGTCAAATAAATACTTAAGGATTCTTTCTTTTTTTATATTTATAATTTGTTATTTACACTGACATCAGAAAGTTTATCAGGAATTAACATTACTGGTGGTTTAGCATTATATTAATTCTGATTTAACATAATATTAATTCAAAATTGATTTAGTGTCTTAGATTCGTCGTAAACCTACGACCTCCTATCCTTCAGTATCCTTTAATGACATTCCACTAATCCCTGTTGAACAGATCCGCTACCTATGACTCCACTTGGACAAACGTTTAACATGGAATCCACATACAAGATTAAAACGACAGGAAACAACTCGTCGTTTTCGACTTCTTCAACATTTACTAGATAAACGCTCAAACCTTCTGCTTTACTAAAAAAGACTCATTTACATGACAGTTATCAGACCTATTTGGACATATGGAGTAGAGCTTTGGGGCTCAACTAAACCTTCTAATTCTTCCCGTATCCAATCCTTACAATCCAAAATCCTTCGAAAAATCCTTAATGCTCCTTACTTTGATACAAATAAACTTATCCATAAAGACCTTAATGTTCCACATGTTGCCCATACCATATACTTATCCTTTCATAGTAAGCTTCATAACCACTCAAATCCATTAGTTTCTCAACTTGCTTCCCACTCCATTCCCGATAATCCTCCGAGGCGTCTGAAAAGAAAATGACCTGGAGATCTTCTAGTGTTGAATTTTTATTAAACTGCTACTGATGAGTAGTTCTTTACATGCTTTTACATGTCATTGTAATCGTTGTCAGCCCATTTACTTAATGTATATAATTGTACAGTTGTAAATTTCAATAAATTAATATAAATTGAAATAATTGAAATATTAGAAGGTAAACAGAAGTTAATATTACTTTGAATATTTACTTAAAGTTTCTCCGTAAATAAAGGAGAATAAACTTTCCCCCCGAAAAGCAGCGACTAAAACACCAAAATAAATCGGAAGAAGGTTAGAATCGATAACAGGTATTCTGGGTTGGTAATAGCGTAAGAATTTTTATATTGAATTTTTTTTTTATATTTTCAATTTAATTTTTTATAAAATTATATTTATTTATTTAAACAACTAGAAGAAAGATGTAACTGTTTTGATCAGTTACAATACAGTTAAACGTATGTTTTCCGTTTTAATCATCAACGATTCAGTAGTTATTGAATGAATGTTTAATTAGACTTTGAGTTGGAACAAATATTTTTATTTACATTTTAGTGAAATAATGAAGGAAGAACTAAGGGATTATTCACAATCGGAATGTAAATGGATCAATGGGAACAAAACAATGAGTACATACTCCCCAAGGCACGTGCCATTATCTCGCCGACAATACACCGCCTACAATATGCGAGCCATATACAGTACTGTAGTTGATCTATATCAATCCCACTAGCACTGATCAGGCATCATGGGCGCAATATACTAGATGACACAGATACCTGAGAATGTATCTATTGCAATAGGGATAAATAACATGATAAAGGGCTGATTGTGTCTTATCTAAGTGACAGGGCTTAAACAGACCACTCAGAATATTAAATGCTTTCCTGCACTTATAATACATATCAATTTAGCATCTTGCAGATTAATTTTGAGGTATCAACTAAACGAATAAAATGGAAATTTTTGATGTCACCAATGCATACATTAATGCTAACGTTTTGTCCATGAAATTGATAGCCATCACCAAGTTAAATTAAGATATAAAAAGAAAATTAAATATATTCAGAAAAAGAAACGGCTCAGAAGTGATCAAGAAATCAAACAATACTCTAATATTCACAGTGCCAGTAGAAAACGCAGAATTAAATTCTATGGACACATCAAGAGAATGAACCCAGCAAACAACTTACTAGACAAGACGAACAAAGGGGTAAATCGAAAACAGACCCAATGAAGTGGATTGGTGGAATCAAAACTCATCTTAAACAAGCCGGAATCACACCAGAGGATATTCCAAACCGAGTGGTTTTCAGGTCCAAAATTTACAAGTAGTAAGTTGAACAGGAGGAGAAACCTACGATGAAGACTGGAACACCATGGTTTCAAGAGAGAAAAGAAGCCCACTGCAGAAGAATGAAGAAAGGAAAAGTATGCCTCTTGAGAGTACTGCATAGTCCCAAAGAGTTCATTCGCAATAAATATATAAATATTAATAAAATTTCACCTCACTCAGGCTTCAATGAGTTTTCACTTCAGTAACGCGGCTGAGAGAGAAGCGCTGGATCTTTCAAGACCAGGATTAACTCTCTTTGAAGTGCAGGGACGGGTTTGGTCGGGGGATCCTTAGGATGCGTGAATATTGTTAACTAACATAGTTGCGGCTTAGATCCCACTCAATAGAACTTAGATAATTTTAACTTATAATTGAACTTTCATTTGTTTATCGATAAAAATCTTGTATTGAAGTATTGAGCATTATTTCTTCAATGATGTTTGCCCATATAGCTGTAATTTTTGATCTGGTGCCAATGTACAGATAAGGTAGATGAAGTTTAAGTATTATATTTCTACTTGTTTTTGACATCCAATTTTTATTTTTAACGAATGAGTTGGTAATACATACGGACAAAGCCTATTAAGAAATCTGCTGATAATACAATACACTCTCGGTGCTTATAACTAAAGGCTTATAAATCGTATATTTACACACAATATCAAAAATCAAAGCCACGACATTTTCGTTAAGTAATAATTTTTATTTGGCAGGAATAATCTTATTGGTTTTATCTGGTTGGATCTTAAATCCTAGCCATAAATATATCTGGCATTGTGGCTAACCTCGTTTCTTAAATATTGTACATTTAAATTTTTATTATTGTAAATTTTATTACTGCTTAATATTCCTAGAGCTATGAAGGTGATGTAGTTATAATTTCAGTAGTGATACACATGAAGTTATAAGACATATGGAGAGGCCTTTTCCGTATTTTCTTCAGTGAGGGGTGAGGCAAAAACACCAACTGGTCACGCCCACTTTGCCCAACTGGCGACTTCGATCCGATTTCGCAGAAATAATGTTATTGATTTCATCTGGTTGGATTTAAATTTCTAACCAAAAATGTATATGGCAGTGTGTCAAACCTCGTTTCTGGCACTCAAGAATACACATTTTTATTATTATTATTGTAAACATTTTTATAATAAACCTTCCAGAACTATGAACAATAGGCAAAATTTTTACTAATGGGTTCAATAGTTTTACCATTGCAAACTCTGTTGAAGAAAGGCCACATTTCGGTCAATTTTTAAGCTGCACTGAAATCCACACGTAGGTCAATAAAACTCTATACATTTGTATTCTCTCTCACCATCTATCGGTCAATTATCGAACTTCTTTTTGACAATATAATTGAAAATATTTAAAGTTTATTATTGCTAAACCTTCTTTAAACTATGAAGACGATATTGTTAAAATTTGGTACATATTGGTTCACTAGTTTTCGCGGTTAGTAATAACAAACAAAAAATAGCTTGCCTTTTTATATAATAGTATAGATATAGATTTTAATTTATTTCCGTACAACCCAATATATTTATTTACTTCTTTACACGAACATTCACAATTATTATGTTTTGGACACCTAGTTTAAATAATAATGTTTATTGTCTTAATTAAACAAATAAAAGTTGAAAAGGAGAAAAAAGTTAAACAAAAAAAAAAAGTTATTTATGATCATCAAAATAATAATAATATTTTTATCAATATTATCAAAATAATAATAACAATAATAGTAAGCCCCCCCTTCTCCGCCACTTTACCGTGACTAAATTCCCGGTAGTCCCACCACCTAGGATATAATTATCCCGAATTAAGTGAACCGCGGGTACTTTCATAAGAGCCCCCCCCCCCTCCTCAAACCCTTCTACTCCCCTCCCCCCACTCCTTTCTATAATGCCTTCAGAGGAGAGGGTTAATTAAAGGGGAACTTTTGCCAGATTATTTTCTTGAACGGCTCAAGACCTGGGCCAATTTTCATGTAAATCGGACCAATTTAACTTTGCAGTTCGCTCACCAATGGCCACGACAAGCAAATAATTATACCACAACCACTGCCTAAGCGAATTTAATATTTCTGTCTCTTAGCGAACAGGTGTTGTCTGAGTACTCAATTATAATTCCCTGGGATTAAGGGATAATGATATCCTATAATAGAAGGCAATCCCTACGAACCGATCCTCTGGGTCTTATCATTCCCCCGAGCTATTTACTTTATTATAATCACCTAATATTTTGGCCTTACATGAAATATAGTTGTATTAAAACAAGATTATTTACTTTGTATAGCTAATTTAATTAATAACTTTAGATGGAAAGGTTAAAGGAGTTAAGAGTAACCTTAGCAAAAAATTTCTATTCGGATATATTTTGAATCTTTTAATATCACATAGATTATTCTATTTTAGTGTTTGTTTGTTTTTTAATATGTGTAGGAATAAATATGAATTAGTTGAGGAAATGGATATATAGAGGAAATATACATTCCTTAACAAAAGCCTGTAAATGATTAATTATAGTCTAAATTCATATTTGTCCGGTGTTCTCTATATTTGTATCACTTTTCCTCTAATAGATCCGATAAACTAATTATTATTAATAATAATAATAAGCCTTTTATTATGTTCATAACTCAACAACATAAACCTTAAATTCAAATAAATACAATAAAAATAAATGTATCATATTTAGAAATAAAATTTTATGTGCTCTTGAACATGGACCTATCTTCAGGGAGTATAGCTCTAGACTTTCCCAGACGACCAGCCTACTGGGAAGCCGAGTTCGCGATTTGGATCTACTTCTCTTTCCATGTATCTCTATCCCTTACCATTCTCCATCATCGTGGTCCGCTGTACTTCTTTAAGAAGTCACTCCATCGGTCTTCCTCTTCGCATTTTGTAGTAATAGGGTGTCCAGTCAGCTCAATTTACCACCTTTTATCAGTTCTTCTCAAGATGTTCCCTGCCTACTCCCATTTTTTTTTCTTGATATAGTGAATGAAGTCTTTCAGGTCAGTCATGTCTCTAATGACATAACTCCTAACCTTCTCTCTCCTGTTAACCTTAGTTATATTTCTTTCGATTTGCTCTTTACCAGCTAATCAGTTTCCTTATTCGGACTTAAAAATAATTGGCATTAAAGGTGAGTAAATAAATGAAATAAAACTAAAATTAAACAAAGAAATTTTAGTAATCAATATGAAAGGAGAAGTTTGATCCAGATTCCAATTTTTCCCTAAACTAAAAGTCAGCTTCATTTGAATCAGAACAAGTTAAATTACATTAAGTCCTGTTTCTCTAGGTCTAGTAGTGTTACTAGAACTAGTAGGTTTTCCTAATGTAATATTTAGCTTCATGAAACCCATTGAAAAATTATCAAAGTTATCAATATCATGATATTGGACAAAGAAAGGAAAAAAACAAATACTCAATGAAAATGGTGTATTATTATTATAATGAATTATAAATCATTATTCCATAACTTTATCATTATTTATATTATTAATTTTTCTTCTTTTTTTTGTAATAAACATAACAGAAAAAATAGTGAATTTATAATAAAAACCCGACTACTAACATATACCACCTGCACCGTAAGCAAAATGGAGGACCGGCGAACCCCAAGGCTTACAAGGCCGTATTCCACGCAAGCCTGTTATATAGCTGAGCTAGGGGGAGTTTGATAGGTACCCTAACCGTACATCCACCAATGAAATACTCGGAAAGAAAAACAAGAAGAGACCTAAAGAAAGATAAAAGGACAAGGAATCAATGCTACTCCAAGATCTATCGAAAAGAAACTATAGAAATGCAAGACATACGCGACAAACAGCATATTACGATACTTTATTAAGAAAATAGAGAAAAGAACATTAATAAAGTATTTTCAAGGAAAATAAAAGAAAGAGTTAGATTGAAGTTAAGAATATAAGAAGACTAATATCATCTTTTCTGCGATGGCACGTAATGCGCCGAAAAGGAAGTTTTAGATTTCGCCTTACATTGAACATATTATTACATATTCCGTAACGTATTACGTTACTTTTTGAGATGACAGCATCCTATGTTCAACCACGATATCATCGAGCTCCACGTTTCACGTTACGCAACTAAGAAAGCACGCTCTAAAATTCTGACTTTACAATATCAAAATTAATTATTTTAAAATTGTACTTCATTGTATTATTCACATACTTCATTGCTATTATTATCAACTATTTTATAAAAAGTTTTAAATGATTTTCTTTCAAAGAAATGAAATAAATAATAATTTTTATTCTGGGAGTAACTGTCCCCTAAGAATCATACTAATGCACAATTAACGGTATAATTGCCTGGCAGTATTAGTTAAAATTCGATGCATCAGTAATTACAGAAATTTTTATCGAGAGGAAAATAAATAAAATCATATTAGAAAAAAATATATCTAAATATATACTTAACTATTTACATATTTGCGGAAGATTGATTATATAGGAGTTGTAAAAATAAATTATGCTTAAAAGAAGTTAAGGAAGAAGCTTTACGAAAAGAAATGGTTAAGGAAAAGTTCTATGGGAAAGGGTATACATGTTAAAAATTTGGTAAATTGTGTTCAAGAGGTGGGACGGAGAACGCAGAGTTATTAAGTCAAGAATATAGAAACATATTTTGGCTTACGTGATTGGAATAGAAAAGTACCGAGGAAGTATTGCCATTAGAAATCTGTAAAAAGCAACCCAAGCTCACAATACTTTATTTTGATAGATTAACCTTTATTTATTTTTTTAATATCAATTTATTGAAATTTACAATTGTACAAACATATGCATCAAGTTGATGAGCTGATAACGATTACAATAACATGTTAAAACTTGAAAAGAGCTACTCATCAGTAGCACTTCAATGAAATTCTACACTAGAAGATCTTTTCAGACGCCTAGAAGGATTATCGGGAATGGTGTGGAAAGCAAGTTGAGAAACTAATGGATTTGAGTGGCTATGGAGTTTACTATAAAAGGATAGGTATCTGGTTTGGGCTAACTCAGCTCCATATAAAACATTAAGGTCTTCATGGATAACTTTATTGGTGACAAAGTAAGGGGCGTTTAGGAGTTTTCGAAGTATTTTGAACTATAAGGGTAGGATACGAGATGAATTGGATGGTTTAGTAGAGCCACAAAGCTCAACTCCGTAAGTCAAAATAGGCCTAATCACAGTCATGTAAATAATTCTTTTGTAATGAATTGGGAGCTTTGATCGTTTGTCTTTTAAATATTGTAGTAGTCTGTAACAACGAGCAGTTTCTTGTCGCTTTAATCTTGTAACCTTAAATAAATTTTAGAATTTTATAGAAGATAAAGAATGAATGGGTACTGTACTGAAAAGTTACATATTACCTTTGACTGTGGCAAGTGAGCTGTTTTCTTGTCAGTCCTCGGCTAAAATAACAGAATATAATTTGCCTACATCCGGAGTCGAACGCTTAGCCCAGAACCCGTAAAGTCTAGTGATCTTTGAATTATCGCACCTCCGTCGATAACAAATCCTACTTACTATTTACTTATTTAATTCCTATATAAATTAATTTTTTTTAATTCTTATACAATTTTGCTTGAATTGCAGCTTATTTTTTAAAAAATTGTTAAACCTTGGTATCGGTATCGAGTATCATAAATCGATTTCTAAGTAACAAAAATCGAAAAAATTAGATACCAACTCGACGGTTCAAAATATTAAATTGTTTTTCCTATAATCTGTTTGCTAAATGGCTCCCTACTTGTATTTGTTCAAGTTTTGTTTATACTATGGTATAAATTATTTTCAGCCATATTCATACGTCACGCTAGAAACAATATCGGGACATAGGGCTTAAATATAAACTTAATTAAGCAAAATAATAAGATGATTTTACCACACTCGAAGGAACCACCTGTACCGGGGAGTTTTAAGGCGGAAATTAAATTAAGTGCTGAAGTACACCAAGAGCTTATGTCGGAACTTTACTGGCCTTATAAACTTAAGTTCTCCTTAATGCCGTTAATGAACTTATGTAGGAGCAGGTTCTCCTTCCACCTTCCACCTCCGTACCCTGCTCCGCGGCATAGAATCTTTGTAAGATTTATCGGTTAACTTTTCCGCAGCCAAGGTCTTGTGTCCTCTGAGGCTACATAACAATGTCGCAAACAATCAATAATCTTTATAGTTTAGTAAAATAACAGAAAAAAAAATAGATATGCCAGATATTAGTCAATTCGTAAGTTAAAATACTCGAAACAAATTAGAAAAACTTGTTAGATTTATTAGATGGAAGAAAATCATTTACTTTCTAATAAATCCAGAGAAAATTGTATAATTCAAATATATTTAACTAGCAACTCCGGTGGCGGTTTCGCCCTCTCTCATAAGTAAAGAATTTAAAAAGTATAACTAAGACTAAAACGACAAGAAGCTGCCCGTCGTTACAGACTACTTCAACATTTACTAGACAAAGTTCAAAGTTCCCAAATTATTACAAAAGACTAATATACATGACTGTGATTAGACCTATCTGGACGTACAGAGTTGACCTTTGGGGCTCCACTAAATTATCCTATTCATCTCGTATCCAATCCTTACAATCCAAAATCCTTCGAAAAATCCTCAATACACATTACTTCACGTCACCCATAAACTTATCCATAAAGATCTTAATGTTCCATATGTTGCAGATTTAGCCCAAACTAGATATCAATCCTTTCATAGTAAGCTCCATAACTATCAAATCCCCTAATTTCTCAACTTGCTTCCCACACCATTCCTGATAATCCTTCGAGGCGTCTGAAAAGACGATGGCCCAGAGACCTTCTAGTGTAGAATTTTTATTAAAGTGCTACTGATGAGTAGTTCTTTACTAGTTTTGTCAGGTTATTGTAATAGGTAACAGCACATTTACTTGATGTATAAATATTGTACAGTTGTAAATTTCAATAAATTGTTATTAAAAAAAAAAAGTATAACTAATAATAGCAGTTTTATTTGTTTATAGCAATAATTTTTAATCTGGTTGAAATTGCACCAATTAGATGTTTGAAGATTACGTAGCATTATTTGACATCCAATTTTAAATATTAAGCACGAGTTGGTAATCCAGATGGACAGAAACTATTAAAATACTCTTGCGGATAATGGAATGAATTATCAGTGCTTACAACAAAAGGCCTACGAATCATATTTTTACACAAAATATCAAAAAGTCAGAGATTGATAATTTGATTATATCAACGGAAATAGTTTTATCCATTTCATCATGTTGGATTTTAATTTCTAACCATATAACTTTATGACAGTGACAAACCCCGTTTCAGCCACTTATCAATGTGCATTTAAATAGTTATAACAGAAAACATCACTATCGTAAACCCTCCTAGAACTATAAAGATGATGTAGGGTAAACCAGACACCGTTAAGGAAATATTTGGATATATTGATACTAAAATTATAAAGAGAATAGTTCAATAGAATTGAAATTTGCAGTGATTTTTTTTCTTAATTACTATACTTAAAGCTAAGTAAGAAAGTTTACAACAAACATTATTCCTGGAATCTATTTTACAGGATAGTGAAAATAAATAATGTAAAATTAGTTATTGACACCATATGGAATCTTTTAAAATACGGTTAGAATTGAAAGTACTTTTACACAGTTGAGTTGTAGGATTTAAGAGGAATTTTATGATGCGTTTTTTGCTAATTTTTTTTTTTCTAATTTTTAAGATAGGATGTCAATAACTGTCTGGGGTGTCAATACTGTCTGGGGTGGCAAAAACTGTCTGGTTTACCATAGTTATAATTTCATACGGATTAGATTAATAGTTTTACGATTGCAAACTCTGTTGCAGAATGGCTCTAGCCACATATCACTTGATTTTTAAACTTGACTTGGATCAATGTTGCAATTTGATTGAAAATTTGTAAATTTAATTATTGCTAAGCCTTCCTTGAACTATGAAGATCATGTAGAAATTGAGTACAGATTGGTTTAGTAGTTTTTGCGGTCAGTGATCACAAAACTAAAAATGGCTTTTCCTTTAATATAATTGTATTGGTGTATACATATACACATTGACAGGAAAATAATTCCTCCTAAGTGGTTTCATTTCTCAACTAAATGTTCGTACTGTTTAAGTCTTCGTGCCTCTACATACATCAACAGATCATATGAAGAAAAATTAAAAAATGTAAATTTTTTAAAAGTATTTAAAAAATATTACCAAGCAATTTTAAATTTATGAAATATTAAATAAATAAGGTTTATATCTGCTCCTTGGAAAACAACATAGTGTGTTATCTAGAGATTCTTTATCAAGTTTCCATACTTTCATAGTTACATAAAAAATGTTTGATAAAAATAGTTAGGTTCATTAGGGTTAGCGTGGCAATGAAATTGATATCAATGACAATATCAGATTATTGATAATGAAGGAAGCGTTTTTACTCATTTTCTTGATAATTCATTAGTTTAAAGTTACTTATTAAACTATTATTATTAAATCTAATAATATGATACTATAATACTCAGTTTTTTTTTATTGCATATTTATAATTTAAAAAAAAAATATTAGCATAAATATTTCATTTATCTATTTTTTTTTGCATACGTGCATGATTCTGGATTTTATTATATAAGATTTTCGTTTTTCTGGCACACTACGGAATGTGACCACCATATATCACCAATTTATGTTGTTTTTTTTTTCAAAAACAACAGGATTAGCATAAAGAAAAAAGAACCAATTTAGAGAATATATAAAAGATGACAAACATACAGAAAGAGCACAACCCACATCCACTCCCCCTCGAGGCACCAAAGAAGAAATGCCCCGAGTAGCAATTTGCTGGCGAATCCTACCGCCTAGGAAGTTGCACTAAATGAATTAAATTCTTGCCTCCTTCTGCCCTCACACGGAGCAAGCCCCAAGTAAGTTCTTCAAGTTCCTACTAAATTCTTCACAAATTCCTCAAATTTCTGAGTAAAATTATAATTCACCATTTAACTTGGAGGATTATGACATAAACTACATTTTAAAATATTTATAAATGTATATGGCTGTCATTAGGAAAAGAAACAAATTTTTAAAAAAATAAATAAATAAATAATGATGTATGTCATTGAAAAAAATCAAGAGAATGCATTTATGATCTTCATTTAATATCATTTTAGTGTTTTCCTTCCAGCAGTAACCCTGTTGGAAGGGATTTTATTTATTTCTGTACACAACATACTTAAAAGTTTACAATGTATATGTAATTATTAAATTTTGTTTTGATTATGATTTTACATATACATGGGTCGAAAGTTAAATATAAAGAATAAAACAAGAAAAATAAAACAAAATAAAGAACAAGAAATTATACAATATTAAAATTCGATAAAAACCAAGCAACAAAGTTATTTTATCATCAGAAATACTTAAAAATAAATTTAATAGAGAAAATTTATGAATTTTAATTTTTTAGAGGTATTTTATATTGATATCCTCTATTTTCGGTATGGAATTTTTCAAAAATATTTTGGAGTCTTTCGTCATATTGTTTATCAAACATTGACTATCCACCGGCCATTGCCCCAGTTTCTGTACTGTTTTTTCCCTGTAGTATAGTACTGTAGTCAGTGAGTAGTCTGCATTCATATGTGAGGTGATGTATATTTTGTTATTGAATGAAATCACTAGGACATAGAAGTGAATTTCTTAATTTTAATCCATAAAAGTAACTGTTCATCGCATGTCCTGTGATTGTATTGTGTAATGTAGAAGTCTGTCCATGAGTCTGATATAATGTAAGTCAGTAAGTTTGGCATGAAATGACGTAAATGTCTTCCCTTGTGTGTTGTGTTCCAACGTGTCTGCCACTGGTCTACAGTTTGTGTGTTTAGCATGTACTTCAATATCAGAGTATATGACAAAGGAAGGGAAGGATCCTTCGAAGTCCCTTTTACAGCCTTGTCATACAAATCGTTCTCTGCTATGTCGGAATGCCCTTTTATCCATTTGAATTAAATTCGTTTGTTACCGTCAGTTGTAGGTGTGCAATTTTCGTATTTTTTCAATGATGGGATTGCGACAGTTTCTGTTTCTTATCATGTATAGAGTACATTGGCTGTCCGTTAGTATTCTAACAGTTTTATTTTTAGTCCTAACATTTTGTAAGTATTCTAGAGATTTAAGGATAGCGAATTATTTATACATTATAGGCCTAATTTATGCTTTATTATACCTTCTAAAATTTTGTTTTCAAAAATGAGACTAGCACAGACTAAATATTTGCCATAAAAATAATATTATCTATGTATTACCACCTAGAATTTATTAAATAATTATGCTTATTCGAAAATAAAACCCATTAATCACGAATTTAATGAAATTTAGCGGTGTTCTTAAATCGGAAAAAACGGCGTTTAAGCCACATCAGAAATACAGAAGACACAATAAGGCAATAGGTTGAGACCTATTTAGGAAATATACAAAGAAATAAATTATTTGAAAATGGACATAAGAATAAGAAGATTAAGGTTCTATGAGCATATGATGAGGATGCACCAAAAGAGATTAAATAGAGAAATCTTCTATAAAATGAGAGGATACAAGAGTGCCGGGAATCTGGTATGCAATCTAAAATCCTTGGAAAAATCCTGAACGCTCCTTGTTATGTTAAAAATAAACTTATCCATAAAGGTTTTAATGTTCCATATGTTGCTGATCTAGCCCAAATCAGATACCTATTTTTTCATAGTAAACTTCATAACCACTCAAATTTACTATTCTCGAAACTTGCTTACCACTCCATTTCAGATAGCCCTCCGAGGCATCTGAAAAGAAGATGGTCTAGAGATCTGATAAGTAGTTCTTTTGGAGAATTGAGATAACATTGTAACCGCTATCAAAACATTTAATTGATGTATAAATATACAGATGTATATATCAGTAAAACAAAATTAAAGGCCCCATTCAGCATGTCCGGTAAAGAAAGTATAACCTGGAACATGTGTCAAATAAGTTTCTACATTTAAAAAAGATGTCCCATGCGTTTATTTCGTATTAGGAGAAACAGAGCTAAAAGGAGTTCACTCATTAAAGCCTGCCTCCTCATCAAGATGTTATAAAATGAATTTAGTATAAGAAGAGTTGAGCTCCTAACTGATCTTTCTTAATATCACACTATCAAACTAGTAGGTCACCTGTAAAACATGTTAAAAAAATCTTAAAACGAGAAAGATTTAAATAGTAGTTTTTTCGCCTTAAAAATTTGTGAGATTGGGCAGATTTAAAACGAGTATCCGTCAGAGGCTGTTACATAACCTTACACAACTCAATTACATCTTCTATTACAAATATTTGTAAAATAAAAACATGTTCTGATTATACTCCCTAATATATTATTAATAATAACATTATAGTTGAGAGTTGTATAATAAAATATTTCACAAAAACCGTAAAACGGCAGGTTGATAGGAGGGGCGTAGAGGGTGATATGGTAGGGGCAGTGAGTTAGCTAACTGGGCCATGTCTTATGCATATTCAAGCCGGGGACTAAATCAGTGGCAGGGGGGGATCTTGTCCCCAGCTAACCCCCCTCTAGCCCTGTATTAGAGCCAAATCTTAGTGTTCCTGTCCTCTCTGTGTCCGCTATATTCCATTATCTCTCTTCCCAATATATTACCTCCCAAGGGAGGATAAGGCCGTCCGTGTTCGCCGCTAATATTCCGTTATTGAATATGGGCGGGTTTGCTTATTTATTAAATACAACTTTAAAAGTATTTATTGGGGTAAAGTTTTTGAATCCATAAATATAAAAATATTAAAAGAATTAAATGAAAAATCGAATCCTTTGTTTTTTAGTTCCTTGGCTAGTTTCGAATTTTAAATATTCATCTTCAGTTTTGAAAACATGCTAGGATTTAAATGTTAAATTATTCCAACTATGCTACTTTCTATCATACTAAATTGAACTAAAGTTTCTTAATTTGTAAATATCATCATCATCTTATGGCGCTTATGGTCCTCCATGGTCTTCCATTCAGACCTTTCATCAGCTGCTCTTCTCCTTCCTCTCACACCCAGAGTCCGAAGATCGTCCTCCACATCTCCAAGCCAACGAATTCGAGGTCTTCCACTCTATCTCTTTCCACCCCAGTGTTCCTCCAATATTATCTTAAGGAGCCTACTTGCTTCCATTGCTTGTAAATGCCAATACAATTTGCAAATATAGAGTATGATAAATAGCTAATTGAGATTAAATAACACTTCTAATTTTTAAAAATATTTAAAATATTTGGGTGTTCTGTTAGTATTTCCCTAAATACAGATTTCGTATATCCCTGTTTTTTTTTTTTGTTTTTTTTTAATGAATAGGTGATTTCAAAAGTGCTATTACTATATTTTTTTTTTTTTTTTTTTAGTGGGACGTTTCCTACATATCGCGGAGTTAAAAGTGAAATACACTTGTCAAAATATAGATAGTTTTGCTTCGCCTACTTTGGTACTGACTTTATTTTATCTAGTAATTTAAAGACCTGAAATTACCTGTGATTTTACTAATTTTATAAAATAGTGTAAAGGTAATATTTTTAGGAAAAATCCAGTCAAAGTTTTGGAACGAAATTAGAAACTTTGCTATTTCTTATATCTGGACGGCAAAGTTAAATCCTGGTTTTAGCTATTTTGAAGGAAAATAGATCTTCTCTTTAATGAGCATATTGAGATTGTCCCAGCACTTTCATGTTTAGAAAATATAGTCAATTGAAGTTATCTTTCAAAACTGTCCACTTCAGAAAAGAGCAACAAACCAGTCTTCCCCCTGCTGTTAAATTGATAACAAAAACATTTTTAAAAAATCCTTAATAGATGGCTAATAACGAAAACAAATTATAGTAATCTGTGCAGCTTGCAAAGCTTTGTAAGAAAATAAATCCGAACGAAAGTGAAAATGTTCAGTTTTGAAAGACTAAAAATATCTATATAACGGAATAGAATCGAGCTATTGTTTATATAGAATTGAGGCATGTAAATGAAAAAGGCTGTAAGTGCTAAAAATAAAATAAAATATTTTAACTGGAAAGTGAATAAGTTCCATCTCCAATGTAATGGAAACAGTGATACGTACCTTTCTTGGTACCAAGCCCTTTATGATAGGTACATACCATTGTTTCCATTACATCGGAGATGGAGCTTATTCATTTTCCCAATGTTTTTCCAATTAAAAATTGCTTATATATATATATATATATATTTTTTTTTTTTTTGGCACTTACAACCTTTTCTGTTTACACGCCTCAATTATTTGTTGCAAATAATACCTAAAATCTATTCTCAAATTCATGGTTAATTAAAAATTCTATTTATAAAAATGTAAGAAAATAAATAAAATTCATGTCACCTGAGAAAGTGAAGCTTCAAAAAGTAAAGTGATAGAAAAAAGAAAGAAAGGTAGTCACTATGAAATTAGATCAATAGACAATCTGATACAAATAAATCTAAAATAGGGCTATTGGAAATGTTTCTCTGGCCATTTAAACATAAAATTGGAACGGTTTTGAGCGATTTCATTATTTCTAGTGATTCCTAAATATTAATTTTTCAACTATTTCCAACGTGGTGAATTATTTTCAGTCTAAAGTCTTTATTGACTTTATAGTTATTTTCCTTTAAAATTGTTCCAAATATGGAATTCCGGATCTTACCATTGTATCCTTTCTATATTCCTTTAATTTTTGATTTAGTGATCGTCTAGTTTTCCAGTGTATTTAGCTTCATAGACATCGCAGTATAGTTCTTATACTCCGTTTTTTTTTAAATGGATCAAAATGTATTTCTTTAAAGAGTCTTTGTATTCTGATGATACTAGGCAGATATATTTAATAGTTTTTGCGGATTTGTTTATTTAAAATTTTGTTAATCGTTATTTCATTGTACCCGCCATTGCTGACTACAGTGTATATTGTATCATTTTCTTAATTTTCGCTTATTTATCGGAATATTTAAAAGACATTCATGCGATTTATATGTTCATCAAAAATATTCTCTGAAAAACAAAATAACTATAAATCATCTATTCCTAATTATATATTGTATTCCATCGAAAATTAATTCATTAATTCATATTAATTATTAATACATAGTATAATTTACAATGTAATTATCCATACTCACAAAATTCATAATAAATCAGAATGACTTACTACTTAAGCTTTATTTTTTGTAAGAAACTTCACCACAAGTTCCACAGTATTAAAAAAAAAAAATATTACTCTTAGGTAATTTATAAATAACTTTAAAACTTCAGATACATTTTCTGGATCATTAACTGCGAAACTCCCTCAAGTTTTCATATATTGTTCAAGCAACAGCGTCCTACTTTGGACAAACAACCCTGAGCAAAGTAACAACCCTTACTTTCATCATTATTGGTTTCTTACCCCTTACAATAAATATTGATTTAAAGTTATATTTTCAGAACTTTCGTCAAAATAAATAAAAGCAACAAATAAATTATTTATAGATAAGATTATACTACGTACTAACAATATCTTTATAATAAAAGAAAAAATAAAGTAAAACACTTTTATACATTTATTAAAAATTTTAAGAACAATTTTACCCTCTGCCGAATCCATTTTAGAGTAACAATTTTTTTTTTTTTAATGAGTTTGTTCAAGAGAGCATTTAGATGTCTCCAGCAACCTCGTTACCATTATACGTTTATTTAATACTAGCATAACCAGTCGCGGCTTCACCCGCTGTCATACGTAAAAAACATTGATTATTTTAACTAATAATTAAATTTAATTTGTTTATCGAAAAAAATTTGGTATTATTTCTTCAATCATATTTTTACGCATGGTAATAATTTTTACCATGGTTAAAACTGCATTAAATATGTATTTAAAGAGTACGTAAAAGCATAATGGACTTTGGTTGGATTTTGATTTCTAACCATAAGAGTATATGACAGTTTGGCAAACCTTGTTTCTGGGACTCAATACTATACATTATAATTATTATTATAGTAAAATTTATTATCATAAACCTTCTTAGAACTATGACGATGTTGTAGTTAAAATTTTGTTCAGTTGAGTTTAACGGTTTTACCATTGCAAACTCTATTGCAGAATGGCCACATATCGGCCAATTTTTCAACTTCACTGGATCCACATGTTTCGATATATTTATAGGTTTTTTTAAATAAAAAATGAATTGAAAATAAATAAATTTTATCACAAATTTCTTGTTCTATATATAACACCGTACTTTTGTAACCTCTCTCGAATGGTGCTCGCCACCAGGTTGATTATCAGACTCCAATACGCACCACATATTTATCGCTTTTTTATGGCAATATAATTGAAAATATTTCAATTATATTATTGCTAAACATCCCTTGAGCTATGAAGATGATGTGGTAAAAATTTTATACAAATTTGTTTGTAGTTTTCGCGGTTAGTGATCACAAACAAAAAATGGCTTGTCCCTTTATATAACAGTACAAATTCATTATTAAAAAAATAATGACTATTTCCAAACCACGAATTATTTATTTTATATGTTTTTTTATTTCGAATTTTTACATTTTATTTGAGCCGATAAAACAAGTTTTTAAAAACCAAAATATACTTATTCATTGAACTGTTTTAACCGTCAACAGAGGGTTAACAGGTAATAAATCATATCAATTATGAATATGATTCATAGACAAGAGATGCCTATGAACAATACAGTATCACGTAATTATACTCAGAGTTGGGGAAAATTTAATCATAGTTAAAATTTAATCAAAATTTAATCACAGCTATTTACAAGTAATTTCCTGGAACCAATCACCTAATTTAATCGTTATCAAATCTTTCGGTCAACTTTTAAAGAACTAATGATTATTTGACTAAACAATTTTATCATTATTAAATTAGGTGATTGGTTCCAGGAAATTAGTTTTCATTTAGCTATGAGTAAATATTTCCCAAGTCTGATTATATTTATTATCAGAATCATTATATGATAAATGACGCACCTACCTATGCACCTCTGTGAGAAAAATTATCATTAAAACTTTTTTAAACATTTAATTTGTTTTTGGATATCTCAATAACTAAAATATAGTACAATAATCATATATTATTGTAAATATTGTTCATCTATGGTATATCAAGTAAATAAGCATATTATATTATTTATCAATATGAACAAAACCAACGGACAGTAATAGCTATTTACGATTTTTTTTTTTTTTAAATAATACATATTTATAAATTACATAAATATATAAAGTTTACACTATAAGATTATCGACCAAACCATATAAATAAATATAAATTAAATATCTCTATTAATACCAATTTCAGTAATAATAGAAAATAAAAATCTTCATATATCCTTTATATTATCCTAAACCAGTGGTCGGCCAAGTGCGGCTCTTTGGCCCCTTAAGTGCGGCTCTGGCACAAATATCCACGGAAGGCGCAATAATATTTTCATTTAAAAAAAAAAAAAACTTGGTAAGGAAAAAATTACATTTATCTTAATAAATTAAAATCCTTCTATAAATCGAGAACATGTATAATTTTTTGTTTAAGTTAAACTATAGATAGGTAATTAAAATTTTATATTGTTGTAAAAATACGTAACGAACATCGAGTTTAATTCGATTAGTTTTCGTAAACGTTCACTTTCCTAGCCTACTGAAACATCGCCAAGAAAATAATTCCTCTAATGATAAACACCATTTTAAATATGAGGAAAGCATTTCTGAGCAGGTTTCAGGAATTTAAAAACAGCAGGAGCAACTTCAGCATTTGTCAAAAATCCTCTTACTGCTACGATAACCGAGTTGAATTTTTCTCCTTTTGAAGCTTACATTGGTAGCTTTGAAATAAAATTGCTGGATTTAAAAAACAAGGAGATATGGCACTCTAAATTCGAACGTCTTTGTGTTGAATTGGAAATATTGGAGAAGAAAAAAATGTGATCTTAGTTCACAACACAAGTGGTCTGCTTTGAATGACCTGGAGAAGGAATGATCATTTTCAACGCTTGGAATATTATTCCTGATTCTTACTATCAGCTGAAAAAGCCCGCATTTGCTGTTCTTTCCCTTTTCGGTTCTACATATATATGCGAGCAATCTTTTTCAAGCATGATGATCATCAAGAGTAAACGAGAAGTCGTCTTATTGATGAGAACTTGGCCTAAAATTAAAAACAATAATATACAAACCAGACTTATTCAAACTTTCCAAGAAGATGCAAGCACATTGTTCGCTTTAATAGATATTTATTATGCACGAAATTTAGATTTATTTAGTGTACTACTTATTTGATGTAGTCAAATTTTACTAAACAAGCAGATATGGCTCCCAATTTTTTTTAAATTTTTGTAAAGTTCATATCTCTTTGGCTAATAATTTTGCCGACCACTGTCCTATATAATGTGATTAAAATTTTTTAAAAATCAGAATTACCAATATAAATTAACGTTCAACGTTTCTGAAAAAAAAAAATTATTCTTCCATTAGACCAATAAATACAATTTTTTTTTTTTTTTAATCACATATTTTAATGTACCTATTTAACACATTTTATTAGTATAAGTTTTTGCAATCATCCTTCAAAAATTGATTTTAGATATTTTATGTATATCTTGTAAATATTTATCTAGTAAAAATAAATCACTTTTTTCTTTAAATAATCTTGTAATTTTAAACACATATTATAATAATATAAGCAGAAATAAAAAGTAGTAAAATCTCTTAAAATATTATAAATTTACAGCTAAAAAAAAACATTGGAAAAAAAAGTAATAATAAATTTAATTATTAAAACTTATAAATGATACATTGAATATATATTTTAAAAAATAAGGCTAATGATATAATACTAATTATTATATCACCCAATATTAAACTAATATTATAAGAATACTCATTGTTGGTATAGAAATATGCATTATTATAACTAAAATATTCCGGCAAAAACCCATCTAATGAAGAAAGTCCTTTTTTTCATCAGCATGATTACACTACTGTTAGCAAGTCCTCGGAGAGCATTATAATGTTCTAGAAGAGTCAGCCTGGAGAAGATATAAATATAGGAGGAGTTGAAAGTTTAGGCAAACTTCCACGGACAAACAAGCCCATAAGTCAAAACAAAAACATTTAACCCCAAACTTTATATCAATTTGAAAAATGATTGTGAGTGTAACGTTCTAACGGTCCATAGACTCAATCACAAACCATTTAACTTAACAAAGTCCTTCCACGTCATATGGTACCCAAAAGTATGTTGCCTGCGAGCGGTCTTCAAAAATTTCATAATAGACTCTATATTTTATTTAATCAGGTTTTTCATTCTTGTCTACTAAAAAAAAACTCAGAAGCATAATATATGCATAAATAATAACATATATATTATGTAATATATATATATATATATATATATATATATATATATATATATATATATATATATATATATATATATATATATATATATATATATATATATATATATATAAACGTAAAAACACCTGTTATTACATTCAGACCAATAATATACATTTACATTATCATACATCATATAAATCATTTATCCATTTATAAGTATATTACACCTACATAAGGAAAGCCTTTTTATACCTGCATCTGTGAGCATACCACAAGTTTCGGGAAATCCCCCTAACCTTGTAACTGTTTTTCAAAAATTCCCCTGGTCAGCTGTGAACTAGAATTGTTAGAATTTAGTTAATCGATACCATATCCACCAGTAACAATGTAAGTAGTTTCATATTCCCCTAAATTCTGTAATTATATATATTTTTATTATTCTAACACATGTTGTTATATACTTATATTGTAGCTAACTTTATGTTTTGAAACAGCTTGTATAAGTTATATAATTTAATTGTAACCAGTTTTTTTGACAGGATATGATTATGAGAACAATATGTTTTTATTTATTGACTGAAACTCAAGAACCTCACTAAACATTTAATAGTAACAGTCAAAAAATTTATCCATATATATATATATATATATATATATATATATATATATATATATATATATATATATATATATAAGTTACACTATATATTTTTCCTTAGATATTTTTAATTTTAAGCTTTGACTCCTAACCATTGTAATCTATTTCTTAGAACCCCTCGTGGGAACTTGCTCTCCTGTGAACTGTAATGTTAGCATAAAGCTTCCTAGAAGAAGCCATTGTAACCCTTTATAAACCTCAAGAAATTTTGTAATTCTCTCTCAGTACATCCAGAGCCGTCTCCACGCCACTCTTCTTTCTGATATTTCGGTAGGATATCGTCAAACTTGAGGGCATATCAAGGATCAGTATCAACTGTTTGCTGACGAGTCCATTCAGAGGAAGACGAGACGTTAAACTGGCATGGATCTGACTATCGAAGTCATCTTAGTGTAAGTGATTTTTTTTTATTTAAGAGATATTATCTCAATATTAAACTTTTTTTTATTTTTCAATTTAATAATTTTGAATAAAATCTATTCTATTTTTAAAGAAAAGGTTATGATTTCATTACTATAACTATAAAGAAATATTTTGTTATTTAAAATATAATTTTTTATTTAATATTAAGTTAAATATTAAGTTACTGTATATTAAGGATAAATTTAATTTTCATTTCATATTATTTTAATTTCATTGCATACTATCTCATTTTATTTTTTGTGTTTGTTATATTAAATATTTTATAAAAATGGCACCTCCCACATTAAAGAATATTTTCTCATAATCATGCCCTACAGTGAAAAAACAGGTAACAATAAAATTATATAAGTTATACAAGTTATTTCAAAACATAAAGTTAGCTACAATATAAGTATATAACAACATGTGTTAGAATAATAAAAATATATATAATTACAGAATATAGTGGAATACGAAACTTGTTTACTATTGAATATGAAGAAGAAAAAAAGAAATCAAAAATTAATAAAACATATTCTGATCTATTTTATTTAAAATGGTACTCACATAACTGCAAATACGCAAATCAAACATAAAATCCTAACTAAAGACGAGATCCCAGTCTATACTAAAAATTACCGATATCCTCAAATATTTCAAAACGAAGTGAAAAGACAAATTGACGAAATGCTAGAGCAACAAATCATTCGCCCTTCTTTTTCACCTTACAATAGTCCAATTTGGTAGTTCCAAAAAAAATAGACCAATCGGGAATACAAAAGTGGAGAATAGTAATAGATTATAGGAAATTAAATGAGGGGGGGGGGGTCGATGAAAGTATGATAAGGATATTCCGCATATAACCGAACTGCTGGATAAATTAGGCAAAAGCATTACTTTTGCAACAATCGACCTAACAAGTTCGTTTCATCAAATTTTATTGGATGAAGAGAGTATCCCTAAAACAGCATTCTCAACCGTAAACGGTCATGTTCCTAAGGTACTTTTGGATTAAAAAATAGCTCCTCACCATGTATGAGAGGGTATTACCACATCATTCATGGGGTTCAAATTGTGTTGCATTTAGATGATTAATACTAATTAAGTACGTCATTCAGGCGAGCCTTTAGCAGTTATCAATTTTAAAGCAAGTTTTTCAAAAAAACGAAGAGAATCTACCCTTTAAAAATTCAGGCCCCGTATAAACACGCACGAATTTCCCTCATACAAAAGGAAATCGAATTATTGAGGACATCTCGTCACCTCAAACGGCGTAAAACGCAAACCCCCTAACGATAAAATTTCCTTGCTATAAAAAATTATCCCATACCGAAGACTACTAAACAAAATTAAAGCTTTCCTTGGACTACTAGGATATTATCGCCGTTGTACTTATTCCAAATTTGCACACCTCACAAAAAACCTTTGACCCAATGTTTAAAAAAAGGATCGAAAATTACCCGATTTCGCCTCCCCATAGGATAAAAATTATTTAGATAGTTTGAAAAACCAGTAAAAAAATATTTTGATTAATAATCCATCCTGCAATATCCGGGACTTCAACAAAACATTTTGTTTAACGACAGATGCCATCACAAACGTAGCCTTGGCGCAAGTATTGTCACGACGCAACGGAGGACTAGATCTTCCGATAGCTTCCGCGAGCCTTACTTTAAACGAAAGTTAATCAAAACTGTCCACTATTGAACGCGAACTTCTAGCTATTAATTTGGTGTTTTGGGCTACCAAATTATTTCCGACCATATCTTTATGGCAGAAAAGTTTATCATAATTCAAACGGATCACAAACCACTTCAGTGGAAATTCAATCATTAACAGATCCAACAGTCAAAATTAGTATCGTTGGAAAAAACTAAAACTCGAAGAATTTTAATGGTTTGAAATAAAATATGAAGAAAGGTCATGAAAACAAAGTCCGCCTGACGCACTATCGCGGAGTAGAAATTAATTAACCAGAATCTGAAGACCCTGATACTATTGATAATGATTTAATAGACCAATTTTAAACCGCGAAAATGAAACATCGCGGACAAAATGCAATGGCTCTTAAGTCGTAATTTTGATGAAAATGGGAACGATTTAGATAAGTATAACAGAAAAATCTGAAACAAATTCCGTTCACGGATCTAATACTACTTAGGAATACAATAATGGCGAAATACCAATAGCAGTGTACTCTCGCAGTAAATTTAGGAAAACGATCAGAGATATAATTTAAATTATTAGTTGAATATTAATCCCCACCAGCGCGAAAACTCACCAAAATCGAAAAAGAACTGTATTAAACTAATACTAAAAACAGAGTTAATCTAGCTCAGATTCAAAAAGGACAATTTCGAACAAATAATAATAAACATTAATTAAAGAATTCGTTAGAACCCAAAAGATATATTTGTTCAGTTCTATATATAATGCTGATTGAAACGACGTGATTTTTATACCGCAATTGGTATGAAAGGCGACACACTGGTAAAGATATTTATACAACATAAATCGGGAAGTAAAACTTTTAGTAAAAAGCTACATAGTCGATTATCGATCTTCAAGATCCTGATCAGATGAACAAACATATTTTCAATAAATGATTACACCTTGGCACACCACACAACCAACCAGCGGTTCGGAGGAAACCATATTAATCGAATAAAAGATTGATGATTATTGGCCTAATAAATGAAAAACTTAATTCGAATTCAAATTAATAATTGCGAAATTTGTACGGTATCAAATGCGGTGATCGGAATCCTTTAAAACTCGGCAATATAACGTTACATCAAACACCATCTAAACCATTTGAAATAGTTCACATGGATACAATCACACTAGAAAAACAAAAACCAATTTAACTCTAATCGACCTCCTTTTCAAAATTGGCGCAAGTTTAATGAAATTAAAAAAACAATGGTCAAGCAACTGAAGTCGTTAATAAATTGAATTCCTTCTCATTTTTCTCATCAATCACGGGGATTACCAAACAAATAATAACAGAGAACGGTTTTGAGAATTTAGAAAGGGCTCATTATTATCCGATTTATTATTACAATTACCCAGAATCCAACTACACCAATATCACAGCTACTCGTCACGCTCAATCAATAAACGGGACCCATTTTTGAAAAATTCTGGCATAGCACGATTAATAGACCCAACATTTACTACGGTTATTAAATAATAGGAGACGTGGAATTACAAAAAAAAAACCGCAATGGACAAAAAAAATTAAATAGCCGTACCGGTATAAAAACAACATATTCATTCCATTCACACAACTAAAGACATCGACCAATAATATCTGGACATTTTAGATATAGACCGCCCGTTGCAATAGATTCTTCCCCAATAAGCAAATCATAAAGGATTATGTTGCAAACATAAAGAAAGATGTAAAAAGTTGCTCCCCCCTCCCATGATACAAATAAATCATAGGGAATCAGGTAGCAAAAGAAAAACTATAAAACCAGGATGAATAAAAATCGCGAAGAATGCAACGAAATCACCGGAACACAGTATTTGTAGCTAATAGGCAAAAACAATCACAAAAATTAAAAAAATAATTTAAAAAAGGAAAAAAAGATTAAAAAAAATAATTCAAACCATAGTAAACCGCTGTAATGATAAAAAACATATAACACGCGAGGAAAAAATTCATTTTTTTAAAAAATATAAAACGACCAGCAAAAGAAAGGACAAAGTACGAGTTGTAGACCCCCAGATTGAAAGAGCTGACCGAGTCAGCATTCTTAGAACTGAGATAAAGCACTCGCAACCGGACACATTCTTTCGCTTATAATTACAAGCTATAATAATTATGTTTATTTAAAACTAATTTTTTTAATATTAGTAAATAATTTTTTTTTGCTTAAAATAATTTATTTTTCTTTAAAATAAAAAGCATAAGAAATAATTTAATATAAATAACAATTTAATATACACAATAAGGTCGCTGGATACGACTTATTTGATGTGAAAAAAAGATTGGCAGATAATAATGCCCAAACTATATAACAATAATAAAAAAAAAAAAAAAAAAATAATAAAGAATGATAAAGAATAATTATTGTTGATAAACAACATAACGAGTTCAGGGAATATGAAACTCTTACTAGTTTAAGAGAGGGCATTATAAGCTAAATTAGGGAAAATATTTTATACAATAAACATAGTATAATTAACTGATTAGACTTTAATTTTTATAATTTTTAATTTTAATTTAATAATAATAATAATTTATAATTTAATTTAATTTACATAACCAATATTCGATAAACAGTGATTTAATTAGACACAAGTTTTGGGAATCCCCCCTAACTTTGTAACTGTTTTTCAAAATACTCCAGATCAGCTGTGTACTAGGTATGTGTACACATCCACCATATCCACCAGTAACATCGTAAGTAGTCTCATAATCCTCTATATTCTGTAATTATATATATTTTTATTATTTTAGCACATGATGTTATATACTTAAATTGTAGCTGACTTTATGTTTTGAAATAACTTATATAATTGTATTGTAACCTGTTTTTTCACTGTAGGGCATGATTATGAGAACAATATAGTCTCGAAACGTCGCCAAAATAGTTGCTTTTATTTATTGACGGAACCTCAAGAACCTTACTAAACATTTAATAGTAGCAGTCAAGAAATTTATCCAGATAAATTATACATAAAATAGTTTATGATTTTCAATAGTTTCAGTATTGAAATAAGGGCATAGATTTATTAATCGTGGAGATAAGTATCATTATTCTAAGTAGTAAAATTATTTCAAAGAAGCCATACAACTATGTTCCCACATTACAACTCTCAACATTGTTATCACTTTATATGAATAAAAAATAAGAAATATAAATACAATTTATAAATAGCGAAAAGAATAATACCTAGAGAAATTGATCCTCAGGCAACTATACCAAGGAATTTTTTACCATACCATTTGACCCAAGATTACAACGAAGTAGTTCTTTAATAATGACTCTGTACACATAAAAAATATTAGAATATTTAATTTAATTTACTTATATATTAATATTACTCTTTGCTAATTTACGGGATTGCAACGCTCTTATGTACTTCAAATAGGCTAGGAAGAACGGGTTTTCCCCAACAGGTTAACAACCTATTTTATTCTTACTGGAAGGTTCAAATCTACCTCGAACGGGTTCCATCTGGCACCACTTTAGACAACAAAATAAAGTCAGTACAGAGAGACTACTATTAGAAGGCTGAGCCATCTTACTACTTTTATTTATTTGTTTTATTATAAGTTACACATTTTTATTTTAGGTTATCGAAATCCCATAAAAATATTTCCAACGAATCCCAACCTTCACAAATCTTGCAGAGACATATTGGAAATATATATTTGAGGTGGATTCACATCAATGTTCATCTTCTCCACTCAAGCCCTGACCGACTATGCTACTACGGTCTCACTCAGCCTCCAACTTATTTCGACAGCATTTACGCAGCTCAAAGGTTCACTACTACTATTAGTTTTTAAATTTATTTTATATAGTGTCAGAATTTTTTTTTTATTATTGTATGAACTTTGAATATTTCTATAAACATTTAACTACAATCGAAATCAGTAAACGTTAGGGGGTTTAAATACAGTGGTTTAGGCACCGCTGTTTAGCAAAATTTTAAGTAAAATTAAATGCGTCAGCCGAACAATTATTCACTCGCAAAACATTAAAAATTAGATATGTATTGAACCTTGTAAGACAAAGAAACGTTTCTACTTGATAATTTGCTATGGGATGATACAAGAAATAGTTTAGAAATTTATTCAAAATTTTGACTACAAGCAGAAACCGTTCTGACAACATACAAATAAACGTAAAGAGAAAATGTGTAAAGAAAGTGTGTAAAGAAACAAAAAATAACAGAAGGTAAAAGAGAGAAAAGTTAGGAAATATAATTTTTTTCAGTCAGGAAATAACGAATTCAACATAAATATGAAGTTTTAAGAAATTTTAAATATAGCCGCTCAGTTAAAGGTAAGCTCAAAAAGTTCTTTAAAGTAAATTATAGGGTGCATTATCAAGCTTAAGAAAGATGAATAGAATGGACAGCTTAAACGCCTTCCTCACACAATACGTGATTGTTCGTCCTATACATAGTTAATATAATCGATACATCGATAATGTTGTGATTGAGAAGGATTGATTCACGGTTCATCCGAAGATTTGATTGTTACATAAAAACAAATCCCCAATACAAAACGTCTAATCTATTTCCTGTTATATCAGCCTTTTTTTTTCACTCAGTCATAATGTTTTTATCATTGTCGCTTCTGAATCTTACATACTTATTCACCCTAAATGACTAGAAAAACTGCGCGTGACTTCGCTACGATCGTGACATGCAAATCTTTTACAATCTTTGCATTCACCCCTCAATATCGATTACCACTATCTCTACAAGAGAAATAAGGTAAATGGACAAGGCACAGAAATCCCGGTTCGACAACGAATCGACAGGATATCCTGCTCGCACCGCCCTTGCCATTGCTCCGCCGGACCGCGAAAGAAGTCGGTCAAGATGGAATCAAACGATGAAAGTTTTATCAATCCTGAGTGGATTGGACGTGGGGGAGGCAATTAGGCGAAGTGTTTGCAAATAGAGGCGGCCTAGCTGATGTTAGATTATTAAAGGGGTTGTAGCGACCTGTTACCAACTGGGCTGTGTATAATATTCCTCATGTCCACATCATAAAACACCTATCAAATGTTATTAATAATTTAGATATTTTTATTGCCTTGGTTCAACCAAGGAAATAAAAAAAATTATTACATTTTTTAGAGTGTTTTTAATGAAATTAGTTTCGGCATAACCAAGTAGGGCTTCATCAGTGATAGAGCAGCTGAAGTAAGATACTCCCCTAAGTGGCTACTTCGTAGGAACTACAGTTCAGGATAGTTTGAGTTCAGGGTTCCTCTCTTGTTAGAGAAAGTTAACATCAAGTAGATTTCAGGAAGGCGGTATTGAGGTAACACTAATTCCTAATGATGAAGATTGGTTGTCCGCAGCTAAAGATATAAGATTGTGCCAGAGTTTCGGCTTAAGTTGTAGCTCTTCATCAAGGCTAAAAAAAAATGAAATTAAATAAAAAAGAATATACGACTTGTTTATCTGGGTGTTTTTTTTTTGTTTTTTTTTTTTTTTTTACAGAACTTTTATTGAGTAATTATTACAATCTGTGGGCAATAAGTAATATAGATGACATATGATTACATTCACACATTATGTATAAAGAGAAAAAAAAAATATATAATATATATATATATATATATATATATATATATATATATATATATATATATATATATATAAAATCGGTAAAGTATCTCACGGATCTTGTTGGCAATTTTTTTTTTTTTTTTTTGAGGTTTCTGGTCAAAAAATATTAGACACGTATTTTGCCGTTCCAACCAATGGGCCCTAGAACCCGAGAAAAAAAAAAAAGTATTAAATTAATTTATTTTATATCTCGAGTTTAAAAAATGATATCGACATGATTCTTGCACCAAGATTTTTATTTTTGATTGCAAATTTAAGAAAAATACAGACGCTCCTATAGATTTTGGGTTAGGTTAATTCAATTCTAAAAAAATGATTAGATTTTCAAGCAAAATACCTCAATAGATTTTTTAACACGAAAATTCACGTCAGCTTCTAAGTCAGCACCCTCAAAAACATTGAAAAACGTTTATTCAATAAAAACAAAAATTATCATTTTTCGCCCTCTCGATTATTGGTTACTTTCCTTTAAATAGCTAATACTTTGTCAAGCAATTCATTCATTGGTATTGCTGGAAAGAGGAGAGCCTCAGCTTTCTTTTGATGTATACTAATGCAAATTTCGATCAACAAAAACCTATCGAAAAAATTGGTAAATCCGAAAAACATATTTATTTTTAACTTGAGTTTGAAACCAGATAGGAAAATGAAACCAAAGACATTTCAAGAGTATTAACATCCTATATTTTGTATAAAAATATGAAGTTGATGACGTTAAACCATCTAAGCGTTATTCATGTTTTTGTCAATTTAAACAAAAATTGCCTACCATTTGGTATTACATTTTGAAGCTTACGAATTTTTATTTTTATTTTTGGATGAAACTTTGTATTTAAGGGTTCTTTTTAATGCTAAATTCGAATCCGATGTCGGTTCTTGTGAAAAAAAGTATATTGAACGTAGTTCAATGAAAGAAATGGTATTTTTTTGTTTTTCTTGAATAAGCTTATTTCAATGTTTCTGAGGGTGCTGAATTAGAATCTGAAGTAAATTTTTGTGTAAAAAATTTATAAAGGTAGTTTGCCAGAAAATCTAATCATTTTTTTATAATTTAATTAAACTATACCAAAATCTATGGAGCAGATGTATTTTTCCTTAAATCCGCAATCAAAAATAAAATCTTGGTGCAAAAATCATGTTATCATTTTTTAAACTCGAGATATGAAATATTTTAATTTAATGCTATTTAATTTTTTTTTCTCGGATTCTAAAGCCCATTGGTCGGAACGGCAAAACATTTGTCTAATATTTTTTGACAAGGAACCTCCAAAAAAATAGCCAACAAGATACGTGAGAGACTGAGTGTGTCCTCCCCTTGTTAGAGAAAACTGCAATCTTTCAAAATTGGGTAATGAGAAAAATCGTTAAAGGTACTGCAATGGAACCTGTTAAAACAAAGATGTATGAGGAGTTAAAATTTATATATATATATATATATATATATATATATATATATATATAAAAAGGCGCGCCCCGAAATATTATATTTTTTTTACAGCCCAATTTTACCCAAAGTAGAACCAAAAAAATGGCAGAAATTATTTTAAATATGTAATTATTGATATAGGTTATATCAGTGTGTGAGGAGTATAAACATAAAAAAATAAAATAAAATAAAAAAAGTTGTATGGTAACTTGAGAAAGATGGGTTTGCTCTCTACCAATTTCAGGCCTTATAATAGTTTGATAAATTTTTCTTTCGCTGCTATCTTTTTTAAATTACTTATGGTGTAGTTACATTTATGTTTCGAGTTTTAAATCTGGTTGTGAGTTATTTTTAAGCAGCAGTTTTTGTATCATTTTATTAAGATCGTATAAAAAAAAAAAATTAGACGAATTATAGAAAAGTTAAATTAAATTATAAAAGCTTTATATGATAAAATATGCCTAAATTTATAGAAATAATCTATTTCAGAGAATTGCTAGCAACAGCTTATTTAAAAACTCTTTTTTGGGTTTTTTATTAAAATGAAAAATGTATGAGCTTATTGCACTACAAAATATAAATTCAACGTTATGATTCATCAGTGTAATAGAACGTTAAAACATTGGAAGAGAAGGAAAACTTGGTCAAGAGTCGTTTGTCAATTAATATAATTTGAAGGAAAAAGTCGAGTAAAGAAGATGGTAACAATGAGACGTCGGGGGAGACAGGTTGTAACAGACCTTAACAAATGAAGCTCCGGCTCGTATTGTTCCTATCAGAGTTCCCTCTTTCTCTATCTGGCTTTAATTGTGCTTTCACTGGTTCCGCCAACTCTTGATAAATTTATGGTTTGCAACTCCTTATCCTCGCTGGTCGGGAACTTTGCTCATTTGTGACTATCAGAAGAGGGGATGAATAAAAGTTGTGCGAAGGGTACCCCAAGGACGGGTACTGTTGCCATCTCTGGATCGAATATATTTGCATATTGTTTAAATTAAATCCTCTTCAGGCCTCACTTCTCAAGAAATCTTTCACTCAGACCTTGGCTTTTGTTTGAGATACTCTGAAATGCTTAAGTCGACTTTTCACATGTCGAATAATTAATCAATCCTTTCTATTTATTTCCATTTTATTAATTCATTAATTCACAATTAATTAAATCATGATTAATGAATTAAATGCCATTTCTATTGACATGTTTTATACATTGACTTGTTTTGAACGATAATGATTCATCATCTCTAAAAATATACGAAATTTCAAAACATCATTAATATGACACGTGAATTATAGAGGAAAAGGTGTAAGTTTAATTGTAAGTTAAATATGGGTACCCTTTTTTGTTTTTGATTTTTAAAGTTACTGTCATTTTGAAATTCTAGATTCTTGTCTTTCATTAGCAACTATAACAAGCTTCTTAAATGTGAGATGGCATAACAATGATTAACATCAATTGTTTCATTTCAAAACGATGGTTTAAATAATGCTTTTGAAATAGCACCAGAAAAAATGGCAAATAAACATAACAAGATGAAAATGAAAAACGAATTCACATACTTCACAAGTTTACAGGCCAGAATGGACACAATAACTCACGCTGGATCCACACTATTTGATAGAATGGTTCCAATTGCTCACTGCTATCTTATATTAGTAATTGGTTCCATCGATAGCCCCTGATGCCAGTCTTCTGTACCTCCCATAGCCCATAGAGAGAGAGGTGCTCATTTTCACACATTTTCACCTATATATTAATTTTAATGATGTTAGGGAAAATACAAATATGTTGACAATACCCTAAGAAGGCAAGGCGGAAGCCCTATGAATAAAACACAATTTCTTCCTGACTGAATATTTTTATATAATTTAACTGATTATTTTTAATACCATCTTAATAATATGAGAAGAAGAAGAAGAAGAAGAAAATGAACTTTATTCTGGGACTACTTGTCCCCTAAGAATAACATATGATTACAGTACATAGGACAATCATCTGGCTTTGATAATTAATTATAATAAATAATAACAATAGATAATAATAAAAATTGATAAATAATTAAATTATGTGTTACAAAAATAACTGAGACATCTTGTAAGAGGATACATCTTATGTATACTATTATAATGTATATTATATAAATATTCATGTTTTACATTAGCTCGGAAGATTGAAAATGAAAGAGGTAAAGGAATAAATGATGTTTAAAGGAAGTAAGAGTGGATCTTTTTCGAATTGTGATGGGCAATGAATTCCATAACGAGGAAGCACGGATAATAAAGGATTTCTCAAAGTATGCAGTTCGATGCGCCGGAGTGTATAGGTTGATGGGTTGGGTTCTAGTATTTAAGAGGTGAATGGAAGAGCGCAGAGTAAGGAGGTCATGGATATAGGTGAGTTTTTTGGTTTTCAAGGTTTGAAATATGAGAGCACCCAGGAAGTATTGACGTCGAAAACCGGGGTACAGCCACCCAATTTCAGAATGCCTGTGAGATATGTGAGAACGTCTGGAGATCCCGAAAATAAATCTAATAAAACAGTTCATTACTCTTTTACATCTCATCTCGAGCTCATTAGACAGTCCTCCATATACTGTGCATCCGTAGTCAAAGTTAGGGAAAATGAGTGATGATACTAAAAGTTTTCGAGTACTCAATGGTAATGAATCACGGTAATGTGAAAGTTGCTTAAGAATAAAAATAGATTTCCTCGTGATTTGAGAGATATGGCTATTCCATGCAAGATGTTGATCGAAAGTTATTCCCAGGTTTTTAATGGAATTTAGGAAATGAATTGGACGGTTTTTTTAGGAAAAGCAGTGGATAGTAGGGAAGAGCTTTTAGGTGAGGTTTTGACCCAATGAGAATAGCCTTTGTTTTTTCTGGATTTAGACTTAATTTATTCTCCACTGCCCAAAGGCTAATGCTATCTATGTCTTTCTATAGCTTACTTACACGTCGCCTCAAGCATATTTACAAGTCGCCTCTAGCATATTTTAAGGATGAAAGGATAAATATATTTGCAAGTCGTCAGCATAAAGATGATATTGGGAGTAGTGGATGCGATTCGGCAAGTCGTTAACATAAATAGAAAATAGGGTAGGTGAAAGAGAAGATCCCTGGGGGACTCCCCACCAGAGTGGTAGTGAAGATGAATGAGGTTTTCAAGGTATAATCACTGTTTGGAAACGGTTGGATAAAAAAGAATGATATGTTACAATATGTTACAAATATGTTACAAAAAAGGTAACTGATTGTTTTAAAGGGTAACTTAGCAGCTTGTACATAACTCAGATTTATCAAATGAAACATAAATGTAACCATAACATAAGTAACTATGAAATTTGAAAAAGATAGTAACTAAACTAAACTTTATCAAAAATTATAAGGCTAGAAATTGATAGAGAGCAAGCTCAACTTTCCCAAGTTAGCAGCATCTCATTATGAAATTTTACCACATTCCAAATTCCAAATTATTTTTTTAAAAATATGAATTTTATTTTTTATGTTTTTTGGGAGGTTTTTTGTTTGTGTTGGTTGACAGTTTAGACCAAGACGTAAATCAAAGAGACAAACTTTAGCGTGCAATCTATAAATATAGACATACACTATAAAGAATACTCAATAATCGATACCTATTTGTTAGCATGGGAAATAACTCAGGCCTATTTAGACCTTCCTATAGACCAAGTCTCAAATTCAATTCCTTTATTTGATCAGCAAGAGATCATGTCTGCAATCTCTAAATCTTTTTTTTCTGTTTGCTAAAATTAGCGGATCCAAAATAAGTGTAGAACATTGATAAGATCAATGTATGAATTTTATGTTCATTACTAATCATTTTTTTTTTATTTATTATTTATTTATTTGATTTTCAGATCGGCCTGGTAAGCCTTAAAAGGATGTTTTAATAATATTAATTATATTTTAACAGTGGTAAAGGTAAGGGTTTAGTCACATACTGGAGGTTCCCAAAAAATATATGTTTGCTAATAATTTTAAAATAATTTAACTATAGAATAAGTATATAACAACAATAAATCAAATGGTAAAAATAAGGGCAAAGAAATATAATTATAAAGATACCATATTAATAATAAAAGACCCCTTGAGCGAGTCGGCTAATTAAAGAAAAACATGGAACATGTTTTAGATGTTGCTCCCTTGTCCGTTGATGCTCATATGTATT
The DNA here is from genome assembly GCA_003667255.2 of Euschistus heros. Taxonomy (NCBI): domain Eukaryota; kingdom Metazoa; phylum Arthropoda; class Insecta; order Hemiptera; family Pentatomidae; genus Euschistus; species Euschistus heros. The sequence goes on along the minus strand of RCWM02000007.1, from coordinate 56,260 downwards.
ATACATTATTTCGCTTATCTGTGATTCAGTTTTCTGTAGATACGACCGTTTATTTTATTTATTTATTGCCGGTATGATTTTAAATTATTTAAGTTAAATAAACAGCTAATGGTTATTCGAAATAAATAAAGTTATGGAAAAAAAGGGGTATCAAACGTGACCTTTTTTGAAGCCAGTACTTAACATAAAATTAATAATAATACTAATATATAAATAAATAATAATTTATAATTAATAAAAAAATTAAATAGTAGTTAGAAGCACAGAAAATGGTGTGGTAACGAAGAAGTAAATATTTAATAGAATTATAATAGTGTATTAATAATCATGTAATTGAATTATTACGATAATTATTATTTGTTACTTCTTTTTTTTTTTCTGATATTGCCCTCAAGAGCTCAAGAGCAGTGACTATTCAGTAGGGTTCACCTCTCTCCCCCCCCCCCCCCCCCCCGGCGGTGATTGAAGACATTACAACCAGAGGTACAGAGATCCCAGGGGCACACACACTGATCTCCGCTGGGCCGGCCCAACTACACCTCGCAGGGTATAATAATTTACCTGAGCCAGGAGGTCTATCCCGAACCCTCCTCACCTTCCACAATATATTTCACTTCACCTCCTTTTTTAGCCTCGCCCAACCGGTTTCAATCAACTGGCCCAATTTTTTTTTTATTTATTTACTTTTTTTAAATCAAGTTACAACAGATTACTTTCATTTTTTTAAAAAAAGTTTCATAACTCAAATTTTTTTTTTTTTTTTTTTTTTTTTTTTTTTTTTTTTTTTTTTTTTTTTTTTTTTTTTTAAAAAATAATAAACGAGCCACAAAATTAAGAAATTATCGGTTATTTAAAATCGTATTACATTAGATAACTTTATGAAATGAAATGAGAGGTTTAATTAACTTTATGCTGAGGACATCGTTCCTACAACAAGATGTATGTTTGCGATATAGCTACCGGAATCTTACTTTTTTTAAAAATAGAAAATATTTATTGGGAAGCTATTACAAAATAAAATAAAAAAAAAATAATGATAATTATAGCCAAAATAGAATTAGAGTAAATTAAAAGTAAAAAATATATGCTTATCCTATGGATCTCCCAACTAGACCTGTCCCTCTACTTATGGAGGTGCAAGCCAGGTCAAAGAGGTCCTAGTTCTTCTCTGAACCCTAGTACTGAACCTAAAGACCCTTCATGGGTTGTAAGTGGTACATTTTTATGATAATAATAATTAACTCCACCAAAACTAGTCCCAAGACCGATTGAGAAAGAGTCCCTGCAGTTTTTCATCTTCCCCATTAAGCATGGGAGAGTTTGATCAGTCACTGGGTTCGATAGGGTCACCCCGTCTACTTGAAAATAACCGAAAGAAATAGAGCCGATTGGTGATGGCGTTAACATGAGATGCATTTAACATGAGACACCTGGGCTGGAATAGACGCAAAATTCATCGTAAAACATTGTTTTCTGCAACACTGAATCTTGTCCACAAAAAAAAAAAAATGTTTATCTACCTACTTGTTAAAGGGTAACATTGGACATGTACACCATGCCTGAAGGAGTCTTAATTTACAATAAACAACATAGTGGTTACTATAGTAACCTGGGGAAGCTTAATAATATGATGACACATATATAGTATGTGCGAAGCTGGCTCAAAGCCTAGCTGCGTAGTTACAATTTAAAAATTCTTATGGAGCAGTGTAGACAATCAGTTACCTTATTCAAGGATGAAATAAAATGCCAGGTTACTTGTTATGTAGCCTCCTTAAAAGATGAATATCACACTTCATCTACCGGTGTATTTAGTACTCTCTTCATCGTTAACAAAAAAGCCGCAAAAAAATAATTCATGGCGTACTATAGATGGCTAAACTGCTCCCCCCAGGGGTACCAACTCTCGATTTATTTCAAAACTTTGGACCGCTCTTCAGAAAGGGGCGTTCGGGCGAAGAGGCCATTTTCCCTGTTCAGTAGTAACACCCCTGGCCTTAGGTGCTAGGCAACTTTTTCACAACTGCTCAGCTTTATCGCACATTCACAGAAAGCACTCCAGTACTAATGTTAAATGTATCTTGAAGAAATTATATCTAGTTACTAAATATTGTATTTAAATAACGTCAAATTCCAAAAAAAATAATCTAATAAATTACTATTTGGTATAAACATGAATTTAAGGATTTATAAATCAAAGTTTTATGAAATCAGTCTTAATTAATGAAACCTCGCTTTACACCTAACTGTAAATATGCTCATAAGAAACTTATAATCTTGGAGAGCCATTCAGACTCTAGATTAGGGAAGATTAAAAAAATTTTCTCTATAATAACTTTTCAATTAATTTTTAACACCAAATTCCATAATTATGTTAAAATTTTATTATGATAGAAAAGTTCTAGAAATCTTGTTGTAATTTGAAAATGAGGCCACCATCTAGACCATTCATCAAGAGCCTTCAGTATCGTTAGCCGTAGTACTGATATTAGAGCTTTCGCTTGGGGTTACGGAAGTAGTTGTAAAATCAGTAGTACTGGTATGGGGATCGTGCCATAGCTCAGATTCTTCATAATCTCCTGCCTCTCTGACTAACTTTTCATTGAGGAGAGAGAAGAACTTACGAGCACTACAAATCCACAAATCCTTTAATTGACAAAGGCGCTGATTATCTTCTATAGGCAAACCCTTGCCCTCAGCTCCAGCCTCGTTGCGATCCGAATAAGCGAGGGTAAAATGGATAACCCCGTCTGGATCAGCCTTGTATGTGGTCACAGCATACCCGTTGTCAATTGCTCTTCTCTCAATAACTTTTGGCGTCTGGGGCAAGACCGGTAACTCCATTGTATTTGGAATGATATAGCGGAGATGAGTCTTGGTGTATACCACATTTAAGTACATGACCTGATTCATATTATTAGTAAACAACATGTCGTTGGTCTGCACTGATCTGTCCCTCACCAGAATACGTTTTGGTTTCTTAGTGGTCGTTCCCGTTTCCGTTGAAGGTTTGGAAGGACGTCGAAAATGTCCACGTTTGTCGAAGTATCGCCACCTCTCTTGGGCAAGAGGGATAGACCTTCTAAATGCCTGCCCTATCATTGGCATGCTCCAACTGAACTGTGGGTGTAAAACGAAATTATCATAACTAGTAGAATGGTCGACCTTCTGGCTCGCTGATTGAACAGCTTTATCCACCCTCTCAGAGGTCTTCCTCTTTGTGTTTATTTCTTCTCCTTTTGGACAGAAACAAGCACTAGTCCGTGTTACCTCCTCACATTCTTCTACTTCTACCACTGTTACCTCGCTTGTCTTACAACTGATATCACTTTCTTCTTCATTACACTGTGTCATGCAATCTGTTTTTTTACGTTGATCGGTGCCTCCTTTGTATTCCGAACAGCAACGAGTGCTAATCTGTGGCACTTCATTTTTTTTTTCTTCTCTGTTTCTTGAATCAACTATTGTCTCGATTTTTCCACAACTGACATCTCTTTTTTCAACATCATACTGTCTCGGCCTATCTAGTTTGTTAAATTGATCGGTGCTTCCTTTGCATTCCAAACCAGAACGAACGCTTGTATGTGGCATCTCCTCAGTTCTTTTTTCTTGTCTGTTATTTCTTGAATCAACTATGGTTTCGATTTCTCCACAACTGACATCTCTTTTTTCAACATCATACTGTCTCGGCCTATCTAGTTTGTTAAATCGATCGGTGCCTGCTTTGTTTTCTGAACGAGAGTGAACGCTTGTACATGGCATATCCTTAGGACCTCTTCCTTGTCTGTTATGCCTTGAATCAACTATTGTTTCAATTTCTCCACAACTTACATCTCTTTTTTCAACATCAAACAGTCTCGGCTTATCTGGTTTGTTAAATTTATCGGTGCCTCCTTTGTATTCTGAACCAGAACGAACGCTTGTATGTGGCATCTCCTTGGATCCTCTTTCTTGTCTTTTATTTTTTGTATCAACTATTTTCTCAATTTCTCCACAACCGACCTCTCTTTTTTCAACATGATACTGTCTCAGCCCATCTAGTTTGTTAAATTGATCCGTGCCTCCTTTGTGTGCCAAACCCGAACGACCACTTTTTTGTGGCATCTCCTTAGATCCTTTTTCATGCCTGCTATTTATTGACCCAATTATCACCTCAATTTCTCTAGTACTGATCTCTCTTTTTACACCATGAGTGTGTCTCTGCCCATCTAGTTTGTTAATGTTATCGGTGCCTCCTTTAAATTCCGGACCAGAACGAAGAAGAATGCCTGTATGTGGCACCTCCTGAGACCCTGTTTCTTGTCTGCTATCTCCTGACTCAACTGTTGTCTCACTTGCCGTATAACTGGCCACACTTTTTTTACCTTCACATTGCCTCGGCCCATCTACCTTTTTTATGTGATCGGTTCCTTCTTTGTAGCTTGCTGAAGATGAGTCGTAATTTACACCACATTCTTCTTCTTTATTAAGACTTGAATCGGATGTTTCGAAAACTTCAAGATCACTGGGATTGCCAAAACAGCATCCAGTGCTTGAATTTTTAAGTCCTAATCCACTACAACATGACTTATCTTTTAGTATTTTCTCCCTCACAGCTTTCATGTGGTTTCTCTCTTGTGGTACTAATCCAGGGAGAGCAACATAGTCTTCTTCCTTACTCAGTGGTTTACTTTGACAAACTGTATGACAGCAATCTTTTGCATTATCATTATTCACAGTGGTTTTATGCCCATTGTTCTTAATATTGTTTTGTATGTAGGTCTTGAGACTGTTCCTATTGACATTAGGAATGCTCCAGCGCCTACAAAGGCATTTAGAACAACTTTCGACTAGTAATCCTTCATGGCAATGCTGTTGATGGTCGTTTGATTTAGAATACTTTATTATGTTTTTACCTTGCTTATTGTCCGATTCTTTAGGCAGTTCTTCAAAATGGGACGAACAATCACGATCTTTAAATATGTCAGAAATCTTAGAACGATTTCTTCTAAGGCTTTTTGTTTCCTCAAGTTGCGTGTTTGGAGGTTTCTGTGTTTTTATTCTATTGTTAAAAACTTTAGAATTGTTTTTTTCGGGTCCTTTTTTTTCCCTTTTATCAACTACTGGGGAGAAGTCTTTATTTTTTCTCTTAAGTCCTTCCTGGGATACGACTTTTCTTTTTTCATTCTTAATGCTGATGGTAGAATGATCAGAAGCATCTGACTCAGATAATTCTTCCTGTGCAAATCGTCTGGAGCCTAATTTTTTCGACATTACCTTCATTTTCTTACTGATCCGGTTCAAATTCTTGATAATTGTCCTCATCTCCTCTACCGATATATCTTCTGACTGAAGGAGCTGCTTTGCGTTACATCGAACCTCCTTCATTTTCTTGCGGAGACACTCATATCTCGCAATATCCGATTTCTCCGTGTTATTCATATTTTTATTTAACAATTCCAGTTTACCTAGAAATACCGAAGGCTCGCTGGAAAGACGAGGTTCTGAATAACTGCCCTGAGAAAATTTGAATCCAGCTCGAAATGCTGAAAGGATGTGGTCACGTTCACGTTCACTTATAAATAAAGTTTTTGTATTTATCATCGTAGAGAACTACCTCTCGGTGAAGGTCTGGCATAGCAGCCTCTTCAGTTGGAAACGGTCCATTAGACACGAGGCTGATATATTTACAACCACTTTTAATCAACCATTGCTGATTTACACTAACCAAAACCCTTGTTAGTTACCTTCCTAACAAAGGTTTTAACACATGATATCGATTAGCTATATTAGCTTAAATGATAAGATAAAAAATGTTAATTTCAAATCTCTTACTAAGTCATTCTATGAGTTTACCATGTATGTTATCTACATCATTAGCATTCTATATAATTAAATCATTAATACCTTAACTATGGAATCATATACTATACGTTTTATAATAACTTTAAGCGACAGAAATGAATTCGAGAAATTCATAGACCTATCGATAGGTGTTACAGTTATTGTATTAAAAAAATGTTTAAAAATTCAGCAAAGATCAAAATTATATACAACATTGAGAGCATTACTTAATCAAAGACCACCTGGTGATATAAATAATTTCGATATTTATTTATTTGATTCCATGACTACTATACTAGTAAATAGTATACGAAATGTATTCGGTTTGTTTAAATATTAGTAGAATCATGCATAGACTACTCAATTAAAAAAAATATGAATAAATAATTATAATATTGTGTAATTATAAGATTGTGTATATTATAAGATTGTGTATTCAAAATACGGAACAGTTATCATTATTGAACTAAACATTTTTTTTTTTAGGTTAAACTCTATTGGGAACTTAATATTTTATTTTCTCTGCATCCGATTTAACTGATTATGTTAAAAATCAGTATATAAAGAAATTTTTCTCCTGTTTTTAATTAGTTTAAATCTGTAAGCGTGAAATTTTAACCATATTGAATTTCAGGGTTAACATTTCATTCTTTTCGTTTACAAAACGCAATCTAGTTCTTAGGATAGAGGATTTATGTGCAGAAATGTTAGGTAGCGAAGTCTAAATATTTCAAAACAACTAGAACCAGATGTATTAAGAAGATGAAGGGGTTGTATAACATTTTTCTGTTAAAGAAAAATACACCACTAATGTTGACCACACATCTCCCTCCAACCCAGTCCCTTTAAACTCAAATCCTGAAGTACAGCCCTGATGCAATTTTCCCATCTACGTCTTAGTATACCCCTCGGTCGTTTACCCTACGGCTCAAAACCGATAACTTTTTTCGGAATTTGTCCATTACTAAACCCAACGATTTAACATGCCCATTTTAACCGTTTCGCTGCTATTACCTGAACTATATTTAACGGATATTACTCCCGCACTTAATCTCAAAGAGATCCATGACTGTTCGGAATGACTGTACTCGAAGTTGGGAGGAGGGTCTCTGTGAGCTTTATACTAAAGGTAGTGGGTTCGAATCCCACCCGGGTGGGTTAAGATTCATTTCGTTGGTCCGCCACGAATCTTAACCTTCCTTCCCTCCTTGGCTAAATAGGATAATTCGTCCTTCTCTAGTAGGAAATACATAAGTACGTTAAGCCCCAATAAAAATGTATATATATATATATATATATATATATATATATATATATATATATATATATATATATATATATATATATATACGTAACAACTGTATTGTAAAATAAAATCTAAAAAAGACCCAGTCCTAGTATACAACCCATGAAGAGTCATGGGTCCAGTACTTAGGTAAGTATGAACGGTTGCGAAAAGTTTTTTTCCGCAATTAGGGGTACCAGCTTAACGAGGTTAGATGTGCTATAGGAGGGTATCCCGGCCTCGAACCCGAGCCACGGCCGAAATAACAGAAAATAAATTATCTGTCTTCAGCCGAACTCAAATCCGGACAGATAACATCTTACCCACTGAGAAACCGTGCCTCTCATTAAATTATCATTCCTTATTCTTGCCGTGTTTTCCATATCTTACAAAGGATTCAAAAGTTAATTGATCCATAAAAAAATTGAAAGTTTGAATTAAAATAAATGCAAACCTTATACCATCAGATTACTTAAGGGTACAAAAATATGAAAAATGTGTGTAGAATCAAAGTTTTAGAAAATTTAATTAAAATAATTTCAGTAAATAGTCATTTTTTGCATACGACGCACGGTTTTCGAGATATGAGCGCAAAACTAAAAAAAGAGGCCTTTCGAGCTCCCCCCCTCCCCTTCATTGACTGGACTATTATAGAAAGAAATATTTTCTTGATAAACTTTTAATAATCAATGTTTTATTGAGAAAGTATTACAATCTGCCTCAAATGGAACAATAACTAATCCATAAGGCTTTATGAATCAATTCAAGCAAAAAAAAGAAAAAGGAGAAAAATAAATAGAATAAACCAACATATATAAGAAAATATAAAGTGAAAAAATACAATAAAATAAATTACATTAACACATTCTCACTCTCCAGACCATAATACACAAACTGTTGATGTTCACTATCCCAAATTCCAACAAGCATGTTATCCCCTTAAAATCAGCTCTCGGCCCACTGTGTATCTGATCACTGAACACGACAGAGATAAGAGCCACATTCCTGGGAAGCTTATTTTCTTCCAATGAAGGATCAAGTACAAGGTCATTGTTGCTGAAATAACTTAAATTTGGTATGGAAAATAAAAGTATAGATCAGAAAAAGCTTCATTGAAGTACCTCCCAGGCACTTGGAAAAGAATAGCCCACCCTTTGCAAGATAAGGAAGGCAAAAATAAATAAAAGAGCCAAGATTTAAAAGTGGAAGGGCTCCGTTTGTAATTAAATTTACAATTTGAAGGACAGCAGGTTTCCGGCTCATTAGTTGGGACTAACAAGGGACCTTTGACTTGACCTACCTTCCTTTCTCCTGTAATTGGGGGTGGGGGGAGGGGTGGGAGAGGGATGGGGGAAGCCTTAAACTGGAAATTTGCAATACAAAGGAGATCGGCGAGGAATAATTTTGTTATATCTTTTGTAGGTTCGGTTATTGGAAGTATGGGGTGTGGGGTGTGGGATGTGAGGCGTCGTCAACAGAGTCTTCCTATCAATCATTACATACACCGACTCAGTCCTTTTATATAAAGGCTAATTTTTTTTCCAAAATAAATTCAACAAAGTATCATTTATACTTCTTTTTTAACGAAATATTGTATTTGTTACATTCAATACAGATGATAATGATAATAACACAATTGGCTGCCAGTGTTTGGTGACTTTTTGATTAGGTCCATTATGATTTTGGGATTTTTCTAAACGCCGTTCCACAGTTCCAACTTTTGCTATTTTGACAGGAGCACCGTGTCACTATAGCTGATTGGTGGTTGTGATCATTGTCTGAATGATTTTACTATAACTGAAAAATGCAACCATTGCTTTTATTTATTTATTTTTTTTTTTTTGTCCTTACCGCAGTAAATAGTTTTGCAGTATATCCCTGTACATATTACCGGTCATGCGTTCATTTATGAGCACCAAGGATCCATCATTATAAGTTGAAAACACACCACATACCTTTACATTCCTACCACCAATACCAAGGTGTGTATTTGGCACCTCTGGGTCCTCTTATATACTGCCCACCATCTCTAGCTATCAAATGAACATTTGTTTCGTCCGGAAAGACTAAATATTTCCTTAAAAATTTTTCTCTAAACTTATCAGAAGCATAGTGCAAATAAGCATGAGCAAATTCAAGGCAGACCCTCTGATTTTTCTCGCTTATAAAAGTTTGTTTCTCGGCGGCTCGAACCCACCCACTTGGTTGCTCCCACACGGAGCAAAATGACAGTAACTTGGCAAAAAATAGCGATGCTTTGGCCACTTAATTGATCCGAGATGTCACCGGTCCTCCTTCAGGGTTCATTTTCAAAAGTCTGCTAATGATTCTACCCCGAAGCTAACGACTGGAGCAGGGAAACATATTGATGGCCATAAAAATTAAAAAGATGATAATATAAGAAGATAAGAAAACGATGAATACGCAAAAAAAAAAAAAAAAAAAAAGACATACAAGAAAAATTAAATTATACATTATATGTGTATATATGATATTAGGTGTATAATGTATACACGCAGATTAGGACGGCAAGATAGCTCAGTAAGACACTGAGGTTCTAGCTCAGAGGCCAAAATTCAAATCCGGCTGGAGGTGGCAAATTTAATATTTGTTATTTCGACTGTGGATCGACTTTAAGGTCTAGAGACTTTAAGGTATCCTTTAATTAGATGGAAAACCTGCTAAGCCTACTTACCGACCACATCATCTCCTTGTACAACCATTGGTCTCAAAGCTATATTTTCTTGCTGAATATCGAAGAATTTATTTGTGTGTGTTTGTATCTCTTTCATTTTATTATTTTTACCATAAGCCTTTTTCTGGTAAGAACATTTCATAATATTTTTCTATGAAATTATTGTTATTTAATCAATTTAAATAAATCATATCATATGAGAAGTCAGTCGTCACAGATTCAATGAGTGTGTTACCAGCAATAATGAGTTATCGTTCTCAACATGTGACAATATTAGAGGTTCTGAACCTTATATGGAAAATACAACTGAAGCACAATATGATTGTTTTCATAATGATATTGTTAAAAACATCAACCTAATTCCTAGGGAAGACTGGGTGAGACATGTGAGATGCTTGATTCAAGCGAAGTGGGAAGAATCTTGGAAAACAAATACGTCTAAATTAATAGAAGTAAAGCGAAACTGTTCAGTAAAGTGGCAAACATGTTGCAGGATATCAAGAAAAGAGGAAACAATTTTTTGCAATCTGAGAATCGGCCACTGTGACTTCTCCTATTGCTACCTTCTCCGTGGCTTGGAACCCCCTACTTGTGTTAACTAATAATAATAATATGCAAGAGAGAGACTCAAAATGTCATATGCACTGAAAGAAGTTCTGCAGGATGATGAAAAGTAAGTGAAGTCATTGTTGGAGTCTGAAGGCCATCATGTTTTATGGACAAGTATAAAAAAAAAAAAAAAAAAAAAAAAAAAAAAAAAAAAAAAAAAAAAAAAAAAAAAAAAAAAATTGAAGACGAACTGCCAATAACCCTGAAGAATAGGGAGGCGAATCAAAATTTTTAAAAAATAAATTCAAAATAAAATAAATCGAATCAACATTCAAAACACCATAACTCCTAACTAATTACTTATTTTAGTTCAGGTATACACAATAGTTCGTTTCACTAGCAATGTATTTTATAAAGCACTATTAAACGTAAGTTTTGATATTCGAGATTCAAAAATCGATCTCCTTGTAATAGTATCGAATTTAGTAATTTAATTTCTGGGATAAAATAATTGTGTGAAGGACCCTTTTCTAAAAACAAGTAATGTTGGCCTAATTTTGGGAGCGGGCTCATACAAAAGTTTTGATTGAAACAAGAACATACCCGAGATTTCTCTTAGAGTGGATTGGTTCTACAAGATTTCGGACGGTAGAGCCAAGTTCCAATGACTGTTCTGTCTCATTTAAGTTGAGATGTTTCGAAGCACGATGATCTTTTATTGTTCAGAGCAATTGAATTTTTTACTTAAACAATAAAATATTGTTATTTGAAACATAAACTTATCCTATATTTGAATTTTTTGGGCTAAAAATAAGAGAAAATTTACTACCACGAAATTATTTTTGTAATTATTAAGTCTTTCAGTCATCCCAATTATTAGCAAAAAAGATAGTATTCTTATCAAACATTTTTAACATTAGAAAAATACAGTAGAAACACTTATAAAAATTAAACGTTTTACTATTCAATATTTCATATATAATAAAACTTAAGGTGACTATTATATATCATTATTCTTGTAATATTGTTAATCATGACTGTAAGCAAACATATAAGGTTTTCCTGCATCTTGCTTTTGGTTTTCATCTTATTCCGAAAGCTTTTAAACATATTTCATAAAACTAGCAACTAAAAAGAGGATAAAAAATAACATTATTTTTACTACAATTTTCTGATGGGGAATGAAGTGTGGATTCATGCATCTCATGTAAATAATAATACGAGTACGTAATCTGATCTTGACCTTTATATATTATATTTTTTTGGTTATATTTACTTAATGGGTAAAAACCCTAAAAAATAAAAATGAAACAGAACTGTAATGAGTTAGTAAATCTTCAATCACAATGTTGAACTTGAAAAAGTCGGTAAATATTTTTTTCCAAAGTTCCCATGGCTATGTGATTTGATAAGTTTCATAAAAATATAAATTTTACAGAAATGATTTGTACAACTTAATATTATGCTGTAATGTTATAATAATTGAATAGTTTGGTGGATGAAGGGGTTATGTAACAAAATATATTTTAAGTTTAAAGTAGATACTCCAGTCACATATCACTTCCCTTGAAGAATTATTCCCTTGACTGGAGAGTTAAGATAAATCCTAGCAAATCCCAGTAAATAACCTTTACCCTCCGTCGAAAACCTACCTCATCCTGTCCTCCTGTGTCCTTTAATGGAGTACCGCTAAATAATGTGGAACAAATACGATACCCTTGGATTTTATATGGACAAGAGACTTACCTGGAACACTCATACAAGATTGAAAAGACAAGAAGCTGCAGGTCGATTTCGACTAATACAACACCTAATTGACAAATGTTCAAATCTCCCGATCCACTACAAAAAACTCATCTATATGACGATTATCAGACCAATTTAGACTTACGGTTTAGAGTCACAGGATACACCAAACCATCGAATTCTTCCCACATCCAATCAATCCAATCCAAAATCATTCGAAAAATCCTGGATGCTCCTTACTTTGTCACAAATGAGCTGATCCACAACGACCTTAATATCCCATATATCGCTGATTTGGAACGAACTAGATACCTTTTCTTTCATAATAAACTTATTTCTCATCCAAATCCACTTGTTGCACAACTTGCTTTTTATTCAATTCCAGGCAAATTCTCCGAGGCGTCTGAAAAGAAGCCCCGGGATCTACTTTTTTTGTAGATATTTTCTTAGAGTAATACCAGTGGGTAGTTCCTCTACAAGTTTTAAGCATTACATTAAGATTTACTAGATGTATTTGTTTTAATACCGTTTTAAATTTCTGTTAGTAAAAGAATAAAAAAAAAGTTTAAAGTTTTTTTTTTTTACATTTCCCTTCGGCAGGAAAATGTTGCATATTCCCTTCCTTTCTTCACATCCTTTTCCTAGTTATTTTGAAAAATTCAGATATTGCTATCTCGCACTTCTATACATATATTCTTCATCCAATGAACTAGGTCGTGTTCAATTAAAAAACTGTGACATAACGCTTTCATCTACTAAGCCCTTCAATTAAATATAAATGCGTCAAAAATAATAAAAACACCAATTCTAACTTACAATGTAGTCATTTGAATAAACAGATGGAACTGAAACATTATCGAATACTAAGACAGATTCCAATTTTCTCTTATGGTAATGGGTTAGGTAGTTTATGAACTGTTAACAGTGAATACGTTAATTGTTTAATAGTAAAATAAAACTATTTGACAATCATTCCGGCTCTAGGATGACTATTACTACACTATTAATACAATGATTGATTATTACTAGTTTATTAATAGCATTCAAAATATTATCTCTTTGCACTCAATAAATTTTATGACGATAATTAAAATAAAAACATATGTCATTAATGAAACGATATCATTTCAAAAATATTACCAATTTGGGCATGTATAAATTATTAGTTTTAAAAAATAAAATAAAAATACTTACAGTATTGGAAAATAAGTTTAAATTATGGGACATGTAAGACTGTACTTCCCTTCTAAGCTCTACGACTTAGGCAGGCTGGGCCAATCGACAATCCCAGACGATTCTCCCGATATCAACTTTAACCTCAAACAGTTCAGGACAGTCTCCAGGCTGTCAAAGGCACACGATTGCGAATCATGCCATCTCTATCCCCTGGAGGACTTCAAGATCCGCGATGTTCGCAAATCAAGACGGAGAAATTGTCTTCTCGATAATCGTATCGACCCAAAAGATGTGAAGAAAGAGGTTCACATGCAGGAACTGGTTATGATATTAGTAAAGCTGACTTATCTGAAGACAAAGCTTACGAGGATTTACCGACCGGATAATTTAAAACATGCGATGCTGACTTCGATGATAAACCATGTTCGCGAAGATCTGCATAACATGGTGAAGAATAACGCGATGAGGATCAATCTCATACGTGAAGGTGCCTCGAAGCTGGAAACTATAGACCGGCTCCTGAGGAGTGAGTTAGTGAGGGCATTCAAAGCCAGGATTCGGTTAGAGCAGGCAAAGAGACGCAAGATCTACGGCCAACAACCGTCTGGAGTTTAAAAGTGAACAGTCTGAAAGTAAAGTGTTTGTTATATATATATAAAAAAAAAAGTTGTTGTATCTTAAACGTGATTGATCTAAACGTTTGAATAGCACTTTTAAAAAATACACTTTTATAGGATTTTTTTTATTTAAAGACTATTTCCGAATTTTTAAATATTCATCTTCAGTTTTAGAAACATAATAAAAAATATTCAAAACTAAGCTAAGGTGTTTAAGTAAGATTTAAAACTATAGTTATTTAAAATGAATATGTTGAGAATGATTTCATTTTAATGTTTTCATGTAAAAGTAAATCAAGGCCTCGACAAAAACTACGTGTTCAAAGCATAACACAAAACAAAAATACACTTTATTTTTCTAACGATAACAACAAAATGAGGAGGTTACGATTAAACATTACAAATAATTGTGAACAAAATTGGTTGCCATCACAACACATAAAAGTAGTCCGTTAAACGCAAAAAACAATTAGTAAAACTAATATTTATTATGCTCATTAGCAACCACTACTAACATATTACTTAAACACCCATTCACCTAGTAGAAAAATATTCACGGTTTTTTTTTAAACCACTTAACTCAATATTCGACTTAACCACTTATTCACTGGGATGACAGATATATGTTTCGCGTCAAAAACAATATATATTTTTTAATGTAAGCCAAGAAATCGCAACCAACAGTTTACCATTTAAGTTATCAGGACTTCAAGCAAACTGGGTGTAAAGAGATGTTAATCTGCAGTTAACAGTCAGGTACACGTGCAATCCCTTAGGTTTTCCCAATGACCGGTCGGTTTTTCTGTTCCTACTGGAAACCAACAGGTGAAGTTTTTTGGAAATATTCATCAGATTATAAAAATAAATAAATAAATAAATAAAATGGAATTATTTTGAACGATTTTAACCAATTCTAGTATATTTTTTACGTGTTAATTTCAATACCGAATCTTTTTTTGATTGATTACTTTCATTCAAATGGATTGCGAATGAGGAAATTGCATCTATTGCATCTTCATTTAAAAGTTGTTTTCTTATATTTAGTGTTATTCTTCATAAATAGAGTTATTGATATGGAAACTGCATGTAAGGACACATACTTTTGAAGTGGTTGTTATTTTATCGACTAATCTATCAGTACCAGTTCGTCTGTTTGAGAAATATTTTCTTTTTCGTCTTTAACCACATTTGAGCATACTTTAGTGTTTTTTGTTTCAGGGTGCGTCCCGGCTATTATTTTTAATGTTTTTGAAAGATTGTTTTTTTTTTGTTTTGTTTTTTGTAAAATAATAATGACCAAACCAACCGTATTTTTTCGATATGTGTCCATTGGTTCAGGAGGAGCAAACCAGAAATCACTGAACGATAAATTGCAGGATAAAAACTTTCCAATTTGAAGACAAATTTTGACTAGTGAGAACTATTCTAGTGACCAATTAAAGGACATGAAGTACCAATTTTTCTGTTAGAACCCTAAATTTAAACAAGTGGAAAGAAACTGGTAAAATGAAAAAAAAAATCCCTTAAAAAAGACGGTTGGCTTCTATATACAATTGAAATACTTAATTGAATTCATTAAAAAGCACATAT
Organism: Euschistus heros; assembly: GCA_003667255.2. NCBI lineage: Eukaryota > Metazoa > Arthropoda > Insecta > Hemiptera > Pentatomidae > Euschistus > Euschistus heros. The sequence continues at coordinate 40,779 of RCWM02000007.1, read as the reverse complement.
CCTACCACTTACTCTGATTAACGCAATGTATTTAATGCCGTCTCATTAACATCAACAATGAGGTCCTGCGTTTGTGCCTTAGCCTTTAAAGAATTCAATGATTTGATAATAAAATAAAAATAATAACAATAATAATAATGCCGATGTTCTTTCTTTTAGTATATTTATATTAAACGCCAGGATTTGTCTGTTCGAAAGCATGTTGCATCTCTCATATTAGCTCCCTGTAAAAAAAAGTGGTCACTAAGAGCAGATTTTGACAAAGCAATAGCTATGCAAAAGAAAAAATAAAATGCAAGAATAATTTAAACAAAAAACGGAATTTATTGTGGATGTATCTAAACCTGGATTTGGCAACACTGACGATGGTACTGCCTGCAGACGATTTGTAAGATGTTAATTTGTTAAACCAATTTGAAGTCATCATTGAAGTGAAAGCAAGTGACAGCTATGCAGGCAGTATTTTACAAGAAAATTTTACAGGGAGGAATTTTTAATTATATTGGATAATCATTCATTTTGTAATTTATTTACTTTTTAAATAAAAATCCTGAAAATTCCTTTTTTCAAGCTTAACATGACAAACAAATTTTCGTGAGTAAACTGGGATTAAATAATTTTGTTCGCCAAGATTCATAAAGTTCTCCTATGAGATTGCCAATTCCGCTATGTGCATTTTAGCACCTTCTATGGCATCAAATACGAAATGTGGTTTGATGTACATGTGTAATTATTTTTTGACAAAAATCACAAAATTGTTTTGTCAAAACCTGAACCAAGCAGTATTTTCGTATTCACGTTTTTATATTAGACGCGAAATTTAATTTTAACGAAACCTAAAAGACTCATTTAGATGACAGTTATCAAACCTATATGGAGATATGGAGTTGAGCTTTGGGGCTCAACTAAACCTTCTAATTCTTCCCGTATCAAATCCTTCGAAAAATCCTTAATGCTCCTTACTTTGTTACAAATAAACTTATCCATAAAGATCTTAATGTCCCATATGTTGCTGATTTAGCCCAAACCAGATACCTATCCTTTCATAGTAAACTACATAACCACACAAATCCACTAGTCTTTCAACTTGCTTCCCATTCTATTCCCGATAACCCTCCGAGGCGTCTGAAAAGAAGATGGCCTAGAGACCTTCTAGTGTAAAATATTTTTTTTTTTTTTTTGAGGGCTACTGATGAGTAGTTCTCTTTAAGTTTCGTATGTTATGTAATCATAATCAACTCATTTACTAGATGTATATATTTTATACAGTTGTAAATTTCAATAAATGGATATAAAAAAAAAAAAAATCGAAACCTCCAGAAAACCTAAATCGATAAAATGCACATAACAGAGTGGGCAATCTCACCAACGATATACGGTACGTTTCCATTTAGATCACACTACATCCAAGCTTTGTTCACGTTTCTAAAAAAAAAATTTGCTAATTTTTTTAACAAATTTTATAAACCATAAATTATTAGTTAAATATTATTAGGAACATATCGTCTAATTGAAAGTAAAAGTCATTAAGTAACAAAATTAAATTATTCCATGAGAACAAAAAAACGGAAATATGCACATTAAAAATTTCTCTGATTGTTATATAGTGAATTTCCTCATTCTCTAATGTGCATATATAGCATTTATATTCACTTGGTGACTTTACTTATGGGAAATGATAATATCAACACACAAAAACTTTTTGTCAAAACATTTTCACATTTATTTATTGTAGAATGCGCCACAAAACGATCAGTCACATGGATTTGCTCGCAAATATACAAATGATAAGGCAGATGAACTAATAATTAAGTATTATTTTAATGTAGTGAATTTCATTTTATTTATTACGGCTAGGTAAATATTCAAGTATGCAAAAATCAAGCTGATTGTTATTGATAAAGGGTCGATCAAAATAATCGATATTTGAAGCAATTGTCTATTAAAAGTAGAAAATTAAAAGAAATTTTGATTGAAGGTGGTGGGTAAAAGCTACTGATGGCAATGATTGACACCGTAGCTGGTAAATTTAAAAACAACGTCGGCTGTACGCCAATCAGCTAAGATGGACGACATACCTGAAGTTATTACCTCAGAAGAACGTGAGTTTTTTTATGCTTTTAATAGAACTGTATCTCTTGGTACCTCGAAGGATATGTAATAAATACTTGAAGATAAAACGGCCTCTCGGTTTATAGCATTCTTTAGACCAGCGTCTTTTTTTCTATTCTCTCTCACAAGTTAAGACATCTACAGGTGTTCGGAAAACCTCATATTTCTAAAAGAAAACGAATCAATCAAAACTAAGAACAACTACATAATAGAAAAAAAAATGTACGAACATTGTAATGAACAGAGAAACTAATTATTGAAGTGATAATTGTCTAACGATCGAACCTACAATTAAAACTGACAATTGTAATTGTTAGCGTTTATCGATCGTCTCTCAGGCCCTTAGCAGTAATTATCAATTACAGGTCCCTTTCGCTAGTAGAATAACCAAAACCAATATGGTGGAGTTTGGTTGTAATATCTTCATAAATAGAGATATGTTATATGGTTTCCGCTAACACACACATTTTTCATATACCCTAATATACATGTGTGTACACAGCAATAGGTAAGTTCCTTTACAAGCAATGGACATGTTACTATGAGCATTTTCTTCACATTTAACCGTTGTAAATTTCAATAAAAAGCAAAAAATATTTTTAAAAATCTTTTGGTGGAATAAGTCAATATCAGCCTTTCTGTAATACATACAGGAAACGTTTAAAATCGGATTGTTATGCGATATCACAAAATAGATCAAAGGAAATCTGCGGTGGGTTGTTGAGTCTTTTGAACTCGAGAATGCATGAGTATCGGATTAAATGATTGCAGGGAATGGTATGATGCTTTGGAATGCTTTATGACTGTGGATTTGGTTTTTGTGCTCGAAAGCTACGAATATTTTAAATCCATCCAATGATCGAGGTAATTGAATGAAATATTTTTTTCATTTCGGCTTCCTGTTTCGAATGAGGTTTTATTTTATTTTTCACATACTTTTTTACATAAGCATATACAGAGTGCAATTATTAAACAAAATGTGAAAGATAATCAAAAGAATTACCATTGCTATGACTGTGTTATATTCGAATGCAGCTAAGGGAATAAATTGAAAAAAAAAATGAAATATCAAAAAAACAAATTATTACTCGAAAAAGTTATTTATTTTAAATTTTGATATAGGAAAAAAATTAATTAGAGCCATTTTAACGGATTAATTTAATAATTATAAAATCAATGACACTAACATGGTTGCTAATGAAATTATTGAAAATTCAAAGTATACATAAGTATATTGCAGCTTGAAATTCTGTCATATCGGAAAAACTAATCAATCAAAACCTTATTTTTCCCTGACTGGGAAAAACAATAATCAAGAACCATGGATATATATAATCCAAGGATCAAATCACTTAAATTAATTAACAATAAATTATTATCCGAAATGTACAAAGTTAAGAGCAAATAGCGGTATCAAACGTGACTTATTTTTTGAAACCAATATAGATCTTAAACGGTCGATACTAGCGGGAAATGTTATAAGACAAAATATATTTTTTATTACATTTCTGATGAGGAACTGTCGTTTCATTTTTGATCCGAGCAACACCAGCAGATTAGAGCGTGTCAAAATGAAAGAAACGTTACACCAAAAACGTATTGACCCACATGGTAGAGACATATCCATGTAAAGCTACCATGGAAGAAAAGAATCCTAACTAAGGGTCGGGGTAGGTGTGTTTACATTCTTCGTTTTTTAATATTATTTTTTGTTATTTCTAAATACAATTATTATAAAAGTATTAGCGTTTCCACGTGAGTTTTTTTTTTTTTACTAACGAGAGCAAAACTCTCCAGTTTAATGATCTCTGGGAGTTTCCACCTAAATTAGTGGAGTAACTCTCCGGGAGCTCTAGCATGACGTCAAACACTCGGTATATACAATCCCCCTCCTCACCCGAAGATTTGTCTAAATCAATCAAAACGCATTGGAATTTATAAGCAAGCAATCAAAGTGAACAATGGGCAATTAATCTTCAATAATATGGATTCACATGAATGTGTATCATGGTGTCTACCAATTTCAGTTATCGAAATTCCCGACATATTCCCCACTTTTCAAGAATATTTCTGGAAATTCCCGACTTTTTCAAAAATATTTTTGGAAATTCTTGACAAAAGATATTTTAATGCTGTTGCAATAATAATCCAAACAAATCAATCAATGCATACTCGGCTACTTAACATATCACAGTTAAGCAATAAAATAAATTTAAAAAAAAATTGATATTCACATTACTCAATATAACTTTTAAGAAACACATCAATGTCGAGTATTGCCATTAAGTTAGAAAACAGTTACGAGGTTGTTGGATAAAATAACTTCAAAAATATATGTTCGATCCGATATTTCTTTTTTCCATCTGAAAGCTGGTTAAATTTACTATGAGACCCCATACATAAAATTTCGATCAAGTAGCATGATATACTCACGCCATCACGCTGAGAACCTTATGCTCCTGTGAAATCCACCTTTTTTCAGTATATTTCTCGCTATAACTCCGAAACTATTAACGAGAACTGTTCTGAAAAAATGTGTTTTTACAACAGTGTGTGAATTTCAGCGTGGTGTTGTGGGTATTTCATGGGATTTAAAAAACATATTATATATGAGGTCTCATAGTAAATTTTACCAGTATTTAGATGAAACTGAGAAATTCTGGATCGGACAAATAGTTTTGGACCTATAGCCAAAAGAATACCGACAAAGGTGTTTTGCAAAAATAAATAAATTTTGATTGTTTGATATTTAAACCATAAAAAGACGCGAGAACAGTATTTCCCCCAAGAACCTAGACGGTTTTTTGTTATCTACCGTATTTGAGAGAACCGCTCAGCCCGCAGGTACCAGTCTGGCCTCAAATAAAAGCTAATTCAATTTCCTACAACTTCATAATATTTGAAATGGGATGCGTATTTTAGGAGATATTTCACGAAATATGTGACCATATCGAAAGAACATAAATTTTTAGAAAAAATAGCCTATTTTCGAAGAACTGTATCTTGAGAACCAATGGCTATGTAGAGATCAAACTGGTCTCAAATTGTAGAAAATTTCGTTTACTTTAAAGTATGGAGAGTGACTATACCGATCAGACGCTTCCTTAACTGACATATTGATTCAGCAAAAACTAAAAAAAAACGACAATTTTAGCATTACCGACGACTTTTTCCTGATTTTCGCCAAATTTTTGTGAATTCCCGCCTTATTCCCGACCACACGAAATTCCCGACATATTCCCGAAGCTCCCGAAATTCTCGACTGGTAGAAACCCTGTATATGGACCTCTTGAAACTGACGTGTGTTTAAATTTATTAATTCTTATTAAAAAAAAAAATTTTCCCTGACTGGGAAAGACAATAAATCATGGAGATATAAAAATATACTCCTTTTGTATATACTACTTCTGATAAGGAAACGCTCGGCAAATATTCGATTCCAGCAACATAAACAGAGCTAATATAGATAAACAGCAAAAAAAAAAACTAATATAGATCCTAAACAGTAGATCCTATCGACAAATGTTATACAAACCTAAATTACAACAATTATATTACTATATATATAGTATATATATAGATATATATATATATATATATATATATATATATATATGACGAATATATGTAGATATATCATTATTGTTGGGAGTCCATAATGGTACAATGGGTACTTGGCCATGTAAACTAAAATCTAAATTTTATGTTCAGTACAATTTTCAAAATACCTTTGTGACTTAAATTGTACCGAAATTTTGAAATCAACCATCATTTTCTACAAGGAATGGCTTTATAAACCTTTTAATAATTGACATTAATACTTCTTTTTGGGATTTTTTAGTTGAATTCATATAATCATTTTACACCGTAAGGGGAGACAGTGTCCTTTTATCTAGTTTTCCATTAATTTCTATAAAACTGTATTTCAATATTTAATTAATCTTTTTTTTTGTGAATATTATATTTTTTTATTTGCCCTTTTTTTATCATAATTTTATTCTATTTTATTTTCTAGTAAATAATGGACGATTATGTAATTTATAGCCGTATAACTTAATAATTATGGCAGGTTGTGTAATAAAATTTTAAAAAAAGAAAGAAAAAGTTATCTAAAAGAGCTATTATAACTTTTGTATTTTATGTGCAGCCTCGTGAAGCAAATTATTCAAAGTACCTTGTAAAAGTAAGCTGAACTGGCTGTAAAATAGTTTTAGAGGGTAATAGATTATGTACTTAACTTTGTTGTTACATCGACCTTATAATAGTATCTAATCAATAATAAGGAGTTTTTATATTATAGGGTTAGCGATAATACAACAAAATATTTATCTGTTTAAAATTTGAGTCGAAATACCTCAATACAACTTCTGAATCAAGAAAATGATTAAGGCAGTGTATATGTCTATATCTGTATATACTGTAGGGAATGATTATGAGAACAATATAGTCTCGAAACGTCGCCAAAATAGTTGTTTTTATTTATTGACTGAACCTCAAGAACGTTATTAAACATAATAGTAACAGTAAAAAAAAAAATTATGTTGTTGGAGTTCTGGCAATGGCCAGCTTCTTCGCTCATGTCTGTGAAATAGCAATCTCGTTCAGCCTCCACTGGATTTAGACACAAGTGACCCGCCTGAGATAACAGCGCTGTGATCTCTTTAAGCCCGTCTTGCCCTAACCATAAGCAAGGAACGGAGCTGACTGTTCCCCGGTGTATTGTAAATATAGTTTAATGTTTTGGAAATTAAAGTTTTCCCTCTTCCTCTATTTAATTTATTTATTTATCGTATTATTATTATAATTTATTTTATATTATCATTTATTATATTTGATATGTATTTTTTCTAAAGTTTTTTTTTGATTATTGACTATTTCACTAATTTTTTATTATAACTAATTTCCTGAAATCAATCATCAAATTTAATCATGGTTTAATTATTAGTAATGATTAAATTTTGCCCAACTCCGCTTCTATATTACTTGCGTTAGGCACCTTGTAATATTTATTCAATAGAACATTTACAAAAAATATATATGAAAGAAAAAATAAATTATAAAAGAGAGAAAGAACCATAAATAAAAAAAAAATATATATATAAAATATATAAACTTATTCATAAATGGTAAATATTTACAATCAATCTGAGGACTCCGAATCAGAACTCACCCCCCCCCCCCTATTAGATGAGGGCAAATCTCCTACATTTTTAAGGGATCCCTCGCACTTCTCTCTCACTGTATTACATCCCCAAAAGTAATAATCAAATTTTAAAACTTGTAACCAAAAATTAAGTACCCAAAGTTCACAGACATGTACGAGTACATAGTGTCATTATTGCATTATTGTTTTTCTTTTTTTATTATTATTATTATTTTATTATGCCTCTGACCAGATTTAATTTATTTATACCTGTACTTATCTGTTAATTTTAAGGGACTTTGTCCAAAAATAAAATTATTTTTCTATACTATCATTTTTACAATATAACACATACAAAATAAAGTCTATTTAGATAAAACTAAAAGACCTTTTATTCTTCCCTTTGTTTGCACCAAGAGAACCACCAAGAGAGCCCTTGGACTGGCTAATCAGATCTGCCTCTATATGAGACAGTTGATGTTCTTAAGGATTTATCGGCACTGTGGAGAAGTTCCGATACTTTTTATGGCCACTGCCGGGCTTTATTGTTTCCTCTTCATTCAGGCCCAACTTTTTATCTCTTCAAGGTTTTTTATTGTATTATGCAATTTATTAACTGAGGCCAATTGAATATCGTAGAATGACAATCGATTCTAAAGAATCGAAATAATATTTAAAGTATATTTTTCATCTATACTATTATATAAAAGGACAAGTCATTTTTCGTTTGTGATCACTAGCCGCGAAAACTACAGAACCAATCTGTACCAAGCTTTAACCACATCATCCTAATTGTTCAAGAAAGGTTAAACAATAATAAAATCTGATTTTCAGTTAATTTGTTATTAAGAAAACGATAATATGTTAATAACAGTGAGGTTTAAAAATTGACTGATAGGTGGCCAGCGCCATTCTGCATGAGAGGTTACAAAGGTACGCACAGTGGTGAAAAACAATCAAGGATAGCAAAAGTTAAAAAATCGAAGGTACGATATTGAGCCCGAAATAGTTAGGAATGTGAACATAACTATCTAATGGAATGAAAACAAGAATTCGCACTTGGAAATTCTTTGTTTATAGTAAATAAACTATTTTTAATGTTGACATCTCAGTTGTGTTTGTAGCACCTATGATCAAACGGCCAAATTTAATAAAAACTCGATTAGATTGATAAAGTTTTGCTGGAATTGTTAAAGAATTGTTTTAGGTATCCTGTTTTTATAACGACATCTTCAAGCGAAAATAACAGAAATAATTATCTTAAAAATATATAGCTGTACATAAGTGATTTTTTTAATCCTTCCGATCGTATCTAATTAATGCACTCCATTTAAGGTTCACCTGGATTCGCCGTTTATTCAGACTTATTCTAATAGAACCAAAGGACTGTATTTACAAGAATTAGCTGCTACAATTTGCAACTTTTAAAGTTATCTATTTATATTTTATAAGAAAACTTTTTGAATTTTGGCTGAAAATCATACTCCAATAAAAATGACGGAGTAAGAGAATTCATACTCTATTCGTTAAGGCGAGACGATGATACTAAAGTAGAAATGTCGAATGAGTCGTAAAAGGCTATACAAAATTTAGCCTATTAAGACGGTTTGGTGTAATAATAAATACAAGGCCCAGTGGATTCAATATTGACACCGATAAGGTCTAAGTATTAGGTTGATGCGAAAATAATGCAGGATTTTATTTCCGATTCATTATTGATTCCAATTGTGTAAACAAAACAAATCCACAATGCTAAGTTATACACATCATTTTAAAGCCTATTTATCTCGCTTACTTTCCTATATAATCCTTCTTTTTTTTTTTTTTTTTTTTTTTACATTTAATTCAGTCCATTCAGTGCCTCCAGACAAAATGACGTCTAGGAGCAATTTTCGGCAAATTTACTTGTATGAGTTCAAACTCAGTCGAAGTACTGCGCAAACGGCTCGAAATATTAATGAAGTTAGGGGGCTAGGTGCCATTAATGAATCTACAATGCAGCGATGGTTTCAAAAATTCCGTAGTAAAAATGTTAACCTTTCAAACAAAGAAGGTTGTGGCCGGCCCTCTGCTTTTGACAACGACCAGTTAAAGGCAATAGTTGAAACTGACCCGATCAAAACTACTCGAGAAATAGCGGAAGAACTCGATGTGGATCATTCAACAATCGTACGCCATCTCAAGGCAATTGGAAAAACAATCGATGTTTTTACTGAATACCAAAAACCTGCATTATTTTTTCATCAACCTAATATATACAAATAAAACTGCAAAATTGTTTGTTAGTTTATATTTTTTGGAATTACATGTCTTTCAGTATCCGCCAAATTCTGAAACATGAAGCAGATTATTGAGTCCACTATTCTTATTGCGTTGCTCACAGTAGAGGCACTCGAGTACCTGCGATGGTACAGACAGACAACATGACTGGAGAAAATTTTCCCTTCTTAGTAATATAACTGATTTTTAGCACTCATTATTTATTCTTCAGACCCTGTTGTATCTTCTATATGTTATTAAAATAATACAGCCAAAATTTTTAAAACATCGGTACTTGAAGAGGATATGAAGACCGGAATCAGACGAACATCAAAATGAATATGACGATGATGATGATGACGACGATGATGAATAATGAAATCGATTTAAATATTCATTTTGCTATTTTTTTTTTTTTTTTTTTTTTAGTTTATTTAATTGTTATTAATACATTTAATAGATATATTATTTCATTTATTAATATATTATGTTTATTTTATTCATTAAATAATTAAAGATGAAAAATTTCTTTCGCTTAGAAGTTTTTTTTTTTGTATTTTTTAACCCCAAAACTAGACCCAAATGACGAAATCTTTTCTTGATAACTTCCTTGGCATTTTATCTGCTATTTCTTAAATATTTTCAATAAAACTGCAAAATTTTATAAAATATAGTGGCATCAAATTCTTAAAAATTTTACGTTCATATTTACAAGTAAAAAATAGATTTTTTATTTCCCTTAAAAAAATTAAATAGACTGATAACCCATGGAGCTTTTACTTAATTTAAGATGTTTAGAAGACACGAAATTAAAAAAAAATAGGGTTTAGTTCCTATGGAATACTATATTGTATAATCTTGTATTTTAGTGGGGGCATTTTCAATTTTTTTTTTTTTTTTTTTTTTTTTTTTTTTTTTGCATAAAAGTAGGCTTTACTTATAATAAGGAAACATTAAAAAATATATATATATATATATATATATATATATATATATATATATATATATATATATATATTTGTTAATGAGAGCCGTTGTAAATTATTATTTTATAATTAGTAACTTATGTTTTGTTGTGCGGAATGCTGTTTGAAAAGTATACTGAAGACGTACATATAATGTTTCACACGGGACATAATGCCATAGAACTCTATCTAAATTTAATAGCGCTAACAGCAGTGATAAATCCAATTTTCGTTTAATGAAAATGGTTAATACAGCCGGGTTTCAGAATTAGTTAAGCCATCTCATTTCAGAACAAGTTTATGTTCTCCAGCAACTACTCCCGGTATATTCCTACCCTACCTCTTCTATGATAGTTTTAGCAAATATATACATCTATTAATTATAAGTTAGAATTATTTCTATATCTGTGAATTAAAATTACGAATTTTCCAAGAAAAAACTTTATATTATATCTTCTAAATTTTATAATAAAAAGATTTGATTTATAACAGAATATAAATATAATGTTTATAATATAAATATAAATATTAATGTTTCACTTAATGATGTATTGTTGTTATGTAATTGTTAATATTCACATTATATAGGTTGATATATAATTACACATAGCTGGAGAGTTTATTGAATAATTTTATCTATATCAATAATAGATATCGCCCTTAGTGATACAATTGCCACTATCTTCAGTTACATTAATAAAATATAAAACTATAAAAACAAAACAAAAATTGAAAAATAACATTTTATTTATTAACATTTTCGATATTTAACTGTAATTATATTCTTGAACTAAACTTAAAAGGCATTTCTATGCTGCTTGACAATACTTTGATAAATATAGTCAAGTTTCACCATTTAAAATATTCAGTGCCTCAGCTTCATTGAGGAACGGTTTTCCCAGAAATTTTACTCAAAATTCCCTCAACATAATAATAAGCATTATCTCTATCGGATCTATTACATAGAACATATTTCTATACCTGTTCCATACCTTTTGAAGCCCAAATTTAGAAGTGTCTCTCTTATTCTTATAATCCCAAAAATACTTTTAAATTGTATGGCACTATTTATATAATTATTGCAGGTAGGGTTATGCTTCAAGTGTTAATTATAAAACGGAAGCAGTCGATGCTGTAACCTTAAAAAGTTGTTCTGACTTGAAATTTAGTATTAACACCTTTCTTATTAAAATAAAATATATATAAGCAAAGGTGATAAATAATAATATTTATAATTACATTATATTTTATTTAACGATATTATGGGTCTTTTTTACTTTAGCCATCCCAGTTACTTTTCTATTAATAATAAGATAAATCACTGTTTTAGAAAAAAGAAAACTGGGATGGCTAAAGTAAAAAGACCCGATATTATACTTTTCATTTTTAATACTGTCTTGATATTTACAACTGTATATAATATGTACACTAAATAAATGTTCGGTAAAATAGTTCTTAAGATTCAGAAGACCAGAAAGAACATGTTATAAAATTAAAAATCAATCTTTGTCCTGGCAGACCAAAAATCCTCTTTAAAAAAAAAAAAAAAAAAAAAAAAAAAAAAAAAAAAAAAAAAAAAAAAAATAGTATAATAAAATAAATAGTATTATTTGGCTATATTAATTTTTTTCGTTTGAAATAGTAATCATACACCAATTTCATGATGTATTGTATTTATGTATCTCACGAATTACAATGTATGATTTTTAAAGAATTAATATAAAAATTGTAACAAGATGATGAACTAGTACTTGAAAAATTTCTCTCCTATTAGTTATAATAAAATATTGCATTTTTTATCAGCAGGAAGTATAATCGATAAAGAATAATTAAATCATCAATTAATAATCTTTTTCAGAAATCGGTGGATTTCTATATATATCATTGGAGATATAGATCGGTGGATATATATATATATATATATATATATATATATATATGTGTGTGTGTGTGTGTGTGTTAATAGGGTTAATAAGGTTCTTGAGCCTCAGTCAATAAAATAACTTATTTTGGCGAAATTCCGAGACTATATACATGCTATATACAGGTTAAAAAAAAAGGTTACCGTAAAATTATATGAGTTACACAGGAAATTTATAGAATAAAGCTAGCAATAATATAAATATACAAAATACATACGTTAGAAGAATATATATAACTGCATATAATTACAAAATATGGAGGAGTAAGAAACAACTCATAATGTTACTGGTGGATATTGCTATTGGCTATCTACTACCGAACTATAACAATACTAGTACAACTAGGATTGATGAATTAATTGCCACTTCTATTGGAATTATTTTTATTAGAAGACTATTTTTGAATGCTAAACATTCATCTTCAGTTCTAAAACAGATCAGCACTATGATACAGGGATTATATATACTAAAGTTTTCTAAAATGTAAGACAAGAAATCAAATATTGGTACTCACCTCAGGGATCTAACAGATATCTGAAATATTTCCAGTGGAAGGGGAAGGTAGGTTAATTTTTGGGATTTACTATGGGATTTCCCCGATGACTCATTGGATTTTTCCGTTCCTATTGAAAATAAATTTAAAATGGGGATATTGTAAATATTTATTGGATCTGTTTTAAACGATTAGTTTATGCCTAATGATTTTTAATATTTAATTTTTAGCTAGTTTCTACTTTTATTTAAATGACCAGATAAACATTTCCCCAATTTTAAATTTATTTCTAATAGGAACGGAATACTCCAATGAGTCATAACGGAAATCCCATGGTAAAACCCAAAAATTTAACCAACCTGTCCCCCTCCTCTTTCCACCATGTATATATTTCAGATATCTGTTAGATCTCCCTAGGTGAGAACCAATATTTGATTTCTTGTCATACATTTTTGAAAGCTTTAGTATACATAATCGTTGTAAAATAGTGCTGATGTGCTGGAAAATGTGTATGTTTTAGAACTGAAGATGAATGTTTAACATTCGAAACTAGTATTCTGATAAAATAATTCCAATAGAAGTGGCAATTAATTCATCAATCCTAATTGGAACTTCTATACCATCAAGCGTACCTCATGTAATTCTAGTATGGAACTGAACTTATGAAATTTGGGAAAAGGTAAGGTTAACGTGGTTATTTCCAGATTCAGTGATGGGCGGTAAATGTAGAATTAACCTTTCACCAGTCGCGCCTTTGTATTTTGTACAACACTCGACTTGTTTTCTCTCTCTCTCGCTTCCGGTGAACTTCCCGGAACATTGGCTTTAGCAATTCCACGAGATACTCCTCTATTTGTCGCTAGTAATTTTTCAATGTGCTAGAAGGGATAGTTGATTAAAACATATTTAGTCTTCACTGTTACACAAAGTACAACAAGCGACCGGCCTCATTTTGGTTTTTTCTCGTTCTTTTCTTGGCAATCAGCTGGATTCAATATAATGTAAGTGGAATTCATTTGCATTTTTACTTTTTTTTATCTTAGTCAGCAAAAGTATTAATTATTCGGAACGTTTTGATTAGGTGGAAACCAATAAAATTGAAATATATCCCTCGAATTTTTCAGGAGCTAGAGAAAGAAGAAAAAAGAGCATCAAAGGGAATGAAAATCAAATATCAGAAAGTAAAATTAAATAATTTGGAATTGAGTAGAGAGGAAATAGAAAATGTTCTAATCATGATACAGAAACTTATGTTGAGGATAGTGATAGAGGTGAGACTGGAGAGGGGGGGCAGCTTGGGGATGTCTACATTTTATTTGTAAAAATCATTCCTAAAAAAAAAATTGATCCCAAAAACAACCATTTTAGCCCTGCTAATAATTATATTTGGCTAATATTGTAAATACAAATTTATTTGTTTTTTATTATTTTCAGTCAAAAACATATTTCCATTTACGTTCAAAATATTATTCTCTGAGGTAATATTTTGTACATATACTCTACTTTAAATGTAGAATGGTCATAATATTTTTTTTAATAGATTTAATATAAAATTTGGACAAGACCGGTAAAAAACAGGGTGTTGTACTTCGTACAATGCGCGACCGCTCGAGTTATGGAAAATGGCGCAACCGATGAAAGGTTAAAAAAAAATATAGATAAAAATATATTCTCTACTTTTTTTTCCGGAAACGTTCTAGTCCGAGCATTAGAAAGAAGCACGATAAAGGTAAAATATTAAAAAAACAAAAGTAATAAAACTTGAGGAAATCATCAGTTTCGAGCTGATATAGAGGGGACTAGGCTAAGCTCTGATATTTATGGCAGCGACGACTATTTGGCATTGTCATGCAAATCCCTGGAATCAGTAAACAAGGCCGAGGACCCGGATTTATAACAGAGGAAGAGGAAGCGTGGAGTGGGGGGAGGCCCGCCCGAACTGGGGGAACTGCGGTCCTGCTTTTTACATGTCCTGTGGCTACGACTTAGTGGAGGGAGTCCGGTGTAGGCTTTGTGGGAGCAGTAAGCATGGCCCGAGGCAACTGGTCCAAGCAACTGGCCTTTGGCCTGTTTAAATATTTTATAATTACGGTCAAAATCTCGGTAATCCGACGTGTACGGAACCAGAGGGGTGCCGGATTACCGAAAATGGCGGGTTACTGGATGTAAAAAAAAAAAAAAAATTACAAATCATATCATTTTTATCATCTTAAAACACAAAAAACTGAAATAAAAATAACAAATATTTAAAATCAGTTTCATTTTTTTTAGAAAGTTCTTTTTCTGTTTTAGAGAGTATGCTTAAGTAGAGATAATTTTCCTAAACATGGATTCAGTGAAGAATGAATTGAACGATTAAATTTCGAATAACGTAACGTGGAGCTAGTAACTCCAGTGTGCACCGCGCCTTAATTGTCAAATTTAAGTTTCTGAAAAATGTTTTTAAAGTTTTTTTTTTTTTTTTTTTTTTTTTTTTTTTGCTTTTGCTTTGAGTCGAAAAACCTTGAAAAATTTCAGTTTTAAGCAACATGCTTCCGCAAATCCGCCAATTGGGTTCACTCCATCACCAGATTAGTCAATAAAACAAAAATAATAAAAACACAAATATTTTTAATAAAGTTAAAAGCTTTTATAAAAAATATAGCTATTAAATTAACAACTTACAAACTATCTATTAACATAAACTTGATTTAGTTTTCAAGGAACATCGGTCCTTACCAAACAAAACACACAAGGAAAACTTAAATAGAGTGACAAATTAACTATAAGCAAAGCAACAAAAGTGCGTAGGTAACTTAGTATTTTCAATTAAATTTTAATTATTTTTGTAAATTTTATTTTATTATAATCCCCTTTGTTCATCATCAAATCAAAATCAATTATAATTATATAATAACGGCATAAATTTAAAATAGTTTTAACTATAAATATAAATGAAACTAATTGTTCGTATTCACCAAGTAACAAAGCAGACGATTCATAATGTTTAAACACCGTGTCTAGACTACAAAGGTGTTAACAACTTTATTCAAAGTTTTTTTTGTTTTTTTTTTGTCTAATAAATGATATAAAATTAAAGAAATGAGTTAGTTAGAGACGTGAAAAAAAGAAAATGTTGCCAAATAGATTGATAATATATGCATTAATCACATGAAACAATGCCACATACGCCAGGGCATTTGAGGTTTAGATGAAGTTTATAAAAACACCTGTTAACACTGATACCACAAAAATGATTACAGCGGCCAAAGACGGCTAGCTTATTATCTTACCACGATCGCACCACGTTTTATGTTTATTCCTCAAATGCTTGGAACCAACCAGGGGATTCTAGCATGAAAATTATTTTTGTTCAAATCTGCTCCACGTTTTCAAAGTAGCCCCAGTTTACGGTAAAAGGATTTCCATTCTTCCCAAATATATAACACAAATAAGGAAAAATAAGCCATTGGTTGTATTCCAAGATGAGGTGACCACTCATGGACGGAAGCATCAATTGACTTGATGAAAGCGAAATCAAGGTCGCGAGCGAACAGAGTGCAATTTAAATCTTGACCTTTCCTTCACTTGTTAGGAGTGGTGCATCATTCGAGTCAATATAAATTGCATTAGAGAGGACCAAATAAAATATTTAAGACAAATTGTTCAAAAGGGAATGTAATAATTGAAAAATTATTAGTTTTTTTTTTTTTTAAATATGAAAGGACCAATTATTTTTGCATAAGTAATATATGTAAAGATACATACTTATTTAAGAGCGAAAAAGTACTTTAATTAAGGAAAATTGAATTGAAATCTATTAGGCATACTCAACGATATTAGCTTTGGAATTTAGAGTTGTATTTAAGAATTTCAGAGGAAGATATGTTTGTAATTTATGTTGATCTCAGAAAAAAAAAATACAAATTATATGCAATGAGTAGTACTCACTGTTGTTCTCCAAAACATTTCCACAGGAAACAGATAACGTGAATCCCTCACCTGAAAATAATTCAAATAAATAATTAAAATTAATTACTACATATAAAGAATAAGGTATCATAATTTTTTTTCTCTTTCATTTTTTTTTAAATTTGCAACTGTTATAAACACAAAAATAAGCTAATTCTCTGTCAATATATTTGTGATACTTATGAATCGTTCGTTGAGTGCAAAAATCATATATTAAGAAAAACACCATTTTTTCCACAATAATTCACAATTAATATTCGTCTTTGTAATAGCCTCATAACTAAGCCCATTAGACATAAAGAAAAAGAAAAAAATATTTTTTGGTGATGTCTATAGCGCGAAATTCACACACATAAAATGCACTTTCGACTACTCACAATTACCACAGACATCGTACACATCGGTATAGGAACCGACACAACGTACAGTACGGACTTCGGATATCGGTATATTAAAATAAATAATCCTTAGCTATTAATTCAGATTCATAAATCAATTGCCACATCTATTGGAATTATTTTATTAGAGAATTAGTTTCGAATGCTTAACATTCATCTTCAGTTTTAAAACATACAGAATTTTCAACACATCAGCACTATGTTACATGGATTATATATACTAAAGTTTTCAAAAATGTAAGATAAGAAATCAAATATTGGTTCCCACCTGAGGAGATTTAACAGATATCTGAAATATATCCATATTAGAAGGAGGAAGGAAGGAAATTTTGGGGGTTTTACCTAAGGAATTCCCCTATTACTAAATGAATTTTCCGTATCTTTTGGAACAAATTAAAAATGGAGCTATTAGAAATGTTTATCTGGTCATTTAAAAAGAAATTTGTACCGGTTTTAAACGATATTTGATTTTAGGATGTTTTCTACTTGATGTATTATTGTTACTTCCGAGTCTTTGTTAAATTTGTAGTTATTTTAATTTAGACGGATAGCAAAATTGGAATTTTGGGTCTTATTATTGTATGCTCTTATATGTTCTTTTACTCTTTGATTTACCGATCGTCCAGTTTTTCCCGTGTATTTAGCTTCACAGACATTACATTTTAGTTCGTATAAACCGCTTTTTGGGAAAGGGTCTATTTTCTCTTTAGGTAAAGGAAAATAAGATGACAATGGTTTATCTATTTTAAATGCAGGATTTAAACCTATTTTTTTTTAAATTCCTCTCCGAATCTGGTGGATAATGGGCCATAATATGGTATCAACATATATTTCTTTGGGGTAGCTTTATCCTCTGAGTGTGTTATGTATAGATTATTCATATTTGTTTTTTTTTCGATCGTATTCTATTTTTCTAATAAAATAATTCCAATAGACGTGGCAATTAATTCATCAATCCTAATTGTATTGATCCTTCTATACCATCTTGCGTAGCTCAAACTTATTTATTAAATAACCATTTACAATATTATTAAAAAAGTGTTTAACGTTTCTGTGTAAAATCTGTACGTTGTCGGTTACTAAGGTATACTGGAGGACATTCGTCAAGATTAGATGAAATAAATTGTGAGTTATTATAAAGTAATGCCATAAAGTCTGTGAACAATGTGGTATTGGGGTATTGCTAAGCCAAATCTAACTGAAGAAATTTCTAAATATCCTTTAGCATTACATTCAAATATTTAAAAATTAAGCTGTATCATATATTATGCCTTAATACCATAACTTGTTTAATATTTTTTATTAACAGTTACTATTTTTAAGCTGATTGATTAATTAACTGTATTAATTAAAAAATTAAAAATGTATTTTTAACAACTACATTGATAATACCATGAAATACTCTATAAGAAAATCTGAACTGAAATATTAAATTTAGGAAGACCATCATCCTACTTCAGTAAAGCTAGGAAAATGCTATTCCGCCCTCCGGAAAAATAAGTTTTTATTGTTTTATTGCACTGGTGCTAATGACCGAGATGTTTTGCGGCTAAATATTCCAACAGGCGAATGGAAGCCGCTGTCTTAATACCTGATGCAATTTTTATCTCCATTGTTCTATCTCAAAACGAAAGCAGTTGGGATCACCGAGTTTCTAAAGCCAGGATATTAAAAAAAAAATTAATCCTCGGGTAAAAAACCTTAGCAGGAGATTAATTCCTTGATAATATTCCAAATTCCTTTATCTTCCTGAACACACCGTTTGTTTTAATGGAACAAATCTCTCTTCTTTTCTTTTTCCTTTTTTTTTTTTTTTTTTTTTTTTTTTTTCTGTATATTTGATTTAAGAGAACACTCTGAACATTTTTTATTTTATATTACAACTAAAAGTTTAATCAAAAAGCCTTTGTCCTTTAAAAAATATCTACATTAAAAAGAAATATGTAGTTCTATTTATTGGAGAAGTAAAAAAAATATTTAATAAATATTAATCATAATTAATATAGTTATTGCTGCTCTCTAGGGGACCGCACTGCAGTAAGAGACCTTGGTTTGGATAAAATATTAATAGAAAGTTTGGAACTTTTGATACTTCTAAAACTACGTAGCTTGATTTGAATAATAATCTGAGTGTTTTTTGTGGGAATTTTAAATATAGCAGAAACGTAAAAAGAAAATGTCAACTCAGAAACGTACAACTTCTTATTGGTTTCAAATGTCCTATATGTAGTAATAATTCATTATAATATTTTTATATCATACTTTTACTGTAACCGACTAACAAGGTTATGACTCACCTCGAGAAAAGACGTGGATGAAGATATGAGGTATATGAAGAATAATAGCAGGTGATATTTTCAGCAGGACTATATTAAATTATAAGAACCTCGCAATAAAACTTATAACAATGGTTCAACAGTCGTTTCTCAGAGCATAGGTACTGTACCGGAGCAAAATAAGGACACTTACAATCAAGAATAAAGGCGTTCTGAGTAAACGGAAAAGAGAAAAAAATTGTTACATATCCCATACCATAGCCACGGAAAGATTTTCAGATCTGCCCGATCTAACGATTTTTTAGAGTCTAATTACTTAAATAATTAGTCATTAATTAATTGTTGCCTCTATCGTGTGATTGTCCATACAATAATGAATAAGGTATATTAAAAAAAATCAAGATCTCTCTTATTGGAAAAAAAAAAAAAATAGATCATGAGGTATTACTTGCAAAGAGGTGGCTTGCTCGTTTTAACAGTTACTTTTCGGTAACCCGTTACTGTTTAACCGTTGCGCATTCTAGCGGTAGCAATTCGAAATAAAACTTCAAATTTCGCTCCTTTCAGAGTTCCGCAGATTCTATTCTAGATGCCAATAGAAATAACTCTATATGCTTTTGTAAATTGAACTTCAATGCTTAAAATATTATTTTATAATAAATATGAAATTTTTATTATAATATTAAATAAACATGGTACTCTAAAAGTAGATAAAAAAATAATCAGAAAAGAAATAAATGAAAGTTTTTTTTAATTCATAATTTTTATAAACAGAGTCTAAATTAAACGAACAACAATATACAATAATATGACAATAGTAAAAATCCTGAGAAGCCATTAATAAATGGCAAGGTGTGAGAATGATTTAATTAAAAACAAATACCAAATGCTATTAATGGTTGAATAATATATGAAGAATATAATTTATATGGATAAATATAGTATATTATATGGATAAATAATATATAAGTAAAAGGTATTTATTTTATGGACATTCTGTGGTTGCTTTCGCTAAAAAGGCGGACCGTATTGAAGAGCAGTGAAGGAGTTTTAAAGGCAGGGAAACATCGGTAAAAACAAGGGGGGGACACACTCAGTCTCTCACGGATCTTGTTGGCAATTTTTTTGGAGGTTCCTGGTCAAAAAATATTAAAAATCAAAATGTTTTTCGGATTTTCCAATTTTTTTAATAGGTTTTTGTTCATCGAATTTTCCATTTATATACGTCAAAAGAAAGCTGAGACCCTCCTCTTTCCAGCGATACCAACCAGTGCATTGCATGACAAAGTAATGACGATTTAAAGGTATGTAACCAATAATCGGTTTTAAAATTTCATTTTCCTGGAAGAGGGTGAAAAAAATGATATTTTTTTATTTTGTTGAATAACAGTTTTTTAATGTTTTTGAGGGTGCTGAATTAGAATCTGACCTCATTACATTGAAAAACTAATCATTTTTTTAGAATTTAATTAACCTAAACCAAAATCTATGGAGCGACTGTATTTTTCCTTTAATTCGCAATCAAACCTGAAAATCTTGGTGCAAGAATGATGTCGATATCATTTTTAAACTCGAGATAAAAAATAAATTAGTTTAATGCTATTTTATTTTTTTTCTCGGCTTCTAGGGCCCATTGGTCGGAACGGCAAAATACGTGTCTAATATTTTTTGACCAGGAACCTCCGAAAAAATTGCCAACAAGATCCGTGAGAAAATGAGTGTGTCCTCCGCTTGTAAGTTAGTACTTGGTCATAAAGGGAAAATTTAGTTCTAATTTCGAATGTATACCGCTAGAATGCGCACCGGTTAAATAGTAACTGAATACCGAAAAATAACTGTTAAAAGGAGCAAGTACTACCTCTTTGCAAGTAATACCGATTATGGAGATGTCTATCTATAATTTACTGGTTTTCCCAATTTACATCTTAGAATTAGAATGATCAAATTACTTGAATAAATTATTAAATTTAATTAACAATCAATGGTTATTCGAAATAAACAAAGTTAAGAGAAAATATGGGTTAACAAACGTGACTTTTTTCATTCAAATCAATGTAGCTCCAAAAAGATAGATCCTAGCGAAAAATCTTTTATAGCAAAAAATATTTTCTATTAAATTTCTGAAATGCAAATTGTCACAACTATTTGACTAAAGCAACACCAACATTGCTAGAGCGTGTCAAAACTATTTTTTTTTTTTTTTTTTCAGGGTGAGAAAAACGTAAAACGTTAAAAGAACAAGATATAGACCCCTGCCAGCAGACATATCCATGTCAAAAAGAAATATACCCTATATCTAAGGGTGTATTTTAATTAACGTAATTGTTGATGTAAGGATGAATGATTTTTTAATACAAACCGTATTTCATATTAATTTTTATTTATATTTCGCTTAAACTATTCAGAAATAATGTAGAAACAATGAAGCAAAAAAAAATTGGGATGAAGTAAGCAGAATGTAGTAAAGGATAGTTTAGTGAATTCCTAGGCTGGAACAAGAAGAGGTTGAGCCCTGCCAAACCGCAAATGGTTTGTAAATTGCTGAGGTCCCTCAGGGGCTTATGTGGACACCTGGCTATTCTCTCCAAAGGCAACATTCCGCAATGAAAACAGCCGCTGTACATTTACAAACATTATTTTACTTTTTTAAAAATACGGTCATGTGTTTTTTAGATATGCTTCTTAAGTTCTTCGCATTAATTAAAATTAAAAAAAAACTTACTTGAAATATTATTACTCCGGTAAAAAAAAAACAAATGGTTACCACATCACATCTCTATTGGCTGTAATAATCTTTGACAACTGTGAATCCGAAAAATATCTGCTGGCTAATTAATTTGGTCTATGGATGATTATACTAATAAAAAAAATAAAAACATTATGTTGGGTAGTCTGGAAATTAAAACAGAATTTCATGTTTTCATTGAATCACCTTTCTAAATAATAAACTGTTTACATTTGATGCATTATTGACTTCATTCATCAATCCTCTTCCAAACAAAAATGTTTGTAAACTCGTTTGGAACGTCAACCGAAAGGCCAGAAATATAAACAAAGTTCGGTTAGATGGCAGTGTGAGTGCACCGTGGTTTTAATAATAAACATAGGTTTGTAGCAGGACTTCACCCCTGAATGACGAGCTTTGGTTAACGGATATCACAAAAGTGTTTATAGAATTTGTGGGAAAGGCAAGATTTATTTTCGGCGATCCAGCCTCCGCCCATAAAAATTAATTATAGTTTAAAAAACTGAAAAAAACACGCTTTAATAGCAAACCGAACTAAAACGTTTTATTGACATATCTCGGAGTAGAAATCAGAATCTTTAAAAATCCTATCTTGCACAAAATCTGATCATCTAAAACTATTGGTATACCACATTTTTTGATTGGATAAACCATTTTTGTAATATAGCCTCTTAAACATGACTAAAACTAACTTCTTGAGAAAGTTAGGGAAATTCGTCGAGTTTTGACAATCGATTGTGGCTGAACACCTAAATCAAATTCAACTTAAGAGAAGTTTTTATACGCACAATTTAATAAAATTTAATTTTGTAAATAACTCATTTTTCGATTTAAAGCATTTTTGTATGTTTTTTTTTTTTTGCAAAAATCTGAAAAAAGTGCAAAATGTTGGATTTCCCCCCCCCCAAAAAATGTTCCCCTTATCAAATGTAGTCACATTTTTTATATTTTATTCTCAGGGGCCATCTGGACCATACTGAATCATAAAACCACCTTTAGCAAGGTAGGCTACATTTTTGAGGGTATTTCGACTGGATTGAGTAAGAAAATTGAAACTAAGTTGTGCAATTATTGTATTGGCATTGGTCCTTGAAACGGTTGCAAATTTTCAAGTTAATCAGATTGCTGGAAATTAGTGAAAATTACGATGAAAGATTCCGTTACAAAGAGGTGAAGTTAATAAAAGCGTATTAATAAAATGTATACACAATCTGACTCCTATTTGTTGTAGATAGATTTTACCTATAAATACAACAGTGTTACAAAGGGAATTGATGGAAACTGCTTCAGAAATCTCAAAACCGAATAATGGAGTAACCAAGATTATTATCGGATTCTTAAAAAAAGAAATTACCGAAGAGCACTCGCCCCAAATAAGATGACTTAGCTATAGCAGGTGTATTGCCCCAAGTCCCCCTCAGAGACCTCTAGTGGTCCCAAGGCAGGCCTTATAAGGCCTTTGAGCTTTATAAGGGCTTGAAGGAATCGGTAACGAGCCTTCTTTCATCGCCCTCTCAAAGTCGAGGTCGTTCAAGGTCTCCAATTGGGATCTTCGGCTAGATCACATTTTTCCTTTTCCTGTTTCCAATTCAGAATATTTCGATTTATACGTTTCGTGGCTGCTTAAGCTATACAACCCTGACTCAGTTATAAGTCAACATGCAAATATAAAATGACAAATCACTATTTTCAGTTTCGTTACTTCATTTATGATATGAATATATGTTTTTTGTCTATAGTTTTCTTGTGTAACTTTTTTTTACCCTCAAAATGAGTGACGCTTTTTTCACTCTAAAAAATGTAACATTTTGATACGCTCTAGCTCTGTTGGTGTTGCTGGGATTAAAAATTTTCCGGTAGTTTCCTTATCAAAAATTAAACGGAGAATATTTCTGTGGCACATGTGAATAGTATGCTAAGTGAAATTTTTTTTGAATTTTGGGTATCACCAAAAAGCTAATTTTTGTCTCTTTATTTGTTTTTGTATAAGTAATTTAAGTGGCTATTACAAAGACGTACATACCTTTGTAAATATTCGGTTAGAACTCGAAAATTGAACTTTAGCCTGTGAAATTAAGTCAAGTGCAGATATTACCCATATTGTCAGTTTTACAAATTAATGTAATGTGAGCTGTCTCATTATTTTGTAATTAGTATGATTTTCAAAAGCGGAGAAACTACTTCTCATTATTTGGTATTAGTGATGGATCGATCTGGGTGGAACGGAACTTGGAACTGGTTCCAGCTTTGAACCGGTTTGGAACGAAACCAATCACCCAAGTTTTTCGTTCCATCCGGAAGTATACTTAGCTATTTAAACCTTCTTAATATTTAAGGAACTATAAAAGTTTTAACTATAAAATAGAAAGACGAGAAGTTACAAAAAGGGATGTAACGAAAATAAGAGGTACATAGGTGGTAGGATGGTAAAACTGACGTGGAACGAAAAGTGGAACAGACTGATAATTCTCATTCCACTTTTAACTCGGAACGGTCTTCACTTGTATGTAGTAGGTTAGGAAACTGACGTGGAACGATAAATGAAACGGAACGAAAACTGGAACTGGTTGCAATAGTGGAACGGAATGTAAAATCTCATTCCACTTTTAAGTCGGAACGGCCCTTCACTATTTGGCATGGATATGTCTTTTGGCTAAGGGTTGGTAGTTTTTGTTTTTTTTAGCTATAAAGCGTTCAAAGCTTCTAATTAATTAAATAAGACTTATTTACTTAACAGTAATTATACCTGTTTGGAGATACGGAGATGAGCTTTGGGGCTCCACAAAACCTTCCAATCCTTCTCGAATACAATCTTTAAACTATAAAAACCTCAATGGTTCATATAATTTCATAATTAAACTTATGCATAACGATCCAAATGTCCTATAAGTTCTAGATTTAGCCCAAACCAGCATTTCTGCTTTCATAGCAAACATTTCTATTAGTCCCTTTTTAATTTTTTTTTTTTTAGTAAGAACAACCAGTGGATGGAAAACCGAAAGGTTCTTACCTGACATTTACCTTTAAACCTTCTAAACCAATCTTTTCAGATTTAGTCTAAACCAGATAAGTATCCTTTGATTGTTAAACCTCCATACCTCAGTATCCATATTCAGTCTCTTGACTTTGCTTCCCACTCGATTCCCGATAATAATCCGAGACATCTTAAAAGATGACCTAGGGACCATAAATGGGTAGTCCTTCACAAGTTATTGCCATATCATCGTAATTATTTCACCGAAATTTACTTATTGTATATATTGTATACAGATTTAAATATCAATAAAGTACAGGGTGTTCGAAAGATCGTAGGCCAAAGATGTATCTCGGGTAGGGATGTTCATTTTGAACCTATTTAAGGTCACGGTCCTATATACAAAGTCTTACGGGTTTTTTTAATGATTTTTTTTTAAATGGCCAAAACCAAACATTTATGCTTTATAACTTCGTTGTTTACTGATGATATCAACGCAATTTTTTTTTTTTTTTTTTTTTTTTTTTTTTTTTTTTTTTTTTTTTTTTTTTTTTTTTTTTTTTTTTTTTTTTTTTTTTTTTGCTGTAATTACTAATACATTGTCCATGTATAATTAAATACATTTAATGCAAACAACAAATACAAAAAAAAACCGGCAAGTATAGTATATTAATAATTTATTAAGAATAATAAAAAAAAAAAAAAAAAGGGTAAGCCCAACACCCAAACCCGAATTATTTTAAATACTGAACCTAAACTTGAAGTTAGTAATTTTTTATTTTTTATTTTTTTTTTTTACCTTTAACTAGATTTAATGATCTCCCATTTTTTTTTTTTTTTTTTTTTTTGTAATGGTTTTTGGCATCAAATCTTTTTTATTTTACATGGAAAATGTATTAGTAATTAGGTACTACAAAAAAATGGCGTTGATATATCTGTAAAAAACAACGTTATAAGGCATAATAATTTGTTTTTGGCCATTTTTTCAAAAAAATTCATTAAAAAAAAACTTAAGACTTTGTATATAGATAAGTGACCTTAAATAGGTTTTAAATGAACCTCCCTACCAGAGATACCTCTTTAGCCAACGATCTTCCGAACACCCTGTACAAGTAAAAATATAAATTGTAATGGTTCATTGCAGACATTTTTTCTAACAATAACAACCTCAAACAAATATTATCATCTATCATACCAAACTCAAAACCTCTGGCAACCGTAGGAACTTTTATTTACTGAGAAGTAGAAGAAACCCATAGCAGCACCGTTTCCGCGGCCACAGCAGAATTATATTCACTTATAGGAAGGAGATGGAAATAAATAAAATTACGTGATGATAAATAGAGGAGGGAGATATACAATGTATCGAAGGCAGGAAGGCTATGAGATAAATAATACATTTCTGGGGGCAGAAGGTAGGGGATTTATTTATAGAGGCCATTAAGGTGCCTCTTTTCAGGCAGCTATCTCCTCTTTCTACATTCCGCTCCCCGGGGCAACTCTTACCATCCTCCACTCCTTTTACAGTTTTTTTCTTCACGACTCTTCTATAGCTTCAGTTTTAGCCGACCTTTTCTTCATGGGCCAAATCGATTTGCAGCGGATTTCGTAAATAATATATATGCGAACGACGTTTTCTTCGAAATAAAATACATAAATTACATTACGAAAGAATAACCGTTAATCAAAGCAAACAAAGAAAGCACACACACACACACACACACACACACACACACACATATATATATATATATATATATATATATATATATATATATATATATATATATATATATATATATATATATATAATGAAAATGAAATGAAAAAATAATTTTTATTCTGGGACATATTGTCCCCTAAGAATAACAGACATGTATAATAAGGTTGTATAATAGTCTGGCTATCTTAATTTCAAATGAAGATAATAATATGTATAAAAGGTAACAAATGTATATACAATTGAAAATATAACTTTGTGATAAATATATACATGAAAAAAGAAGAGAGAAAAAAAATAGGATAACAAGATAATAATAACCATATGCTAATATAATAATTACAATGCGTTCAGAAAAATAAAGAAATATAAAAAAAAAATAATAAAATAAAATAAATATAGTGAATAGAAAGGAAAATATATAGAGAGAATGAAAATGAATTTAAATTTATACGATGATCTACTTATTGAAGCAAATTCATCGGCATCGGATATGCTGAATTTGATTAACTTGACTTTTAATTGTCACTCATATTGGCGGCATCTAACTGGGATTTAAGGAGATATTGGAATAGGAGAGTTTTAAATGAGTTAAAGGAAGAAGCATGTCTAATTTCAGAAGAGATCGAGTTCCAGAGGGTAGTGGATCGAGCGAGAAAGGAGTGTTGGTATAATGCTGTTCGGTGGAAAAGGGTATATAGGTCAGAGGAACGTGATCTTGTTGTTGGGAGTGGACAGAAGACTTGAATATCAGTAGGTTATAGATGTAGGGTGGGCAATGGTTATTAATCGTATGGTACAGGAAAGTGCCCAAGAAATACTGTTTACGGAAGGATGGATAGAGCCATTCCAATGCAGTGTAGAGGTTCGATACATGGAAACGTCTCGGTGTTCTGAAAACAAATCTGATAAAACTGTTCATGATTCGATGTAATCTGTCCCGGAGACCCATCGAGAAGCCCCCATACACCACACACCCATAATCAAACTGAGGAAAAATGAATGAGGAAACTAGGAGTTTTCGTGTGGGTTGAGGAAGGGAATGGCGGGAACGATAAAATAATTTGAGGATTCCTATTGATTTACGGGCTATTTGGGCGATTTAAGGCTTCCAGGAAAGGTTTTGTTCAATAATGATTCCTAGGTTTTTATCGAAGAAACAGAAGGTGATAGGTTGATTATTCAGGTTTAGGGTAGGAAACTCGGTAATGGATCTGAGAAGGGGATTTGAGCCGATAATAATAGCTTGAGTTTTTCCTGCATTTAACTTTAAATTATGTAGGTTGGCCCAAGCACTGATTCTATAGAGGTCTTCCTGAATCTTAGAAAAAGCTTCATATAATTTGGCAGGAGGAAATGATAAAAATATCTGAGAGTAAAAATAGACTATATATATATACGTTTAGTAAGGTTCTTGAGGATATAACTGTGTAACAGTTAACAAATTTATCTATATTAGCATATCGAGTCAATACTGAAAAATATCTATAATGGAAGAATGGGATTTTATGAAGAAATCTAGACAACCCGCGGCCCTGAAGCAATCACAGTGAGGAAGGAACTTTAGAAATCCAACAGAAAAATAGCAAATGTGAAGAATACTAGATACATTCCTAGTAAGATGCAGGGCATGATTATGAGAACAATATAGTCTCTAAACGTCAAATAGCTGTTTTTATTTATTGACTGAACCTCAAGAACCTAAATAGCATATATACTCAACAGCACAAAGGACCGGACACTCAGATTTGGTCTCATAATTTTGATAAATACATTGTGAAACAGCAGAGAAAGAAATGCTTCGTGATAAATACATACCTTCCTGTCTTGAGAGAATGTGGAATTGTTTTTAAAAAATAATTCCTATTACTGAAATTTCGCAAATTCTACTTTCATGTTATTTATTGAATTGTTTAAATTTAAATTATGCCCGACAGGATTAGCGCCTTTCGTCGTAGAAAAGGGGAAAAGCCCACAATTAGAAGAACATCCCTTGTGAGAAAACCTGATAAAAATGAAGAATAAAGTTTTTTAAAAATGTGTTGATTTCTTATTTTTTCTTTCTTTTATAATTTTTTGTCATTGATTAATAAAAAATATTCATTTGCGGCAAATTTTGCGTAAATAATTTATAAATAAACCTTTTTTTACCATAAATTAAAAAGATTAATGTATTTAACAAAATTATGAAGCCAAATCTGAGTGTCCGTTTTTGCTGTTGCCCGAACATATATTTGAATTTTGACAACGATTTGAATTTATTTGTATTTCGTCCTCTTTTTAGGTTTTCTCCTCGATTTATAGAATTCGAGATATTCCAAGTTAAAAAAGGGACTTTTTTCATTTAACAAAAAAAAAATATATATTTTTGTAATGGCTCAACAAAAAATTCTGTTTACTTCATTTGATGGTTTCATTCGATTTTTTTTTTTTAATTCATATTTTAAATTTTGTAATCCAAGGTTTTTCTGTTGGATATGAAATTGCCGGCATAAATATGAAAAAAAAAAAAGAAATTTTTAAAATTAAGTATTGCTAACATAATTTTATTTTTTTTTCCTTCAAATTTTAAAGGTCTTGGCCTAAACTTAATATCTGTGTTGAAATTTATTTTAATCCTTTTCACACAATATCGGACTTTTAAATTTACCGACATCGTTTCAGGGCGGTATTAAAAATGTGCCCAGCAGTGTACTTATAAATATAAATGTACCCTTTTTTCCAAATGGATTTATATCTCGTAGACTTTCACTATAAAGGACATGGATATTTAATAAAATAATGGAAATGTGAATATTTAATAGATTACATCTCTCTTACGGTCAAGAGAAAAACTAAAAATAAGTTTTTCTAAATACTTATAATTTTACTATTTTGTCGTGTTAATTCCCTTGTAAATCAATAGGAGAGTACTCTCACTTAGCCCAAATCGACTTGTAGGTAACAGGGAAGAAGAACAAATAAAGTGTATCATTTTTAGTAAAAGTGTTAAGTGTATAATATTTGTTGTATATAATTCAGCGAAAAGTGTTTATGTCGTTGCGTATTTCTTTATTTGAATAAACTATTTGAGACCATTGCCCAGAAACAAGCTCAAAACGTAAAACACTTTGAAGTTCCAATAAGCACAAACCATCACATTTTCAATCTAACCGATCCAAGTGAACTAAAGTTCGGAAGTATTTTGATGAATAACTGACTCTACTTCCATGGAGCTAATATCCGGCGGGTGCCTGTGCGCTTAGACCTATATTTTTTATTTTATCATTATTGTTTTTATTTTTATTTTTTTGAAATAGAACGAATAAAAACATTCTCTCAGGATAAATTATAAGAGTTGGAATTTAAAGATATTATTCATGCACAAGGAGTTTAATACCTTGGAAACGATTTAAAGTAACTTCGAAGATCATTGTTAGGTAGCAGTCAAATGAAAATGAATATTGAAAGCATTGGAGCATGTAAAAGAATATTGGATACACACATGGTAGGTCTTCAAAAGGACAGAAGAGAAAAAGTGGTACAAAAAGAAAAACAAAAAAACAAGCCTTGATGTAGAGACAAAAAGTATTTCACCGTGTAACCAATCCCTCCTCTCTCCTCCCTACCCCCTTCTCTCTCAGATAATAAAATAAAAAATATTTATATCTATTGTAAATATTAGGAATTAGTCTACCAATATCGGAAACCGTATCAAATTGACAAACATATTTAAATTGATACTAATCCGATAATTTATCTTAACCTGGAACATACAACTAGTTATGTCAATGAGGAAAGCCGACCCCATTTAATTTTCGATAGCTAATGGCACCAATTGAATTTTCATAGTTGAGCTCAGCATCCCATCATTTATTAACAGATAAAACCGATGGAAGTTAGAAGATCACTTATAAAGTTAACCAGGGCGCTTAAACTATTCCGACTCTTTTAGAAAATTATATTAGGACTCTAATCTAGTTTTAGAGCCATTATAACTGTAATTTGGAGCTTTCAACTTGAGAAAGTCCCTTCAACTCTCAGGACATTTTATAAAGTTCTGTAAAGAATGATGAAGAAGTCCGTCTTGGAACAAGATTTTCAAATAGTTCTTTGTTTTGAGGCGCCATTACTTAAATTGAATTCTCCACGGCAGCTGGTAGGGTCAGAGATATACAGTACATTCATATATATATATATATATATATATATATATATATATATATATATATATATATATATATATATATATCTTTCTATGTATATATGCATATTAAAAAACATCTTGGAAATGTTTATAAGTTTTACATAAATAATTAATCTTGCATTATTTACATAATTAGTTGTCCTCTTCAAAATTTGATCGAAGAACAAATTCATTGTTTACAAGAACAGCATTGGGATTACTTTCGGGCCTAGCTTGCTCTCCTACCATATAAGTGGGAGAACAAACTTGGTTTGGGGTTTCCGTGGGATGCTTTATTGTATTGTATATATAGTATGATTGTCATTAATTTATTTTGCCTCTATTTTTTTTAAAATTTATTTATTACTATTTTTCTATTTTATTTTATATCATTATTTACTATATTTTGTAACTTGATTTTTTTTTTTTTTTTTTTTTTTTTTTTTTTAGGGCACAAACGGCCTTATAGACCACGTGAATATTATATCCTCCCAACTCTCCCCACATATCCCTCCCTCTTCTTCTCCTCCCACCTCTTCTTCATTCTCTCAGACTGCATTCTTCTTTCTTCCTCGCTCCATACTCCCCTCCTCCTCACCTCCTTGGTACCCACTAGGACATTTATTTCCCTAAGTTTTTCCCTGTATCTATTACCATCGAAACAGACCTGACTTGAAATTCCCAATTTCCCCGTTTCTTTCTTCATCTGCCCAATGTACCCTCCAACCTCTTTATATCTTCCTATTTATACTGTTCTGGTTCATCTTGACCATATGACCGTAGAAACGTAGCCTCCTTAACCTAATGTCCGTTTCCAGGTCATCCATTTCTCTGTATAATTCTCTGTTAGGCCTCAGCCTATATCCTTCCGGTAATTTTATTGGCACATAAATTTTCCTTAAGATCTTCCTCTATACTCCAAAAGGTTTCCTTAAGCTAGGAATCTTTTTTGTTTTGTTAAGGTATCTTGTTTTGTTAAAGGTTTTTTTTTTTTTTTTTTTTTTTTTTTTTTTTTTGTTTGTTTATTTATATTTTTCATTGTACATATTTCATGAATGGATACAATGTCATGCATATTACCCATTGCCCTTGAGAGAGGTAGCTTAACATATTTATTCACTTTACAAAAAACAAATATATAAATTACTCAGTACAATTTTAAAACCAAAGGTTTTTAAATAAATATTATAAGTAAATGGCACATAAATTTTCATTGAATTTATAATTATGAACGAAGGGAATTGATATTCTATTCCAGTTTTTATATTAAACTTTTCTAAAACAATTTGGTCAGGAGTTAGGTTTTATTCAATTCAACTAAGGAGTTAATTGACCCATGCTTAAACGAATTAAAAAAATGTAAGGGCCCTAATGTCTAATGTTCCTTTGAACATTGATACCATATTTTAATTAATTGTTTATTTGCTTACTCAACCGAGTTATCATTCATGATTAAACGTTTAATGGTTTCTGCTTGTAGAGCCTGATCAATGAAGTTTATTCCTGTTTCTTTCTACTTCTACACTATATTCCTTTCTTGTTCAATGCGTCTTCAAATATTCATTCCCAGGTCTTTCTTGGCCTTCCCTGTGACTATTTTCCCTTCTCCGAAGCTCTGGCTATTCCATTTTCATTTATTTGCGAGATATGTCCAAATCATCGAAATTGGTTCTTTCTGTTTACTTAATTTACAAAGCCCAGGTTTGTCCTAAAAGACCCTTTTACAATTTCATACCCGTTCTCAGTTCAGTTTCAGTTTTCGTTCCAATTTCATTTCAGTTTGTAAGCGTTGTCCTTTTACACGGTCCGTTCAATTATCAATATACCCAGTCATTTCAGTTCTCCGTAGAAAACTGAAATTTTTAGAATTATTTAAAAAAAGTTTGGCGTAAGCTATTAATTGTCGACTTGACCATCGTCTTTGTATTTTTTCAATCATGTTCATAAAGCTTTTCTAATAGGAAAGAGTAGGCAGCTTCTCTGATCTTCGCTTTGTGATAGCGTTTGTCTGTTGTGTTTTTTCCCCACTAACTCGGTAAACTTTTACTACAATAAATTTCAACAACAAAATCGTGATTCTTGGACATGGTGACAGATTAACCGTACAAAATTTTCAATAATACTGA
Source organism: Euschistus heros (assembly GCA_003667255.2). Taxonomy (NCBI): domain Eukaryota; kingdom Metazoa; phylum Arthropoda; class Insecta; order Hemiptera; family Pentatomidae; genus Euschistus; species Euschistus heros. Next base: position 7,529 of record RCWM02000007.1, on the reverse strand, counting down.
TAAAAGGAGTGAGGCATGACGCCTTTGTTAACACACAGGAATTATAAGAAATGAAACAAAACAAATAGGCCTTTCGATCCCGTCAGTTTTCAGTCTCCGTTTCCGTTATTCTTTCATTTTTTCATGTTTACATACATACATACATACATCGGTGGCTCTACATCCCGTCACCGAGACTGGGCCTCCTCCAAAAGCTTTCGCCAGTCAATCCTGTCAGCCGCAGCAGCTCTCCAGTTTCGGACTCCCAGCAGAGTCCGTGCGTCCAGTGTCACTGAATCCTCCCATCTCACATTTGGCCTGCCGACTTTTCTTCTCCCATGCAACTTTCCGGATAGTATCCTCCTGGGTATCGCCGAGTCATCCATGCGTGGGACGTGCCCGGCCCATCGAAGTCGTCCTATCTTGATAAACTTTACCAAGTCTGCATCCCCATACAGGCCAGCCAGTTCGACATTTTTTCTTCTTCTCCAAATTTCACCCTCTTTAACAGGACCGAAGATCTTCCTCAAAATTGATCTTTCAAAGATCAGAAGCCTATTTTCATCCTGTTTTTAAAAGGCCCATGCTTCTGATCCATAAGTTAAAACAGGACGGACCAAGGTTTTGTAGAGGGTGATCTTGGTCCTGTTAGACAGGAACCTGCTTCTAAAATGCTTCGCAAGGCCAAAGTAGCACCGTCTCGCTGTTGCTATCCTTCTGTTGACTTCTCGAGAGATGTCGTTTCCAGAGTTGATCTCAGCCCCGAGGTAGATAAAGCTACTTACATTTTCAAAATTATATGGTCCAGCCACAAATGGACCAATCCCTGGTCCATCTCCTCCGACTCTCATTTACTTGGTCTTAGCTTCATTAATGTGTAGCCCAAGCTTCTTTGCTGCATCTTCAATGGCCAAGACCGCCTCTCTCAGTGCACGTTCCGATCTAGCAGCAATATCAAAGTCGTCAGCGTATCCCAGAAGCTGAACTGTACCGTTAAAAAGGGTTGCATGGAGTTGGATTCCGGACATACGTACCGCTTTCTCTGCTGCAAAGTTAAAGAGAATACAGGCAAGAGCATCCCCCTGCCTCACTCCACAGTTTGTGTTAAAATCATCTGAGTAGTCATTTCCTACTCGTACTGCACACCTCGAGCCCGACATTGTCATTTTCACAAGTCGTACCAGCTTGGCTGGAACGTTCATATCTAACAGGGCCTGATAGAGTTCTGGCCGAGTTACACTATCGTAAGCGGCTTTAAAATCAAGAAACAGGTGGTGGGTAACTATTCTGTACTCTTTGCATTTCTCTAGCATCAGCCTCAGTGAGAATAGTTGGTCCAACGTGGATCTCCCTCGTCTAAATCCCGCTTGATATTTCCCTATCTCCCTCTCGGCATGAGGGACTAGTCTCTCAAATAGGATATTAGAGAGAACTTTATATGCGCACGAGAGGATCACTATGCCTCTGTAGTTGTCGCAGTCCGACTGGTCCCCTTTCTTGTGCAGTGGGTAGATAATTCCCCTTTTCCACTCATCGGGCATCTTCTCCTCTTCCCATATCTTCAAAATGAGATTATGGAGCTCCTTTCTCACTTCTATTCCTCCATAGCGTATCAGCTCCGCTTGAATTCCATCCAGTCCCGGAGCCTTGTAGTTTTTCAGTTTCGCTATGGCCGTCTCCATGTCTTCATCATCCGGTGGCTCATGTTTACACATACGGAAAACTTACAGTTCGACTGAAACTAAAAATGAACAGAGAAAGGATTCAAGAGAAAGGCCGTCTTAAAGCGTCTTACGGTAGTGTTTCTCAAACTATCCTGTCCAGTTTCTATTCCATTTTTCTGAACTAGAGATTTTACATTGTGTGGATTTTTACACTTGCGATTGAGGATTCAAGATTCAGTTGGCAGGGTTCAGAATAAAAAGGGAATGATCGTTTATATATAAAATACCATTTCTAGATTTCATAATTTATTTGTTTCAAAAATCGACCAAACCAACCTCCTTGGAAAAATAAAGTTAATGACAAGGTAGCGGACTTCACATGAGTAATGACAAAATTAAGAGTTAAAAAGTTGGTGGTTGCCTAAATGAAGAAGAGTTGATATGGAGAGAATTATAATATGAAGTATGAATTGTACAGGACAACTAGAGGAAAAAGCATCCGACCGAGGAACGGTTTAAAATGCATAACACCAGAGAAGATGCAAAGTATAAGACTTGTAGGAGACAGAGAGGGATAATGGCGAGAGGACTAGATGGATAAAGGTATGCAAATCCGGCTCTCTAATTGAAAATGAATAATTTAAAAGAATAAATCCCTAGAGATCCATCATGTTTTGTATTTCAGTAATTTAAATTTGAGCCGCTGAATAATTAAACTTACAATTTGCCTTCGACTTTATGCATTTTTAAAATTTTCTGATATAAGAGCCGTAAACAACGGATGAACCTGCCGCTTCGAGTGCATAAGAGGAAAACTCAGCCCTAATTATTCTTTTGTGTCGTTTCTTTGTTATCGGTACACAACAGTGGGGCTCGTTTAAGCATTCCGTTTTCCGACAACAAACGCTCTTAACCCAATTTGCCCTCTAAATAAACAAATAAACTTAGTCAAAGGGACCGAATGACTACAACTTGTCGCCTCGACTCCAAAGAACACAGCATATTTTATTTTCCTTGCATACACAATACAATACTATACAAAACGGTACAATCGAAATAAATGGCACTACTTTAGATAAAAAATATGTTAATTTTTAAGATAAAAATTCTCTTCTATGGTCAGAACGTGAAAAGCATACAATCTCTTGAAAGGCTTATCGACTCAGCAGTTAGTGTTTAGTCGTCCGTATACATTACCTACAGCTCTTCGTTTTTACTTGTAGAACTCTCTGGCTTACTTACTCCCTTCAAGCGAAAAAACCTTTATTTGTTCAAAGTTCCAAATCCATATACCTAATGTTTAAAACCTGGAGAATTATTTATCTGCCGTTTATACTACTGGGTACATTCATTGTTGAGTTTTTCACATTCTCCTCTTACTGCTTTATAGAATTTTAAGTAGTGTTAGTTTGTTTAACATAATTTTGTTTAAACGTGATTGGGGTCACCGTTTTTTATATATAAACGCCTTACACATTAAAATAACCAAAATCTATAATTTCATATTTCAAACAATTTCTGCCATCATTCTGGCTCTCCAGCGGTTTAAATTTGACTGTACAGAGGATTAGAAATATTTTTATGGAATCGAAAATTTTTTCAACTTATCTCATATATCTTCGATGTTTTGACTCTTTACATTGTTGCACTAACGATCTCCTTTTACCATTTTGAAATGATTGCAGTTTGTTGTTTGTAATTTTCCCTATGTTTGAAAATAATGGTGCACTATACTATGGTCCACTATACTATGGTGCACTAGAGTTGGACTTATCACCTATTTATATATAATTAATTTTAAACGCAAAGATAAGATTTATATTTAGCCTATACGATTTTAATATTTTTTTTTTTTTTTTTTCGTGATCGAGTAAGTGGGATGAAAACTTAAGGTGCCTAATAAAGATGTAAAAAAATATTTTTGTTTTGGAGAAGAACTGACATTAATTAAAAAAAAAAAAAAAAAAAATCTGTTAACAGTTTATTTACACAGAGGGGTAATTCAACACTAAACTTACTAGCATTCCATGTGTACATATTTCTACCACAATTTCGTAATAAAAAAACTAAAATAAGAAAGGATATAGAAAAAAACACGTTTGATATATTTTTTTAATAAAAGTAGTAAGGTCAAAAATCAAAGTAATGAATGCAGTTTCCAACGTCTTCCGGTTTGATATTATCCGGTCTCGACACTTCATCGGAATTTCATCAAAACCTTTCTGCACATCCAAAACCTAAGGCTTAATCCTTATCTAGTTCAAAACATCTCTACAATCCTTCTTGTAAGTTGAAATTTCTTCGTAATAAAAATAAATGCACAGAGAAATTACACAAAGGAATCATAGCAATGGATACCTCCTACACTCATGTTCAAAGTGGATGTAACATAAGCGTTCTAATATCATCCTAAATAATTTATACATCATAGTTTATGAGCCAGTGAGCTTCGAGAGAAAAGTGCTAAGATCTCCTGGAGCCGTGCTCTACCCCACACATAAAGATTTTTTTTTAATTTGTTTTATTTTATTAGAAATATATTTGATTTTATCATTATTAATCTAATTTGACTGTAAACAAGGTATGAATGCCTATTGCTGTCCTACTATTTATTGGTCTGCATTTTGGCGAATTATATTACATGGCAATATAAGTTTTGAAGGATAAAAAGAAAACATTTCATTGTATCTTTATTCAGGATAAATTATTTCATCGAAGAGGAAAGTTTCCCAAACGACCCAGGATTTTCTAAACTTGACAACATGTCAGAGTGGCTGTGTGCCATTAGGGCCTAACTGTCGCAGATCGCTCTAATTGCAGGGCCATTACCATTTAGGGCATAATTTGGTTTTGTTCTTCTTTGGAGGGTCTCCTACTCGAGGGTGTTTGCCACTGAGCAGCTTCTTGAACCTCTTTTCTTGGTTTGTTTCTGCACCTCGTAGGCCGAGGGTTAAAAAATATTCAAAGGTCCTCATTCGAGGTCATTACGAACGAAATTACAGAAATTAAATGTAAAAAATAATATATATTATAAAACAAAAACAATTTAAAAAAAAACATTTTTTTCTGTCTGGGAAAAACATTAAATCATAATTATATCTTTATATAATTCTGCTTTTCCAAATTTGCATTTTAAGGGTTTTTTTTCCAATAGTTTCGCCAGTGATTTCATAATGGTAGTGACTAACAGTCGCTATGTAATTGGATTCCATTGAGACACAAATTACACACATGTTTAATTTTATTTTAATATATTACTGTTATATTACATTTATAACAGTAGTATAGAAGTAATTTTATTTAGTATTACAGTATCTAAAGAAACTAATAAAATCATATTTCTTTATTTTATTATTTTTCAAATTTTGTTATATAAAATTTCAATTAAATAAAAACATATGTTTCTGTAACCCATATCTGTTAATTTATCACTTTGTTACTCTTACTAGATAAAATCACTGGCGAGGCTATTGTAAATAAGACCCCATTTTAGAATTAAAAGGATCAAATTACTTAACTTAATATCTAAATCAAATCAACAATGGATGATTATACTAAATAAAAATGTTGAGAGAAAATAGCGGTTTTAAACGAGGCTTTTTTTTATTATAACTTGAACGTGACATTTACATTCAAACCAGTATAACCCCGAAACGGTAGGTTCTAGCGACAAATTTTATATTAAAAAAAAAATCTCTAAATTTTTTATGAGAAATCTGTCGTCAAATTTTTGATTCGAAGAACACCAACCAAAATACCCAACCCAAGATCCCTAGCCGAAAGACATCCATTTCAAAATATTGTTTCATTCCATATGCATTAGATCGCTTTATAAAAATCATAACAAAGAATGAAATAATTTACTGTTAAGAAATATAAGAAGAAAATGATCTGCGATGCAGTAAGAAGGAAGAGAACACTTTTTATGTAACACCGACGTTTTGACCTACATTAGATTCTTGTTGTTGGCCTAGAAATTTACGATCCATAATGAGAATAGATCAAAACGTCGGTACTCTACAAGTTTTTACGTTTTTAGAAGTGTTCTTTTTTTCTTTCTCCAGATTGCGTCTCATATCATTCTTTCTTTTATGACAAACTTTACAAAAATTGGTAGTAAATATTGCATTTTTCAGAATCAACATTTGCATATTAAGTAATATAGTTATGCGTTCAATTACATTTATAAAATTACAAACATAGAGGTTGAAAATATCTGAGACTCCCAGTCACAAACCAGATTGAATAATCTTGTAGAAATTGAAATCACTGTTGCTAAAAAGGAAATGGCTACTTGCAGCCATGTTCTGCCTTTAAAGTGGCGAGCGCTGCACAACGTGTCTAGGTCTTCAAATATATTTCTTCCTTCGAGGAAAAATCATATTTTAATTTACTAAAATTTACGAAGGCCTTAAAAATATAAATAAATATTCAGTGCTATAAAAAAAATAAGGAAAGTGTAACTATCATTAGCTCTTTAATGATAGTAATAAAATTTTGAAAATATATAGATCCATATAATTTTAACGACCTTTCATTTATTCAGAAGGATGTGGTTTAGTATTGGAGTACAAACTTTTAGACCCAGGTTCAAGTTTGACCTAGCCAAGTGATTATTTATTCTGTTTTATCAGCCAAGGATCGACCCTCCTGCGGCACACCTAGCCCCTATAAAGTGGTTATCCTTAATTGAAAAAAGAAAAAAAAAAGCGTGCGGTTAAATGTGATTTTGGCTATAATTTTAACAGTACAACCTTGCCAAGTAATGAACCCAAAAACCTCCGTGGGTTGATGTGCTAAAGGTTTTATTATTTTTTTTTTCATATATTCTGTATAGCTTATTAATTTGTTAATTAATTTTCTTTTTTAAGAAAAAATAAAGCACTACAGTGAACATCATCAAAGGTCTATCTATACCAAATAGTATGAACAAAATTTGAAGTTTATTACACACAAAATAGAAAGAAGCAAAACATGGGAACCAAATCACATATACAGGGTATCTCTTAGTACAAAAAAAACATTGGGCGAAACTAGATCAAAAATGTAGCGAAATGCCGCAGACCTCACCGTTCCATTCCAATCCGTTGCAGATATACGATAAATACGAGACTTTTTTGAGGAAACCACGTTTTTTTTTCATGAAAGCTGTAATATCTCCATTTTGTTTAAATATTTTTCAAATTTTAACCGCATTTTCGGATTTAGCATTAAATTACCGTTTTTCAAAAAAACTACCCACAAAGCTGCAAATCTTATAAAAACTTGAAAGTTTAAACAGCTTTCGAATAATATGTTAAAAGTAATGTTTCTGTTGGAATTCATGGAGAAATTTACTTTTAAAACCGTAAAAACATGGTGTTCTCATTTGGCATACAAATCAGTTACTTGTGGAAATAAAACATTATGACTATCCCTTAATGGAAATGTACATTTTAAACATAGTAAACTCTTCATTGGAATAAAAAGCAAAGAAAAAAATTATTGTTTAATTGATAATAAAGGAAAACAGTCAATAAAGCGACACCAGATCAGAGGGTCTTATGCTAAATCCAAAAATGTGGTCAAAGTTTGAAAAATGTTTAAACAAAGTGGGTATATTACAGCTTTTATGACAAAAAAAACGTGGTTTCCTCAAAAAAGTCTTTGATTTATCGTATATCTGCAACGGATTGCAATAGAAAGGTGAGGTCTGCAGCATTTTTCTACATTTTAACATGGAACACGTTCCGCCCAAAAACTAACAGAAAATGAACCATTTAAAGCAAAGAGGACCGGGAAATGAGCCTTGGGAAATCAAAATCAAAATTATGTGAACAAGGGGGTGATTGGGAAAAGCTTCGCTTTGGAGCCAACCTAAGATATAGGACCACGCGTATGCACAAA